>KZ061613.1:167028-226383 GCA_002091835.1 Anopheles maculatus
AAGGTTTCTTCGGACAGGTGTTCAAAGTGACGCATCGCGTTACGCAGGAAGTGATGGTGCTAAAGGAGCTGTACCGTGTCGACGAGGAAGCGCAGAAGAATTTTCTCAAAGAGGTCGCTGTACTGCGGTCCCTATCGCATCACAACGTGCTACGCTTCATCGGTGTGCTGTACAAGGACAAAAAGTTACATCTCGTGACGGAATTCATACCCGGCGGTTCGTTGAAGGAATTGATACACGATTCGGGGCAACCGCTTAGCTGGGAACAGCGGATATCGTTTGCGCGCGATATTTCCTGCGGCATGAGTTACCTACACTCGATGAACATTATCCATCGGGATCTGAATTCGCTCAACTGTTTGGTGCGTGAGAATGGTACGGTAATTGTGGCGGATTTTGGGCTAGCACGGATTATTAAGCAACCGTTGATAAGTGCTACTGCGTACGAAAAATGTACCGCACCAGCACCGAGTGGTAATGGGACGATTGGACGGCGCGGGCGGCCACGCCGCCAACGGTATACGGTGGTGGGCAATCCGTACTGGATGGCACCGGAAATGATGCGCGGCAACAAGTACGACGAGAAGGTGGACATTTTTTCGTTTGGAATTATGCTGTGCGAGATTATTGGACGTGTGCAGGCCGATCCGGACTATTTGCCCCGGTTGCCCGACTTTGGACTGAACGAGAAGGTGTTTCGGGAAAAGTTTTGCGGCCAGTGTCCGGAACCGTTCTACAAGATTGCCTTCCTGTGCTGTGATTTAAATCCGGACAAGCGGTAAGTGTGCCACTACGAGTGGCCACGAACCTTGAACAACTTTTTCCTCTTCCATCATGACGATTTTTTAAACATTTTGCTGTTTTTTTTTGTTCCGTTGCAGGCCACCATTCCATGTGCTGCAGGGTTGGCTAGAAACCATGGCAACCGTAGTAGCCCTGCAGCGTCCCCTTCCGATACGAATAATCGATGAAATCGAAAACTTTAAAGACCTACAGAGTACGGAATCAAGCTTGTGTACCACTCCGGATGGACTGACCACACCACCACCCTCTTCCGGTGGCTATAGTCTTAAGCCATCGCTTAGCCGAAAGCGCATTTGTGAGGGACAGGAAGAGGATCCGGCCGAACGGCAGCATAAAATGACCGATGTACAAACGACGGTGACAAGCCTAGACATGGTGGACGGTGTTTGTAATGTGCCTGTAGATAGTAATGTTCGTGTGTCATGTGGCACCGCTACTGCTGCTGTACCACCGTTGGAAACAGCAGCAGCAGCAGCAGCAGCAGCAGGGCCGGGATACATTGTAGTGGATTTTAACGATATACCAAAGTCACCACACCTGGGGAAAGATTTCTCCGCCAACGGGGATCGTATACGGGATAGTATACGCGCCAAACGACGCCAGCGCATGATGTTAAGCCGGGAAAATCAACGAAAGTCACTCGATTCTAGTTTGCTAGCTAGCCGGCTTGGTGCTACGGATCGGCTCACGGATCTGAGCAGCACCGCGGACGACGGAAGTGCATCGGAACCGATCAGTTTAATCATGACAAGTGAGATGATCGCAAAGGATGCTGCTGGTGCTGCGACTGGTTCGAGTGTGACAGAGCGACCATCAACGGACCAGGTGCTTGCCTCGGTAAAGGATAGCTTGGAGCGTAATAAAGACGCCACACGGAACCATCCGCAGGGCGTTGAGAGTCCTTTTGCCGATGGACATTTGGTGCCGCAGAAAACGAAGCATTACGGTGAGAAAGGTTTCATCATTCACCTGCAAAATGGGCACCTGACGCTGAACAATGTGCGCGATCTGGAGAACTGCTCGGACTTTGATTCGAGTTGCGATACCAGTTTGAATTACCTGGAGGTAAACGGTAACCGGGTTGACAATGAAGCTTGTGAATCTGTTCCGCCGAAACCGGCAGAATCAGTCTGTCAGACGCCACTAGTCCATAAGTCTACTACGTTCGATCGTGAGAAAGAGATCTTTTCCTCGGGCGAGCGTAAAAAGTGTGAAAAAGAAAATATTGCACTGGACGAGGAATCGAAACCGTTGCCGGTGGAGCCTAAAAAGTGTTTCTCTTCACTGAAAGCTACCTCACCATTGGCCTCGATTTTGCCGGAAAGTAATAGCACAGCGGTAGTCGGAATGATGGATGTTAGTGTAATGGCGGCCAAAAGGGAGGAAAAATCAATTGCCTCAAGTGCCCAGAAAGCCGTCCAGTATACGCGGAAGTTGTTCCGTGTCGCAGAACCTGTCGGCGTACCATCCAGCTCTAAGCAAAGCACTGACACTTCCGCAACGCATCGATCGAGTGTCACTGCGGGCTCGAAAGCGGGTGCTAAAGCATCGGGACACGTACGTACGTCTTCAACGGAACGGTCAATCTTTTCTACCAAACAGAAAATATCTCCCACATCCGATCCGGAACCACAAACCGGGTTCGGTGGGACGACTTCAACACCAACAACAGCAACGGTATCAAATGACCTCGCATCGCCGGATCGGCCAGGCAAATTAAACACTGTTCGATCATCTGCCCATACGATGGTGCATTCGTACAAAGCTAAACCAAACGAACCAACGGATGTGGGCCATAAGGGACAAACGGTGCGATTATCTTCCGGAAAACGCGGCAGCGGTGGTACTGTTGGAAAGCCGGGAAGTTCTTCTACTAGAGCATCCGTAGCGGTTGCTGATAATGCGGTTTGTGTTGATGAGATGATCCGCTCCGCTGCTAAACCACCGATCAGTTGCACCGGTGGTGGTGGTTCCGCCAGTTTGCTAAAGTTAAACAAAAGCCGTACGTATCGACCGGTAGAACGAATGACTGTGTACTACAATGAAAGTCGCACCAACTCAGGCAGCAAAGAAAGGTACACGTCGACCCTTTCACCAACGGTCGGCAGTAGTGGTAGCAATTCACGTCCTGAGTCTCCTTCACAACCTGCAACAAATGGAAACCGATCGCTTGCTGGTGGTGGCGGTAGTAGCAATAGTAGCAATAATAGTAGCCGGAGTATTGGTATTCTTTCTCCTGCTAGCATTCGACGTCTCAATGCCCGGTTGTTAGAGGCACGTAAGGTAAATAACACTTTGTCGCCGCAGGATCATCATTCGGGGTCGGCGGGTGCGATGAAAGGGAAAGGAAGTGGTGGTCCAACGCTTTCCATGCATGGTGCAACGAAAGGACCTGGAATGGCACGTAAAGTCCCATTATCTGCGTCTAGTCCCGCGCGAGGAACGGTGGTGCACGGTAGTTCCGTAGCCGGATGTGGTAGAGAGCGCAAGGTACTGTCACCGACCGCTCTTGTTAAGGTGCCCAAGTGAGCTTGGAAGCTTGGATTGAGCTTGCTCACAGTTAAATTGTACCTTTTTTTTAATGTACGCACGTACAGTTGCACTCGTGTAAAGTGGGACATTTGGTGGCAATATTTTGGGTATTGGCTATTCAAAGAATTAGTCGTCCATTTAATTAGTGTACAGAAGAAAAAAAAAGTACAGAATACGAACATTTGCTTTGAATGCTCGATTCTGCTAGAAGCAACCTTAAAGATACTGGAGGAATCCAATTTTTCAAAGTTGTTATCTTTAGTTCAGTGTAATTTTAACCATTTTAACCATGTGTTTATCCATCAATCCTCAAAAGATGGTGTAATTGTGATTTTTAAGGCTCTTTATTTTTTGAGCTTTTCCGTTCTCAACGATTTCAAAGCGTTTTAAATTGACTAAGCAAGGCAAGCTGGAACCTCCAAAATTTCTCAAAAATAGTCCTTTTACGTAATCTCTTTTTAATACATTTTATCTTCCTATGAAAAGTTTTTCTTGGATTGTTGCTCAAAGAATGTCGCCCAATTGTTTCAGCTCCTGATTAAAAAAAGTCTCAAAACAAAGAATTTAGATGTCCCATTTTCGATGAGTGCAACTGTATACTGTCGTTTAAGACACCTAGAAACATACTAACACTGCTCAGCTAACGAATCTTAGGGAAAACAGGCTCTATGCGCTCGTCGTTACTCAACGTGTAAAGAATAAGATCTTAACATAGACAAAAACAAACAATCGCCAAGGCAGCTGCATTGCTTGCCCAAATCCGCTCGCTAAGTAATGATAGTGTGCTACAATGCGTCGTGCTAGTCGTGGTTCAAGCACCTGGTAACGAATGTCACTTATATTGGGGGGAAGTACTACCATTTTCAAGTCGATTTCTCGAAGCACACCTTTTTCTTACTCAAGCACACTTTTTTGTCACACAGTTACTACAAATTACTCAGAAAACCCCCCCCCCCCCCACTATTATCTATCTATTTCTCTTCCAACGTAATAATATCTGTACTATTGTTGTAAGACTTCAGACAAAGTTCGAAGGGCCTTCAGATGTTTAGTTTAAGCCAACTACGGTGGTGCATTGTGTTTGTGCAAACCGAACCGCAAGTGAACGATTAGCGAAAAAGCGATCATTTCAATACCTGCGGTGTGCCCCCCACTATTATCTATCTATTTCTCTTCCAACGTAATAATATCTGTACTATTGTTGTAAGACTTCAGACAAAGTTCGAAGGGCCTTCAGATGTTTAGTTTAAGCCAACTACGGTGGTGCATTGTGTTTGTGCAAACCGAACCGCAAGTGAACGATTAGCGAAAAAGCGATCATTTCAATACCTGCGGTGTGTGTTTGTGTGTGTGTATAGATAAAGTTTAGCGTTCGTTAGGTTGTATTCCATGAAAATGCCATTTTTTGGTTAGAAATCCAACACGATATTCCAGAGCGACCATTAATTCCCAAGTTCCCATTCTTTTAAACGGACTTCGTGAAAGATATACTTAAGTTTTACAATATTTTACAAATGCCAAACCTCTAGTAGCTTCAGGGCTGCTCCTTCTTCATGTGTGCATCTCCATCTAGATGATCTCGCTTTGTTTTTTCTGTTTCTTTTTTTTCGTAACAATTTGTTTTGATAATTAGCTTTTCCTTTGTCCTTCTTTTAGTATCCTTTTCCTGTGCGCTCTCTATCTCTTTTAACCCTGTATTAAATGTAATAACGGACACTATTAATTAAGGAAAGGATTCCCTCCTTTCCTGCCCCATAGCAAGATGAAGTTACTAACCGGACTGTGATATTGTGGAATATTAAACCACACGCGTGGCACTGTATGGATTCGTGTGCCCGTACGTACATACGTTTTTTTTTTCTTATGTTTACACTTAAAGTAAGAAGGCCGGTGGCCACTAAGCCATGGTAAGGATAACGACAACACACCAGCAAAAAAAAGACAGTGGAGGTGATGAGAGATAGAATTTTAAACGGAAAATTCCCTAGGTTTTACGCCAAACTTTGGTTCACAGGAAGCAAAAAACACACACAATTTTAAGTTAGCTTTAAGTAGCTGTTTAGAGCCGATCTTGGGAGTCTTTGAGCGGATTACCACACAGGTGAATAATGAAAAGCAACACTAGCAGGACTTGAAGGACATGAAAGAAGAAGAAAAAAAAACACGAAAAAAGTACATTATAAATCTCTGAAAACTCAACGACGAATGTAATTTATAATGTAGATAGTATAAGCAAATGGACGGAGAGTAAGATAGGTAAAACGGTTCCCGGGAACCGGTTTAGAGTGTAAGTAATGTACACACAAACCGTCTCTTTGCTCGGACAAAACAGATATACAAAACAGCAGAACGGGATGAGCACTAAAGGGAATCGGTTTGTACTAAAAACATGTTGCAAAGGATAAAAGTAGGCGGCGATGACCGGTCAGAAATGTGTATTAGTACTGGTTTGAAATGAAATTTTCTTGGCTGGGAGCGCGCAATAAGGAATTAAGTTGAAAGCTCAAAAGACGATCGATGCAGGTGCAATATAGATTACTGCAAAAAGTGGGCCGTGTACGTATTCGGTTCGGTGTTGAATGAGGGATGGTTTTTATACCCGATTTCCTGTAAAACCTTTGGATGAGCATGCTGTATAGCTGCTGCCTGTGACGTGTAATGCAAGCACAGGATGTTGTAAAAATGTATTAATTTATTGGGCAATGTTTTGTTTCTCCCGCGTTCCTTCCGACGCAAACACAACCGAAAAATGGTGCATTTTATGCAGTAAAATGGGAAGTTAAAAAAAGCCCTCCTCTCCCCATCCAATATTTACCAGCTACATCCCGATAAATTGTCGGTTGTGTTTGAATTTTGATTCGCGCTGTTTGGACTTTCTCTTCGCCACAGGATGGATAACCTTTTCCGCCCGGGCGGTATGGGTTTTTTTTCCCACTTTTTGGCCAGCTTCAATGGTGCTTATTGTTTCACGATTATTTTTATCGCGTACTGTGACTGGGGCCACCACCAAAGTCCGTTGGCGTAAAAGTGCATTGTTTTGTATCGCTCCTTTGTGCGTGTGTATTGGAAAAATCAGGCCATTTTTTTTTGCATTCCAATGCATCCGGTTACATGGAGCGAGAGAAAAATACAACTCTATCATGTTATTAAGGATGCATTATTTATGCGTTATCGAAAACAACACAATTTTTACATCCCAATCGAAGAAGAGAACAATAGAGAGTGCATGTGCACTTGTAACAAAGAGGAAGTTTTGTTTTTGTTTTAAAGCAAGAAATTTTGTTCAGGAAATGCGATATGAAATGTTTAATTTCACTGCGTATTGTGTAGTGAAGAATAAGAGATCGGGAAAAAACACGGTTCCGAATTCGTAACCACTGCCCACCGGGTTCGTGAGCTATTATATTTATCAGGGAAATTGAAACTGTAGCGTTGGCAGCATATCTGCAGAAAGCGGAAGCGCCATCCCTAGCAAGAAAATAACTCATTACCTAGAGAATGCAAAATCGGACGGACCAGGAAGAATGGGTTTTAGGTTTTATTTGACACTAATTTATTAACACACTGATTAGAACAACCTAAACAAAAAGCAACAACCGCTTCTTCTTGCCATCCTTCCCTACCCCGTTTGCAAGATGCAGCCAAGAAATGGAATGCACGAGTTAAATTACCACACTGTGTTACACTGCTGGGCCGCATTGAATATTTGTGTTAATTACTCACTTTTTTTTTCTTCTAATCGTAATAAAGTTAAACTATGGTACAGAAGCAACACAAGCATTCGCCAACCACTTTGATACGTTGCGTTCAAAACAGTTCATGATGATGATCACACGCACCATTCGGGGCACATTCAAATTCCGAGCTGCAGGCAGATGTTTTCCCGAAGTGGTCCGAATACGGGGATGATCATGTAAATTTACAACCAAAGAATCGATTGGTCCCTGTTTTGTCCTTCGTAACAGCTTGTGACCGCTGGCCCAACACTAAATCACGGCTACAGATGGTTCGGAACGAGAACGTTCGAATCGTTGCACAGGTGAGTGTATGCAAATTTTATTCATTAGTAAAATTAAGATAATAAAATTCAGATTTCCTTTGAAGGGTTTTTGCTTACCGTTTTCTCCCGGTGTTTTTTTTCCTGTTCTTTCTTGTTTGTGAGAGTTTTGCAAAATTGTTTTATAATTTAAAAATAATTTCGAAGAGGATTTTCACAATTCCTTTTTATCATTTGATTTTACCGAGCATTAAATGCTTATCGTTTTTTTATAGTTTAAACCAGGCTCTAGTGATCTGTTTTTGTCCCTTTCTATTTATCTCTCTATCCCACAAGTCCATGAATAATTAATAACTTTCCACTACAGTTAATGGGAACGGGGGTAGTTCATTAATAAACACTTTCCGTTTGGTAAATGGTTTTTAGCAATGCTGCTACCGGGGATGCTTGTAGTTGGTTTAATTAAATTTTAAATCTGTCCTGCAAAACGAGCTTCCGTTTTTTTTACTACTTCTTCTATGCATTGTTGTGCGTGTGTGTTACGATGCGGAAGTAGTAGTTCTTTTTTTTTTCGTTGTGCATCCATATGTGACACATTTTACCGATCATTAGTTCGGTGTCGATTAAGCGATTATGCGTGAATTATTGTATGCATTGGTGAATTTTTCCGTTTTATGACACTTGTAAGGTTCACCATTGGACAGTGCGTGACGCGCAAAGTGTACACGTGAGCACTAGGTATAATTTTTAGCGCCATCTGTGAGCAAATATGCACAATAACAGCTATTTGTTTATTTCTCAGTTTTTAAGTGGCTTTCGATTGTTATAATTAATCATAGATATATAAAAATGGAATAGAACTATGGCTTTATTGTTGAATCTACTTGTTTCCAATCAAATAACAGCGTAAGTATTGTTGATAACCGCTCTCGATGTTACTCACTTTAAAACCAAAAAAGTATAGAAAATTTGGTTTGAAATTAGACGTGTTGGCTTGTGAGCGATAGCAGAAGCTCTCAACAGCTCTTATAGATCAAATTAACACATTCTGGTGAATATTTTGGTAATCACACGTGTCAATGTAACAATTTCACCAATAGACCTGAATATTCTACAAGAACCACGTCGTAAAATATTATATAAAGAGCCTTCTTCTTGTAAGAAACCTAATCGTATTCTAATCGTCCAAGAGGCTTCGTTCGTACGACTTAAACACTCCTTACTAGGATGTTTGTCTATAGGACGGCGCCGTGGATATGCACAGATGGTTGGTTCATTAAAGTTATCTCCTCAAGGTACCAGGAGTCTCTAGTCAGTGAGATCTTCTCCTCCTCCTTAGAATAATCTGAGAGAAAAGAGGCTTCGCTCGTGTGGCCTTGCTTACCATGATGTCTTGTCTACCAAGATACCAGGGAATAGGCTTTGTTATTCAAGAACCTTGTCGTATATAGAGCCCATGTCCAAGCGGTCCTTGATCCAACAGTCAATAAGGAATGGTAGCATCAACAGTTTCAGAGAAGTCAGAAATATCGAAGCTTTATTTGCGTGGCCAAGATTTGCATTAAAATACCGTAAAAAAGGAACTTTTTTGCTAGTCCCGGGTCAGATGGCACATATTTGGGCTAAGTAAATATGATCATTTGTTCTGCGATGCAAATCGATGCATTCCATATGTTTTATGCAAAATTTGCTTTTAAAAAAAGCAAACACACTTGAAAATAATAGACCCGCGCACGGGTCGAACAAAATTTGACGCACACTGTAAACATAATGAATTCTATTTTAATAGCTCACTAACTGTGGCATATTTTATTTGGATTCGCTAGAACGCTCGGATGATTGAATATTTCATGCGCGTTCACGCTACCACAACCTCGTTTCTCTTCCTTTTTCCACCACTTATCAGGTGGAGTAGGAAGTTTTTTTTCCTCCTTTTTTTATCGTTATCAGACATTAAAATAAAATTTTAATTTTTACCACCCATAACATCGTGCACACACACACACACACGTGGTCGCTTCGATTGCGGTGGTTCGTTGGCGTCCATGCTTTTTTACCCCACACAACTCCCACCATGATGTCGCACAATTTGAATTTTCATTTGCAAACGAACATTTTCCCTCCCCCGGAACAATCATCTACCGCGTGGACGAGAGCAACGCGTGGACGAGTAGTTTGTCACCGATGCTTGCGTGATTTGGACCTTGGCGGCGGGCCGGGAATATACAGACCCCCCGTTTTATATACATATCGATTTGAAATTCAAATAATAAAATAAAATTTTCGCTCATAAAACGAAATAAAATAAATTTGAATAATTGATGCTACAGCATGCCACATGCCTACTTCGGGAGACATTTTTTTTTTTCGTTCTCATGTTTTTCATCTCTCGTTTCATGCTATTCTGCCAGTTGGGGGTTTTTCCTTTCACATCACTGTTGTTTTTTTTTGCTTTGTTGCTTTCTACTGTCAGTTTCATTTGCTACGATCATTTGCCTCATCTGTATGACCGGTTGTCTCTTCAGGAGATGAGCTTTTTATCGCAGGTTTCCTTCGGTTTTTCGCTTTACTTTGCATCTCTCTACATTATTATTGGTTCACCTGTCACACGGCAGTGTACTTTTTCGATTGATGTTTCTTTCTTGGTTGCCTTTTTTTTTTGGGTGTTTGGTTTGTGTTTTCATTTCCTTTTTTGGTTGGCCGTCCAGTTTTGTTATTTGTTTCTATTTTTTTTAGCTAATTCTTTACTGTTCTATTTGCAGTGATTATCCAGTAGCAGTAGTGTAAAATGATTTATTATTTATGGTAAAGTTTATTGTTAAAAATAATAAAACGTAATAACTCAAATCCTTCGCTTCCGGGGGAAAAAAAACAACTTCACTACCGATCTGTCACGTACACGGAACCACGCAATTGAAAGTAATCAAATTTTATTCAATTTTCCCATGAATAGTAGCTTATAAAATTTTCGCTCATAAAACGAAATAAAATAAATTTGAATAATTGATGCTACAGCATGCCACATGCCTACTTCGGGAGACATTTTTTTTTTTCGTTCTCATGTTTTTCATCTCTCGTTTCATGCTATTCTGCCAGTTGGGGGTTTTTCCTTTCACATCACTGTTGTTTTTTTTTGCTTTGTTGCTTTCTACTGTCAGTTTCATTTGCTACGATCATTTGCCTCATCTGTATGACCGGTTGTCTCTTCAGGAGATGAGCTTTTTATCGCAGGTTTCCTTCGGTTTTTCGCTTTACTTTGCATCTCTCTACATTATTATTGGTTCACCTGTCACATGGCAGTGTACTTTTTCGATTGATGTTTCTTTCTTGGTTGCCTTTTTTTTTTGGGTGTTTGGTTTGTGTTTTCATTTCCTTTTTTGGTTGGCCGTCCAGTTTTGTTATTTGTTTCTATTTTTTTTAGCTAATTCTTTACTGTTCTATTTGCAGTGATTATCCAGTAGCAGTAGTGTAAAATGATTTATTATTTATGGTAAAGTTTATTGTTAAAAATAATAAAACGTAATAACTCAAATCCTTCGCTTCCGGGGGAAAAAAAACAACTTCACTACCGATCTGTCACGTACACGGAACCACGCAATTGAAAGTAATCAAATTTTATTCAATTTTCCCATGAATAGTAGCTTTGGACCATGTTTTTTGTGTGTGTAAGAGTCCCGAAAATCGATGGATAAACGATTCTGCAGTGCACCGAACCGGATGCAAACAGTGCTTCTGAATAGCGTAAAGCAAAATTCTTTCGTTGCTTACCGGGAGTGCACAGAAAAAAAGAGATAGCGTTTTGTTCGAATATTTGGTTTTATTTGGTTGACAAATATGTGTGGACCATATAAATATAAAAGGATTACAGCACACGGAAAAAGATAGAGAGATAGGCAAAAAAACGAACCAAAATCCATTCAAACGTGGGAGATGCATTCATTCAAATAGAACTAAAACATTCAGCAAATTCGGTAAAATCGGTGAGATGGTTGGAAAATGCGGGCGACTCGAGCACGATGAGCAAAACCCTCTAATGGTGATGATAGTGGGGTTCTATGCAATTCGCTTTTTTTGTCCGTGTGGTACCCTGCCCCATGTTTGTGCATTTGATAATATGTTTTTGTCCCGTGTGTACCGGCAGTGGCACAAACCGAAACGCAGAGATTACATTCCCGCGCGCACCTATCCTGGTTACATGTAATATTTTTGATTATTTTTCACACGTAGTGATTTATTTGTAATCATGGGGTTTTTTTTTTGTTGGGAATTATTTTTGTGAAAGGTTTATTAAAATTAAATAACTTTTCGAACTTCAGTAGGATGGGATGTTTCATTACAAAAAATAAATAAACAAATCCGACATTGTATCGGTTTTGTACGCAGCGTTATCGCTGGAACACATACACGGACACGGAGGTAGCAAATTTTAAGCCTGTTATGCATAAATAACTGCTGTAAACCACCGGGAGAGTTTTTTGTAATTCAACTTCTATCCTGTTGTTTTGCTTTCACTTCACCATATCGTGAAATATGCACAGATGGTCGTTTTTCATGCGTTCGTTCGTTTGTCAGTCACACGGAGCTGTCATCGAAATGTCATTTTTTTCCTGTCATTCGGACAGGTAACTACTAAGCCATGGGTATCAGTAGCAACGAACGTAGTGTGCATTAATTACATTTATCATTTCTCATCGAATATGCAGCAACTGTTGCGAACGAAACGTGTGGGTGAGTTAGAAAGGTTTGAATGATTGATATTCTTTGCCTTAAGTGGGTATTTTTTCTCTTCGCAAGGAGGACTGTCTTTTATAATTCATGTTCTTGTACATCGATAATTCTTTTTATTTACTAAACGAGTGTAAGTGAGCTAAAGCTGTTGAAACTAATTAACAAAGTTAAAAGTTCTGCAAATAAAGCTTACAACTCAGCAATAGCTATGAAAAACACACTTTCCCTGTCAAGCCGTAGCAGCGGAGAAAATCCGCCATCATTTTCGCGGCGACCATGCCTGCCAACTATAGATGAACTATGGTCCTTCATGTATACGCTATGCCATTGTTTTTATCGCACTCCTTCCAAGCCATCTCCATCGTCCCATTCAGCGTGGCGTGGCGTGCATAATGACGTTAATATCTGCACTTGCGGCCCCTTTTTCCATTGCCTCATGCTACCTCGCATTCGCTTTCCACCCGGCCATTGGGACCCCTTTTTCCGCGACCGAAGCGTTCTGCTCTTTTAAGTTATGGCTTACCGAACCGGAGTCCGTAGATCGGGATCAGATACACACACTGGTGGCAGATTAGAGGTAAAAGCAAAATGGCTTCACGGTTTGGTTGGTTCAAGTAGTGGTGAACATGCCGTTTTTGGTGCTCTTTTGCTGCGCTGCAAGATGGCTGAGATGGTTGAAATAAAGAGACGCAAAGGCATACACTTTCTCCAGTGCGATAGACTGAACAAGATGTACAGTCTTGGCTCAAAATAGAATGATTAATAAGATATAATAAAATTTAATAAACTAATAAGTCTAAGAGGCAATTTATTTATTTGTAATCGTAGGTCCATCATTAGAGGTCTGAAAGTTAAAAAAATCTATTGAAATGTAACATATAATTAATTTACTAAAGAGAAGAATATAACATTACCCTTCACATAGAACAAACAAGTAAAAAAAAAGTTTAAAACCACAAAACAGTAACTTACAAATAGAATAAACATAACCACTAGAACTAAATTTCTTAGAAGAAGAAAGGAGTGCATTCTGAATAAGTTAATTATTTATACTATTTAATAAGCAATAAAAAAATATTTCAAATAAATCTTACAAGAAAAATGATGGACGTTACTAAAATTGTAGAATAAGTAAAAAAAGTATAAAAATAGCTACAATTTTCAGCATGACATAAAAATCTTTAATATGAAGCAAAAACAATCAGAAAAGTTCTTCAAAAATACTAAGCCGTTAGGCAAAAAAAACATGAGAGTAAAACATAAAAAATTTAAATAACAAAATTCTAGAGCATTAAAAAGGATTTTACGACAAATAAGGTACACAAATTAATAGAAAAAAATAATAATCAAATATAAGAATTGAAAAATGACTAGAAGACTAAAATTGATTTAAATGAAAAACTAAGACAGTAAATAAATATACTATAGATTATACACAAAAAGTAACAAGACATCCTTCTTAAAACTAAAATTCTTAACATAACAAGAAAACATGTAGTAAAAGAATCACAATAAACAGGAAAAATACGCAAATCAATAAACTGTTTAATAATAAAACATTTAAATCATAGAAACATATACAGAAAAAGGAAAAAAATCGTAAAACAACATAAGAACAAATCTCTCAAATAGAATAAATATAAAAAATTCATAAAAAAAACTGCAAAATGAGCAAAAAACAGGAATTGTCATCCTTAAGAGCTAGATATTATGTTAAACTAGATAAAACAAACAGCGAAAGTGCTAAAACGGTTCAAGTTATTGCAAAAGTAAATGAAACTTCTGTAAAATTGCTTCTTCTCTAAGAAAGCCTGTGGTCTCAATGTTGTGGCTAAGCTTAACAGAAGCATCATCTGTTGTGGAACACTTTAAACAGCTCCAGCTACCAGCTCGCATCATAAATCTCTCTCGCTTCCATTCCCACTAAATCGCCACCATAGAAGACGCTGATTTGTAGACTTTGAGTCAAAGCAATAACAAAAAAGCGAGAGAAGAAAAGTGAAGAAAAGCTGGCTTACAGTGCGGCATTGCTTGTAACGCAAGGGAAAATGGCCGTACGTCCGGAACTTGCAGTCCGGCTGGTAAAAGAGCGCGAAGAGCGACAGCTAGAAGGCAAGAAAGCCAGCGCCAGTGTAACGTGTAGGGAAGCCAGTCCAAACCCCAAAACGGTCGAAGCACAACCGAACACGCCCGTTCTTTACGAGGGGACAACGGCACACAACATTGCCGTGGAGCCGTAACAGATTTACGTACCTGCACGCGCCAACAACAGTACGCGATTTACGCGGTCGGCCAACACGTATTTACGCAACCGGGGCAGCGCTACTGGACGCGTTTTTTACGTGTGTGTGTTGTTGTAGTAGTTGCCCCTTGTGGCACGAGCACCTGTACGGAGCAGTACACAGAGTGCACCGAGTTTATGTGCATAGTGGGCAAAAACGAACGAAAAACAAAGCAGTACGCGCGAAAGTGGATGTAGCCCGACGATGCAGTTGCGGGATGGCCCCGCATACACTGCGCTCCCCACTCGATTAGCATAGAACCTGTCGGTTGCGTGGCTTTCCGGCGCGTTTTTCTTCACCATTCGCGCAAGGAAATCATTTCTCTTCCCGAAACGGCCCATTAAGAGGTGGAAGGCAACCCACCCGGAACTCGCTTTCATCTGCTGGCGGCGGAGGCACTTGTGCGGAGGATGATGTACTCTCGGGTTGTTGGATGGGACCGTCGTCTCTCGGTCGCAGTTCAAAGAAACGGGGTTCTTCGCACAGGTGAACCGTATTCGCACGTCCTGTCCCGTGCTAGAGCACCGGTAGAGAAGCAAAGCTGCAGTCCGGAAGTCCGGGCATCGGGACTGCAACAACAGCAACAAAAAAAGGGGGAAGGACGAATCCTTCGCACAAAGGCCAAAAAGGATAGCGAGGTACATCCACTCGGAAGTTAGGCAGGCAGGCAGGCAGTTCCTCTGTGATGGAGGATGCCTTCTTGTGCTTGGAGCCTTTCCTGGTGCTGAGTAGGCCGAAACGTGTCGCAATTGGTTTGCAGGAATTTGCGTTGTGCAGGTCGTGATGTGCGTGGCGCGTATTCAGTTTTGAAGCCGAGGCCTACAAAATGGCCGGAAACGAAACGAAACTGAAGGAAGTATGAATTGCCAAAGGACTTCGGAAATGGGAAATGGGGATTCGTTCATTTTTCTTTTTGCTTTCGTGTACAGGTTGATTTGTAACACCATTTTGTAGATCTACCATCGCCATTTTGTTTACTTGGCAAAAGGTTGTTAAGACTGAGCCGATGGGGTAAAGAGCGAGCTTTCGGTTAAAGTGCACCTAGAGACATCTGTTGTAAGTGTTCTTTAAAACATTTTCAACTCTTTATTTTACAAATAGGTATTGTAGTTAAGACTCTACTACTTTTTTAAATAGTGTATTAAGTTCTTCGTTAGCTCAAACCAAATTTACTGTTTTAGTCACGTTTTATTTCATATCTTGGTACATCCTAAAGGCACTCGTTTTTAAGCTGTTACTTCTAAGTGTATCGTTTCTAAGTCAATCGATCGTTTCAAGAAATCATTTTCATATCTTGAGAGGATTGGGATGACAGTTATATTACTTCTAATTCAATCCCAACTAATAATTATTGTTTTAACAGGTGACTTTCACTCGTACCATAGACAATAGGATTATAATTATTTTTCATATCAAAACTTTGCAGCATTGGTAGTAATCAACAGCTTGAAAGACCTATTTTAAACCAATAAAATTTTGACTCCTTTTGATGTAAAAAGACTCTGTATGGACACCACCAGAGATCCTATGAATGCCGTCCCAAGGATGTTTTCTAGTCAAATTGGTTATGATTTCTAAAATATCAATTCTGATACAGTATAGCTACGAGTAATCGTTCAATATCCAGGCCGTTCTTTATGAACTTGAAGGATTTTACGATATCAGTCTTATTACATGACCAGTACAATGGAGCCAGGCGAGTCTATTTCGTTGTACGATGGTGTAGTCACCGTACATCTCGTTGTGTTCGTCATTGTAGCGACTCCTTCTTTGTCTTTCCAACAAAACAGGCCAAATATTCGTCTAAGCATTTGAATAGTGCCCATGTGTCAGAGGCGTATATGACTACTAGGACTATTTATATGTTCTATACAGTAAACAGCTTCGTCACAACGGTTGGTAGACAACACCCTTACAGATAGCTGAACGTCTATGTTGTTATCGGTGATAATTTTTGACCCCAGATGGATGAAATATCACGATCTTGGCCTGGCATGTCTAGCTTTCTTAACTTCATTTGTGCTCCCTACTTATACTTCTAGGGACAGAGCGTTGGTCGAAGCGATAGCGCTGCCGGTCTTTGCATCGGGCATTAAATCTCGCCCACACAGACCCCCTGTACGCAGGACTTACCATCCAGCAACGGGTTACATTTAGCCAAGAAAGCCAGAAATGTCAGGTTTCCTCTGCCATTACTTCTGCTGGCAATCGGCTAAGACCTCTCGAAGTTGTAGTGCCAAAAAGAAGAAAGCGTATACTACTATTGAATGTTTAGAATTTATATTTAATTTAATTCCCAAATTAGGTTCCTAACGAAGTCTTTTAACATATCTTTCAGTGATGTGAATTGAGTGCGGAAAAGTAAACAACGGCAGGACAAAACAGATCAGAGGATCGCTTGTCCCGATCCAAAGATCAAGAAACATTGTTTTAGTTTAGTTGTATTATGCACTTAATATTATTCAAAATATTTCAAGTAGAATTTCGTTTTTAAATCGTTTAGTTTGATAGATTTTTGATACCTTTCAACCGTCATGATTTAAAGTGTTTTGCTCATTTGAAGGCCACTCCGAGAGAAATTCGAACCAATATCTTCGAACCATATCCAAAGTAGACCATAAAGTGTTTGCTGTTTAATGTGTTATAAAGGGCATTATATTGCTATATTAAAAATACTGGTTATTATTACAATTGTGTTTATACTTTTCAACGTTCAACTTTCTCAAATGCCTTAATCCTGAACAACAAGAACAACCTAAAAAAGACCAAATTCGATTCGTACAACATTGTAGCTTCTGTAGGGACAGTATTCCGGCTTTCCCGGTTTTTCGACAAATATCCGTCTATTTTCCGGCGTAGCCCAGCAACAAAACCACGCGCCAAAGGAAGGTCGCAAGCATCCGGTGGTGTAATTTCGTTGCACTTAAATTTGTCAACTCGGCGCACCTGAATTTATAGTGTAAGCACCATAAACGCCCAGGATTTACTAAAGCTAGAATACCCGACACTCGGAACTCGCTATCAATTGCTGTCACTTGCCGCTTATACGCCCTGTTACGTCTGTACACTTGCAAATGGTACAATTTTTGGGTACATTTTTGCCCAAAAAATAGTCTTCCTTTGTATAGTTCTAGGTCTCTTCGGTCCAAAGTACAAGAATGTAACGAATTTCCCGCAAAAAAAACCAAATAGCACAAACGAAATGAATGTCTAGCACCGAAAAAGCAACGGTTCCCCAAAAAGTCACCATTTCTTACGGAGGGACAAATTCCACCGCAGGAAGAATTCTCGAGTGGTTCGTTTTCATCGCGCCGGAACAGGATTCCGGGGGTCCGTAGGACCACACTTCCGCCCGGTTGACACCGCAACCTGTGTGACCTCGGTTAATTATCGTCGGTTGGAAAGCCCCCACGTAAGCAGGTGAGTGAAGTAGCAACAAAAAACAATTAAAAAAACCGAAGAGACAATTGTACGAAACAAAGCTGTCAAATAAATCAGGCACACGGTGAGGCTAACGCGGGTTCTCACCCGTCACGGTGTCCTTAAGGAAGTATGCAGTTTGTTTTTTTAAAACTAAATGATAAAAGAACGAAGAAGAAGCGTTCTGTTTGGTTCGGCAGAGGTAGAGAAAAAGCTAATTAAAACTGTCTTTTGCGGTTTTGTCGGCCATAGCCGAGTATGAGCGCATTTGCTCAAGGTATGGCCCGGTGTATGCTTGCCGTCAATAAGCTGTTCCTTGGTTTGTTTCGACTGTGGTGATGAGTATCCAATTTGTACCGGCTACTCAAGTATGACCAAATCTCATGCCGGGCCAAAATAATTGCAGATATCATTCGGATGATGCAGGCAGAAGGAAAGAAAGACGGCAAGAGTTTATTGTGGGTTTTGTGGTAAGAAACAGCGGTCTTACGCTCTGTTGTCGCTTAACGTTTACCCTACAGGAGGTACCTTTGCCTGAGTATCCTCTTACCACAAAAGCTGTGAAAGTGAGGAGAAATTCTGAACCAAAGGGAGGTACAACAAAGAAAAATAAAAATAGATTAATGCAAAAATTATGATAATTTGTGTTACTATTCCGTAGCTTCTCTTCTTTCTCGCACGATCTGCTTCGGAGTGTCCAGGTCGCTGAAACCACCCGTGACGAAATGAAATAATTCCAATACCGATAATTTTATTATGGTTTGGTTTCGGTTTCGGTGTCTTTTTTCCGAGTTTCCGAGGGGGAAAATGACAAGCAAAAAGTCAGAAATCTCTGCTTAATTCTAGGGCCACAACGTTCTGCGTTAAAGACGCCTGTTTTAGCCCACAAAAACCACATAGCTAACGACTTTATTTTAACATTTGATTTATAAAAATGAAAAAATCCTTTGCAGGAATTCAATTAACGCTCACACATGACTCTTGTAGCAGAAGTTTACGGAGCTCGTTAAAAAATATGGTGAAGACGACGTCTTGTTAATTTTAAATTCTTGCTCATTAGAAAGTAAGTCTATTCTGTTTTGCCACATATGCTTGACATGCATACGGCGACGTTTCGTTCTCTAATAAGAAATGTTGAACCAATTACCCTTCAAACATTTGTTTGATGTTTAAAACATTGTTTTTAGTACAACTTTTCGACTATATTGTACTAAAAAAAGAATTATCCTGTCGTTAAAATCCTTTGCCACTTCAACTCCCTTACGTTGGACGCTAGAATGTCAGTCAGTATTAGCTATTAGAAAAGAACCTTACGGCACGTGCAGCCGGTTACTGGATAAAGGACACTCAATGGACGCTGTGCCTCACAACTGCCCAATAATAGGACAATCAATAACGATCACCAAATGCCGTAACGCATCAGTATATCGCTCCGTATCCTTTCCCGTTCGTATTCGCTTCAAAAGCTCTCATCACATCCGTGTAACAACGGACGCTCGTGTCCTTTTGCGCGCAGCACACACACACACACACACACGTGATCACAACAATGGGCGAAATATTGACGTCACTTTTCACACACAATATGGACGTGGGTGAGATTTATTGTTTAGAAAAGGGAAGAATAACCAGTCATGTCGGGGTCCTGTCCGGACTATGCTATTCGGTGATAGTAGGACTTCGTAGAGCGTTTGCGATGTGTTTAACGCGGAATGTTGAAAAGTTGAAAAGGCCAGATGTAATTACATTAGCAGCTTTACAGGGTCAACAATAGGATTAACAATCAGTTGGTTAGTTTAATGAAATTAAAATCATTAAAATTGTTGCAGCTGGATGACTCATTTTCCATTGAAACTGAAAGGTGATCATTATGGTGATCGATAGCTGTACTCTGAGCTGTATTGTTTGTGGTCGTAAGTGAGGGAGAGTTTAATTGTTTGTTGATGTTGTTAGCCTGCAAATATATTGATGTCCAATAATGAAAGGCTTGTTTTATTTCTTTCACTGTTTTTACAATAGGAAATGAGGGTCTGAGGGTAAGAACAATCATGTTAGGTCAAGTGAGTTTAGACGAGGTCCTATAGAAACGGGCTATATGAAGTTTATTATGTGCTCTGGAGTGAATTATGTCCTAAATTATGCTCTCCAAAAACACGGGACGTCAGTTTGAGTCTTCAAAGTTTGATAGAATAAAGAAACAGTGCCAGAGTCAAATTAATATGGCATGAAGGTGTTGATTGGCAAACAAGACAGCTATGTGGAGTTTAGAGTTCTCCTACACTAAGCTAAGATCACGAACTGGATGCTTATTCTACCTGCCGTATTCTTAGTTTCCTTGACTTAACCTTAAGTTTTGCTCGTAGCTGGAAAGTCAGTTCTACGTACTAGAAGCTTAGCACCTCGACCGCCGAGCTGCGGTACACTGTCAAATCTAGAACATAGACAATTGTCAAAGCTATCTGCTTAACTAGTTGCTAAAACTCAACATTTTGAGGATTTTCATCAAGTTCCAAAGTGCATTTCAGATTCTAATACTACAGAATATCTTGACCAAAAATCATCAATTTTAATACACAAATTTGACAGTTTTCGATAGTCAAAAGCACTCACCCAATAAAACCTTTTTGAATCAGATTACTTATGTTTGTGGCTTCGCTAATCTCATCCTAAAAGAGAATTTAGATACGTTGTTGCCGCAGAAATAGTTACTGATTAGCTTTTTGTATGACAGTAAACGATCAAAATGGATCTACGGAGTGAGCTACAGGAGTAGAACTTCGCCTAATGTCTTGTAATGAACTTGTCATTTTGTACGCCAATATTTATAAACTTTGAGTGAATGTCTCCCTTGAGGTTTCGAATTGTTCCAGAACATTCTGTGTTCACTCGATTCTAATCGTTCTAGGTTTAACGGAAGGATTGGAATATTAGGATTGGGAATTGTTTCCTGTAGAAGTTCTCGTCACGTTACCAACAAGTCAATGCCCATCAATCGAGCATACATATTGGCGAGTTCATTAAAAAGGTAATTAAAAGTTTACCAATAGGAACAATTGGTAGAACATCCTGCTATGCAATGAACGCATCGTTCTAGACGGTAAAATTCTTAACAATAGAAGATCCAATTTACCGAATTTTAGACAAAAAAATGTGTTGTAATTAATTTGCCGGATTAACAAAAGGGGCACAGTATTAATCCTAATGTTTGTGTCTCTATTAACACTTACCATCATTTTAGAGGATTTGTGACATTAACACAAACCAAGGGGAATACAAATTGACTGTACGTAACAGTTGGCTAGAACCATATGACGGTAAAAGTCACGAAGCATTGATTGTGCGTTGTGCAACCCTCCAAAGGAAAGGATAAGGACACAACCCTTTTTCCACTCATCAAAACTCATCCCTTCCGATGCCGATTAGCATCACAGGAACCGATTCACGGTCATTGATTTTCGTCCATTCGTTCGACATGGCCAGCCACAAACCTCGACAACTCTCTGATGGCGACTAAGCCATCGGACAAAAGCAAAACCAAAACAACCTCCGAGCAGAACTATCCATGTACGTAAGGAGTGTACATGCCGTGGCCTTTTGTTTCACCGAACTGCGTTGTAAGCGATCGTTCGTATTTGGATTCCGTACCCCGTACATGGATGGGACGGCTCATTCACGGCAGCATCTCAAAAGCGGCTCAAGCGCAACCTTCGTGCAGAAAAGAAATGCCGACATTAGGGGATGGCAGGAGCAAAAATAAAACAACAACACACAATCCTTAACAACAAACCTCAACAAGGGGAACTGGCCGCCTTGTGTGCCGGTATCGGTTGCAAATCTTGTAGGTTTATGTTAATTTAAGGGTGGATTTAGTAATGAAAACCCACCTGCACGGGGAAAATGAATTTGTTTTTCCACTACGCGTCTTCGGTCGACTTCCGAAAGGGAGGACCGTGATTTTCAGCCACAGACGCGCGCGTGTGCGTACTATATCGTTCGCTCTGGTAAGGGTGGTGATAAAGGTATCAGGTGGGATTATTCCGTTCCATGATGCGTATCCTTCGGCTGGTTGGTTTTGCCTCCGGAAGGCAAATTCTTTGTCCGCCTGCTCGTACATATTCATACCTGATGCTGATGCTGCTTCCCGGGTGATCCTGCGGCGTTGGTCAAACCTAAATCTTAGGACAACGGATCGCCATTGCGACAGTCTAGAGAACCGGCACTTGCCGCACCTTCCCAGACGTCCCCCGTTTCGACGCTTTTCTTCCGGTGCTTTCGTAATCAATCGGGCTGCTTCACGGGGACTTAACCTCAATTTGGGTTTTGTGGATTCGTTATGACCACCTCGTACGCCCGGTGTACGGTCTCGGTGGCGAAGACATGATGGCTGCGATACCGATATCCTACGCTCGACGAGCGAGGCGAGGATTTCCATAATGAACGTCAAGCAAGCCCGGGGTTCAGATTGATTGAGCGGATTTATTGTGGTTGTGTTTGCTTCTCATCAGTTAATTGAATTTTCATTCCCAGCTTCTCTGTTCACGGCGTTGCGGGCTACTGGTTGGTACGTACGTACGTACAGGACGCACGGGTGTATTAGTGATGCTGAAGATGTCCTGCTCGCTCCTGTCGGGTCGAAAGTAGCTTGGATGACTTAACAGCTTTTCGTCGTCGTCGTCGTCGTCGTGAGTTGTGATAAGTCATTAGCGGCGCTGTAGGCCGTAGTGATGAGTTAGGCAAACTTTTCTCCTTGCGGCTTGACCCCGTCCCGCAAATCCGGCGGTGGTGTTTAAATGCTGTGTGGTTTTGTGGCGGTAGGGACGACGCTCGAGATTACCACCGCCAGAAGCGCTGGGTAAGTGATACCGAGATTTAATGCGTTTATAGTGATCGGTTTTGATTTGTGATTGTCTACGGGCCCTTCTAACCCTAGCCGAAGCAGCGCAGTGTAGGTAGTGTGAGTCGAATTGGGAAAAATCCGTGCAGGGAAACTGTCAATTCACGGGATCAATACTGTCGTGGGGACGAGCGCTAACGAAGTTCTCGGGCATGTCTGCGCCGCACCACTATAGTGGGATACTGGAGTTGGGTTGCGAATTCCGAAAGTTTTAAATTAAATTTCCGGTTCTTAAACTTGATTGCGGTTAAGGCGACGGATGACCATGGTGGCTAGTTGATGACAGGCTAGTGGCGCTAAGACTATTGGATAACGAGACGGTGAAGACTGTTTTTGGTAAGGATAAATTGGAAGGCTCATGTCTAGAAAAAAAAATCGAAGTAAAAGTCTGCTGGAGAAGAGATGGAGATGAATATTTAGTGTAAAAGAAAGGACCGACAAGGATTTACTTAGAAAGGAATCTTTGATTAGTTAGTTTGTAAGAATGTTTTCTTTAAGTTAAAATTATCTTTGATGGCTATTTTTGATCAGAACGCAAAAAAGATCTTCATTAAGCTATTGACTAACAGCTCCTGCTAATTGATACTGACAGCATTTTTTTTCAACATCCTTGGAACTACTATCTTAGCAGGTGTACGATGACACGGATTAGATTATACCCTAATACTGCCAATTGACAGCCAATAAAATATGGTTTGAAGTAGACAAATTAAAATTTTAGAATTCGAAGTGACTGATACTATGGCTTTCTTACTTTTACTATTTATTTTATGTATAACAGTTGAAAAATAGCTATAATGATTAAAAAAATTAGTTTTAATTTCAGTCTCGAAGTTATCTTTTTGTTTAAAATTACAAACACATTTTTATGCGTCTTACATATTTTGTTTTCTTATTGGCTTTATCTTATTTGATACAAAATCCTTTAATTTTTATCTTACTTTATTCACTTACTTATTTTTTCGTTAATCTTTCAACTTATGTTATAAAATTTTTTACGATTAGCTTATTTCTTAATTGACTTTATAGAAATACAGCTCTTTTGAACAGACGTATGAGTATATGATACTTTGGGTTTAGTTGGAATCTTCTTCTTCTCTGGCTATACAACCGCGGAAGGTCTTGGCCTGCTATTTCTAGCTTTCTATGACTTGGTTTTACCCGTTGTTGGATAGTCAGTCCCGCGTACGGGGAGACGGTCCGCCGGGATTCGAACCCCGGTCCTGCCGTCTGAAGACCGGCGCCGTTATCTTATACACCATCGGGCCGCCCCGTTTAGTTTTAGTAGTCCAACTATCTTAAGTTTATGTATAAAAATGTGAAGAAAAGCGATGAATGTGTGATGATTAGAATGATTTATTCTTACCTAACAATGTATATAATACAAAATAATCAAAAGCAAGCAATATATTAAGACATTTTCTTTACGAAATTTTAAATCTTCAGTTGATTTATACCTGTCAATTATAATTACTATGCTATATGAACCGGTTAAGATCATTCTGTCAAGGATGAACATTACTATTTTTATGTATTGATAGTTAAAAATCACATCAAAGATAAGAAGTCAGCCTATTTTCGACATAAAATTGCTTCCAGTTATGTTTCCCATCCTTTTTTTGCACTCGCTTTGTTTCTAGCACATCCTGTTGGCACTTGCCTGGGAAAGTGAGATTTGTTCTTGTTCTTTCGCCAAACAGGAAATCCGGTGCAAACCGGTCGGAACCGTTGAACTGACATTTCTCCACATTGTAGACACTAGCGACACCAACAAAAGGGGTTACTTCAAAGGTCTACTGCGTTGAAGATGTGGTCAAGGAAGGGGATATCCGGGACCTAGAAGATGTCATTTTTTCTTGCCTTTTGGGAAGATAAATATTTCGGCATAAACAATACAACTAACACTAACGGTAATGCACCCTTTTGCTTGTTGGGTGTCAATGAGGACTAGTGTAGGGACGACACCGGATAAAGCTGTTTGATGCTAGCCTTACACCACGGAAGTCATTTTTCGCACGGACAGGACAAAACCATACTGTTTTTAGGGTGAAGATGTTTGGTAGAGATCATCAAGGAGCTGGAAAGAAAGGGCTCATACGTTTAGGATTTACTTGTTTCGCTTTCATTAGAGACCAATTCTTCTTGAAGAAGAGTTACCAACAATTCTTATTTAAAGTTACTACTTAAAATTTTATTCTTTTCATATTCCTTCTGGTTCCTTATTGTTCCTTTTAAGAACCAATAACAAAGCACACCGTCACCTTGCTCTTTCTTCTTTGAGCTAGCCATTCGAATTCTGCACTAAAAAAAAATCTGTACTAAAATTCCAACACTAAGCTGCCAGCAACAAACGTCAGAAATCTGCATAGAAAACACTCAGCCATGCAGTACAGTCCGTACGTGGCACGTGCTGTTTCGTTTCGGCGAGCGCGTATATGTGTCTGTCTCTCTGTTTGCTTTAAGGCTTGGCAAAGTGTGCAGACCACACTCACACCCGGTGCCGTGTTGCCACACTCGCTCACCCGGTTGGTAACCGCCAGTCCCGACAATGTCGACTGCCCGAGGAATGGCAGGAATCTTTTCCATTTATTATAATTTATGTCTCGCAAATATGAATACGCAATGAGCTCGCGGGGACACCGACACACGCACGGATGTGTCGCCATCTTGCCCTTTTGTTTCATTACATGGAGTAGCCCACCGTGGAGCATTATGTCTCGCCGCTGCCTGCGCAAGAAGCGTTTCCTTTTGCTCTGCGGCCATTTTCCAGAGGAAGCAGAAAACATCGGTACACTATCTTTAGGTTCATTTTCTGCCCCACCGGAAGAAGCTGACAAGCTGCAACCTTCCTGTGGGTCTGCCTGTCCCCCCTTCCCACATCCCAGGACGCAGAGTGGTAAGTAAATATGTACATATCATCGCAAGCTCCAAACGATCCCAACACTTGGCTCGACATTTGTGCATGGGCCCTTCGGTCGTACGCAGAGCGCCTCCCGGCAAGCTAGTTTAAGTGTTGTTTTGAGGGGATTTTGAAAGGGACACGAACGAACCACCTTCCAGATCTCGGGTCCGGAAATCCTGCTTCACAAAGCAGCAAAGGTGTCTTCATGTGTTTTTGACAGCAGTGTTGCCAGTGCACATTGTGTGCACATTTGGTGACTTAAAAACGCTCAGTAGGCGGTGAAGTCCTCACAACAACAACAAAAAACGCCCTGCCTACTGCATACTGATTTCTGCATTTCAACCAATTTACCGTGTAAAATTGAGGCAAATGGACAACAAGCAGGGTAGCGGCCAAAAAAAACAAAAATTGGGCTAGATTGCTGCAAAAATAAAACCTTTAGATAAAAAGTCCCCAACCCGACCCGGTGTGACACAACAGATGGAATGCTACTACACCCCCTCCCAATGCAGGATGGATTTGTTTGGACGACCCAAGGGGACCGACAGTGGTTCAAGAAAACCCGGTGTCCAAAAGGATCCGTTTTTTTGCCAGATGCTATAGCTCACCCCCCAGACCACCGTGCCGGGTGGACCTTTCTCGGGCGGGAGTACGAACGTCGGGTAACATCTTTTCATATCAGATTGGATTGTGCCATGCATAAATGGAAATGATACGCTCTCTGTATGGCATAATAATTCATGAGGTCAAGATGGGACACTGATTGCCTGGTTGAATAAATAGAAGAACACCACCGAAGCGCCACCGAGAACCGACGGACGGACTGGGCCATTGTGACGCTGCGCGTTAGTCGTCCGAAGGACCGAACGATTCTGACCCGGCCGTCTATCCGTCGGTGGTGCTGGTAGGCAGAAGTTGGTGTGTATATTCAGATTACCTCCCTGCGTTCCAAGTCGTGCCTTGCTGTCCCCCGGAGATTCTGGACGAGTTTTATAAAAGACATCATAACCGCAGGCATACAAGTGCCCTTTTTGAACTGCTCTCCGAACTCCCCCCCTTTCTCCAGTCGGGGGAACGCCATTTTTCCTCGGCATGTAGCACTTCGCATTTTACTGACGGAGCCATGGCCATGTTAGCATAGAGAGTTCCATGCGGCCTGGCCTTCTCCATCACAGTATCGCCTCCAATCCTTATTGCACAGTCCCATTTCGGATGCTATGTGTCTAGATCTAAATAAATATGTATGTATCACTCCTGTCCCGTGCCGCAATCCACATTGTCCTCCCGATGGTAACAAGGGTCTCCACTTTCTGTGTGTGTGTGTGTATGAGGAGTTTTCCCGAATGTGTTTTGTTTTGTCACGGTTTGTGTTGTTTTTCCCTCTTCGCGTACACTGTGTGTGCGATTTTTTCTTTCGGTTTTACTCTATTTTGTTTCACTTCTCGCTTCTCGGTGTGGTGTTGGTGATGCACATAAATATTAGCATAACAGTTGAGTAAATGACTTCAACGGCCGGAATGTGTGTCCGTGTGTGTGTGTGTGCGGCGCGCACCCGGGCACAATGATTGTGAAGTGAAAGGCAAACATTATATAATTTTAATGTGTGATATGCCGACAATTAGAAACAGGTTCGGGTTGTCAACCCATTGGGCCAGCAGCAGACCCAGTGAAAATGCACCGTACACACAAGATGAAAGGTGCATGCATTTTAAATGGAGGTGCTTTTTGTTGTTGTGCTGGAACAACAACATGCGGTGGCAAATAAGCGGCAAAAAATCAACAGCTTTGTGACCGAAATTGTGCACTATGGCTCGAGACATTCGTATAACAAAAAAAAAAAGAAAATTAAAATGGATTTTACATACGGAGTTTAAGGTTAGGTTAAATTGATGCATATTTTACCTGTATTTTTTTACATTTTTAGTCACAGTTACGCTACTTACAATGCGATGTATTTGTTACTTTATGTAGTACTTTACAACTGTTTAATATTCTTCAACTTTTTCAAGAATCAGTTGAATTGCTTACAGTCAAGCGGTTAGAATGCAATAAAATAATCTGAAGCATTGGTTATTATCGCTCTACTGCTTACAGAGATTACACTACTATTTTCAATCTAATAAAATGACTCCCTATTAGCAGCATATTTAAATTTAGTTAGATGGCCCATTTTGTGTGTTTGTTCACACCTTCTTGACCGGAGACCAATCAGATCATGACCATTTTTTGTCAGTATTAAACAAAAGTTCTCTAGTACAAGACTTAGAAGAGTCCTGGAATAGAAGATGTTTGTTGTAGTATCAGCTTTTTCATACCGGAGACTGGGCTAACATCTTTTTTTCGTTCAGGACTCGATGTTTTCTGGATCTGGATTGAGTTGTGGAAAATGATCCTCAACTTTTTTTTTATTCTTGATTCAACCTCTACTCCTTGTTAAAATATATACTACGAATACCTCTGAGACATCTTTAATAACCTGAAGAAAAGTATGGCGTGACACTGTTGAACTTTACTTACAAGAAATTAAACAATAACCAGTTTGCGTTAGCATAGGTATGGTAGGGCGCTATAAATATATCTTCACCTTCAAAATTATTATGAAATTGATTAAGCCTCCATAAGTATAGTACTGTGTTACTTACTCCAAGTAAATTGAATTGAATTACTTTTCAAAATAACCCATTATATTCGCCTTCGCCGCTTAGAACTGAAGATGGATCGGTTATAAGTAAGTGAGGACCCTAAATAGTGATAATTAGGCAGATGCTTGGGGCTCCGTATATACCGCTAGAGGTGGATCTTTATATAATTATGTCTTTAAGCTAAAGCGCCTTAATCGGTGCAGACCACACTTCGGTCTCAGCACGTATAAAGTTTAAGTTAGCGAGAGGCCGAGTTATTGAGTGTAACGTGGAATCGACTACCATGTATTGTCCACCTAACTTTAACGTACAGAGGCGATATTCTGCAGAGATCTTGATCAGATCTCTCAAATTTGTTCGCAATACTGCGAAGAATCCTTTCGGCAGAACTCGCCATATGCTTGTGAGTATAACATGGGCGTATTGTTCGAAACTTTTATTGGAAAAGCACGTTGATTCGCCTTCTTTATAAGTATTTTAACGTCTTTTAAGTTTACTTTTACACAGACACAGTTCTAACAATATGAGCGCCATTAACTATCAAAATTAGAAAATGTCTACTGAAAAATTTACTTTTCAGTTTCAGTAGTCATCGTCAACTAATTTGATTGGAGCTCCCAGTTTTCGTAGTGCTTAGGGCCTTCCAGAGGCTTGATAGGCCACTGATCTACAGTGTAACTTATATCTTTATAGCTTTGTTTTATTTAAAACTCTTTTACTTGCTTGAACATAAATTGTGCAGCTATTTCTGTGGTACTTAACATCGACAGAACTTCGGCCCGCATTGCAAGCATGTCAGTGATTGTCACCTTTCGTCACCGTTGTTATGCTGCCACCGGACATCCGGACGGTTCCCAGTATGCTCGTGCACCGCCTAAACACAGCCGAGGTACGGAAAGTTCCCTCGATTGGGTTATTAATCGACAACCATCAATCACCTGCTGCCTCCGGCCGTTCGATTTCAACCAGATTGCAACCGGATGACATCCCGAGCGAACGGGCGCACTCTTCTACAAATGATTTGATGAACGAACACGGTAACGACTGATAGACGACAAACGTTGACGAGCCGTGCATCACCGGACGGCCTTGTGTGCGATTGGCCGTTGGCGAATCTTGATGCGATCGAACCCAGGGAACCACCGCACCGGACGGCAACCGTCTCGGAGAACAACAATTTTTAAACCACTCGGGTCCCTGCTGGCCCGCTGGTCCGTCCGATTTCTGAATGGAGTGTGTGTGCGTGTGTGTCCGGTGATTCGCAAAGGAAACACGCTTACGAGTCTTGCTGCCGAAACAGACACGGTACGACAAAGTTTTCCTTTGCGCTGATTGCTTTTTGCGTTTTCTCGGGTGACGCCCGATTTGCCGATATCCGTTCCCCCATCCCGGATCGCCGTGTGGTGATGCTTCGGTCAGCCAGTACCAGTTGTCAAGGCTGGCTGGCTTGCTGACTGGTGGATATGGCATAAGTTCTGTTTCAACGTTCGTTTGTGTTGTTTTTTTTGCGTTTCGCTCCCAGGACCGGACCGAGCTACCGAGAATTGGAAACATCGGAATGTGTCGGTATCGGTGGCCGGTGGTTGAGATTTCATTCGCCGTAGTCCTTTTGCTGCTGACATTTTGCCAATGGTCGTTTGTGTCGGGGAGTGCCGGCAAGGAGAACTCCTGGGGAAGAGTCATGGGGATTATGCAAGCATCCCGGCATCTCGACAGCTTCGAAAGGATCAGTGTGTGTGTGTGCGTGTGTATGTTGTCCCGTACGTCTTGTGTGAACTTGTCTGCCTTCCCATCTTTGTTCTGCATTCGGGTCTTTGGGGCCAATTTCCCTTTTACATCGCTTACATTCACCGTGGCATTGTTCCTTTAATCAATCCTCGTCAGTCGTCATCGTGGTCGTTGTCGTTGTTGAGCTGAAGATGGATGTTTCTGTTTCTCGGATTCGAGATCTTTTCTTTTATTTTCATTCCTACACATCCATCCATCTATCTCTCCCCGGCGTTGGTACGCCGGCGTGTCCTTTGCGCCACGGCGTCCGTCCGTTGTACTCGGGACTCGGTACTCCAAATTCTTTGCGCCGGATGAAATGATTTGGCTCATTCGGCTTTGATGGGTCACTTTTGATCCGTGTTGCGCCGTATCGCTCTTCTCAGTCAGTCTCCGAACCCTCGGTTCATTGTCGTGGCGTCGGCTTCCCAATCCAATAATTTCATTTCTCCCGGGTGGTCAAATCTCAAGTCCCGGTGCCGTCGTGTGGTGATTGTAATTTAGAATCTTGTTCTACCGTGTTCCACACCAGCACACGGTGTGGGATCCGTTGTGGGTTCGGTTTAAAACTGAGATGGAGTTGATGCATGACATTGGGACATTTTGGGGAGCAAATTCGTGACGCTGTTGTGCAGGGAATTGGAATTATTTGCGTCCAAAAATAGAAATAGGATCGTTACGTTGGTTTTTTGGCAATAATTCGTTATGATGCAACTATTGTTCCTAACTTACATCCAGTTTCAAGATTATTATGGCTTGTGTACATTAAAGAAATCTATTTTATAAGCTTCTAGAGATGATTTATCAAGAATAATGTAATGTTGAAGATCAAAAATGCACTTAACAAGAAGTCAAACGTGGAGAAATCAAAAATAGAGTATTAAAGTATCAATTTTCGATGATTAATCAAATAAATCAACTATGATGTAATTATTCTAACTTTTTTTAAATTTTCATTACAAAAACTGTTGTAGTCGGATAAATAAAATAAAATAATAATTGACATAACCTGCAGCTCTCGCTGTTTTGCCCATTCCGGTGTACTGAACGATCTAAGTATCTCAGTTGCGCATCACACAATAAATTTGACATTGTTAAGACAATAAGACATTGTTTATTTGAATTAGTTTTTTTCCTATGTTACAATTCACTGCTATTTTATAATAATTTTCCCAATTGTTTTCTTCTTTTATGTTTATTTTATTCTTGTAGTTTAAAAGCATAGTTAACATTGTTTCATTATATATTTTTTACTTTCCATGTTCTAAATACACAATTTTCTTCTGGATTCCTATATTCTGATACTTACTTCTTCGTTTTGGTTAGCTTTGGTTGGCTAGAGACTTGTATCTTTTAGTTTTTATATCTTTTTTATGTTCATTATATGAATGTCGGGGCGGCCCGGTGGTAGATGCGACAGCGGCGCCGGTCTTCACACGGCAGGACCGGGGTTCAAGTCTCATGTGGGCCGTTCCCCCATAGTGAGGACTGACTATCCAACTATGCGGTAACAATAAGTCTAGTAAGCCAGAAATGGCAGGCATGACCTAAGAGGTCGTTAGGCCAAGCAAGAAGAAGCAAGATATGAATGTATCTTGTTTATATTTATTGTTAATTAAGCTAAGTGACTTTCTTATATTCCTTATATTTATGGTATATTTAAAGCATCAGCTAGAGATTCGTCGTACCTTAAATTAATTATTATCTATATTTTGTATGTTTTCTTTCAATTATATGGTACTTAATCAGTTTATTTTTTATTTTTTATGTTTTTTTTTGACTATTTTTCTACTTGTGTTTTTGTTTGTGGTTGTCTTTTTAGTTTTTTCCATGGATTATGTTTATAGATACCCATTTTTTACATTTGTTTTGATTCTGTATTTTGTAAATCATTTCTTTTCGTTTCATTTTTACTTTGTGTTGCTTTACAAGGTTGTTTTCCTTCCACCAATAATTTTACTGGAATACAACATTTTTTACGTGTTTTTAAATTCTTTGCAAATTTACATCATATGCATCCCATCTAATTCATTAATTTGCAATTGCAAAGGAAACGGAAAATAAAAGGCAACTCAAAATCACCTTCAACAAACAAACAAACTGTGCGCATTGAAGTGCAACAAAACGCTAAATTGCCAACACCTTCCCAAAAAAACCAAACACAAAAACACCACTCCACTAATCTTTCCCCAAAAACCAGTAAATGCAACATAATGCACCACGTCCACCTTCCCAATCATGCAGGTTCATCTTTTGTCTTTAGCCTTCCGCACGTTAGAAAAGATTTGCAGACGTTGTTGTTGTTGGTTTGGCGTTTTGGAAATTTATTCTAACACCAACCGAGCAAAGCAAAAGCACGAGCAGACACAGCAGCCCCAACACCAAAAGCTCATTGTGGTGGTGGCACCCGGCATTCAAAATGTGCACAACTCTTTCAACAAACCTCGTACGTCTTTCTTGCGACTGACAGGAGCTGGCTGAATGATCTCTTTCTCTCTCTCTCTCTATGTCCTTGACAATCGGACGGCTTAACAAGCAAGGTTTTGTGTTGTGCTGGTTGTTTTCTTGAAGTATTTTGTGTGTGTGCGTTTTTGGGGACTTTTTTTGCGAGTAGTTCTGTGTGCAACATTGGACAGATTTTGTCATTTTCTTAATGAAAGTCACATCGACTCAGCGCAAACACACTAGATGCATTGTAGCAACTGAAACTGCCGCGTTTTTAAGACCTCGTGGACTCGTTCAACTCGTGGGGCTGCGAGCGGTTGCCCATTTTCCACTCGTCATCATCGTCCGTCTCGTTGTGAGTGGTTCCGGCACCGATAAATCACGGTACAAGCGAACCGAGCAGAAAAAGGTGTGTTTCGTTTTACACTTCGAACAATGTGTAATGTGCTGAGCGGGTTTTTTTTATATTTCATTTTTTCACTGTTGCTATTATCGTTTCGTGTGCTTTTTTACCATCTCGCTGTTTTTTTGCGCTTTAGCCAAGCGCGTGTTTGTTATCTTTTCGTGTGGGTTGTTTGTTTGCTTTAGTTGTGTAGTTTTTTTTTTTATTGTCTCTTCGTGTTGCACCTTAACGCTTTATGGTACTAGCATCTTTTCACCATGTTGAAGGTGTTTCTTGGTGTTATTTGTTTTTGCAGCTCCCATGTGCTACATTTAGTACACTTCCTTCCTTTCTTTTTATAAGCTGTTAGCAGGTTTTTCTTTTCGTTTTTCTGTTCCGTCTTCGATGTTGTTGATTTTTTGATAGATTTTTCAAACTGTCTTGCACCTTATGCGTTTGCACCGTTGGCCACAGGTGAACCGTGGCGTGAAGCAAAGCTATCATCGTACATTTTTCGCTGTCCGTGGTTCCATCCACACCTTTATGCAGCGTATTGTTCCAGCGCAGAAAAAGTGATTAGTATCGTGATGAGTTGTGTAACAGGATGTGGCCATATTTTATGTCATCTGTGTTCGAACGATCGTCGTCTCGGCTGTTGAATAGAAAGGGTGCGATTGTTTACTTTTCGCTAGCAAGATACAATGTAAGAAATGAAATACAGCAAGAAGGAAGCATAAAGTGCGTATTAGAAACTTTTATTTGAGATAAATTATTGACTTTTTTTATAAATTTTGTTGGTGTTATTTGTTTTTGCAGCTCCCATGTGCTACATTTAGTACACTTCCTTCCTTTCTTTTTATAAGCTGTTAGCAGGTTTTTCTTTTCGTTTTTCTGTTCCGTCTTCGATGTTGTTGATTTTTTGATAGATTTTTCAAACTGTCTTGCACCTTATGCGTTTGCACCGTTGGCCACAGGTGAACCGTGGCGTGAAGCAAAGCTATCATCGTACATTTTTCGCTGTCCGTGGTTCCATCCACACCTTTATGCAGCGTATTGTTCCAGCGCAGAAAAAGTGATTAGTATCGTGATGAGTTGTGTAACAGGATGTGGCCATATTTTATGTCATCTGTGTTCGAACGATCGTCGTCTCGGCTGTTGAATAGAAAGGGTGCGATTGTTTACTTTTCGCTAGCAAGATACAATGTAAGAAATGAAATACAGCAAGAAGGAAGCATAAAGTGCGTATTAGAAACTTTTATTTGAGATAAATTATTGACTTTTTTTATAAATTTTGATAGTGTTTAAAAACATCTAACTTTTAGACCATCCCTTTGGTGTGCAAATGTGCAATGTAAAGATCGTTTTACAATTCGCTCACACGTTCCCACTTTCCGTCATCGATCAACACGTCCACGATAAGGCAACGTGACGACGTCCTCCCAGCGCATTATCCACAATTTAAGCCCTTAACAGCTGGTTTCGAGCCGTTGCTAAATGCCGTGTTCACACAGCACGACACCGGGGTGTGTCGTCGTTGTCTGACCAACCGGATAACCGCCTCCTGATGCAGCCGGGCAGTATCGATCGCGTTGATCTTCGCCCGAAGGTGATGCATAACACGTGGTTTATGAGTGGTGGGCGCGATTAATAAGATGTTTCTTGGGAAACGCTACAGACAAGAAGGAATACGGGAAGAAGGGGTGCAGGTGAAGGGAGTGTTTGATAAGATCGCGCAGGTATACCGGACACAGGAGAAGAATTGTTTGCACACGAGAACCACACCTTTGTGGCAAGATTGGGGATGATTTGTGTCAGGAGATCGATTTACAGAAGAAACGAAATGAGAAGAATGTTAATATTCGATCGGATATTTTTATACAAAGGTGGGAATTTTTTTTTTACAAAATATCAAAATATTTAATTATAAATTAAAAAAAACGCTTGTGACAAAATAGAATAGATACATGATTTAGATTCAGATATGTTTATTAGGGTCTTCCAAGCTAAATTACTGTAGCGTCTAGGTTCTTTTGTACTTCAGGTTTGTACTCAACGTCTCCAAATGAGGTTATATATTTTGTAAGTTTGTGCTTCAACATACATCTAAGTTGAATAATCCAACAAGTTAAGGTCCAGCTGAACTCCAACTAGAGATCTCTGGATATTTGGTTTAATACTTTAATTTAATCTTAATGGAATCATGCCTTAGTTTTTCTGGTGATATGAAGTGATCTGTTTGACTGTTAGAGATTGAGAACACCTTTATCGTTTGTTTCCTCGAGCTAATTTCTTGAAACAAGTCACCTCAAGTTCTTTTTTGTATTCGTCCCTTAGGTTTTTCAACGATATTCGCTTTCTAGAGAGAGTTCGTGTGGGTTTTCGACCAATGTTCACTAGTTCTCGTACCTTAGTAACATAATTTAGATATTTTTTCGCCCACTAAATGGTTGATCAAACAAACATTTACATCCTACAAGCTTGGTGATCTTCCTGACGATCTATGCAGGTCTATTAGCAAAGACAGACAAATGTTCCACTTCATCTTGAGGAGGATACTATGTAAGATTTGATTCAATACACTTGCAAAGTTAGCAGAATTATCTGAAAATATGCAGATCGTCAAAAAAGCGTTATAAAGCGTTACGATTTTAAAATTTATCTGTTTCATTGATTACTTCTGTATTAGGCATAACGCTGACGGTTTGTAGTTGAATCTTTGACGGTCGAACATTGTCGCATGCCAATCGAATAGCTAGGCTTTTCTGAAGGACTTCTTAACACCGTCATTTCTTGGGTTGGTTTGGGCCTACCAAGTCTCGTCTGTCCTTGTGAACGTTGGTCGTCCGGTGGGCTTGGTCGTCCGGTGCAATTCCCATGACATGATTAGCCCACCGGAACCTGGCGAGTCTGATAAGCTACATTGTATCGGTCTCTTCATTGTCCTTCAACACATACGGGGACAAAAATCGTTGATACCTGAGACTATGAATGTTCTATGCAGCTACAGTCGGCTACATTGTTGTAATAAGTTTGTTTTCGCTTGTGCATGACTGGTTCTCGTTAATCTACGACGTATAGAAAATGACTGCCATCTTCCAACTAGTATAACCTTTAAATTTTGGATTTAGATTTTAAAAAACTGTGACAGAATCCGCAAGAACGCTAAGTTTTACTAATTTACTAATAATTTACTAATTCAAACTATTCAAATAGTGTGTAGATGTTACTTAATCTAAAGTTTGAAAAACACTCCATTGAACCATTGACTGTTTATATTTTTTTGTACATAAAAGCCACAATTGTATTTGTTCTATATCAATCATTAACTTGCTCCGTTTGGTACAATTGAGCGACGAAACAGAGCTCCTTTATGGAAACGAAATCCCCCATGCTCGCAGTAAATATTTTATCCTTTTTCTACTAGATATACGAACAGAAAGGGGAGCTTTTTTTCGCTGTAACATAATAGAATTCAACTGAGAATTTTCCCCAAACGCAAAAAATGAGGAGCTTTTCGCCATGAAAAGCAAGCATTTTATTTGTAGACCGTTTTGCATCTGTTCAGCATGGCGATCGCCTTTACTCGCCATTCATCGATCGAGTTGCATTTTGAATGTTTTATTCGCGTAACAGAGGTTAGAATTTTTCTATTTTTCATTGTATATTTTCCGGGTCGGTTTTCCTTCACAATCTTATTCATGCTAACGTATCTAAACAAATATTCATTCCCTCATGTGTGTGTGTTTTTCCCCCGTTGTACAGTTTTAGCAGTGAACAATGGTGAGCAAATTTTTGCAACCCAAAAACCGACCAACTGCTGGGGCTTTTCGGTGCTCGGTCCACCGAACAGGGCGAGGGAAAATCGGAAAATCGTTACTGGACGGTGGTCACGATTCGGCACGGTGGGTAGATCCGTTCCAATATTGACATTCCGGCGGGAAGGATTGGGTAATTTGTACCGGATTGGAACGAGTGCACAGCTACACCGGATTCCATATTCATCCCCGAAGACAATTGTTGGGCTGGCGAGCGAAAAATACCACAAAACACACGTTCCGCATAACGTCATGCCGAAAAACCACCGTGACCAAACCGAATGTATATGTGCGGGGCAATATTTGCTCGACTAGTGACAAAAATCTCAAATTTCAATTCGATTCGGTACGAACCACACACACCGGGAATATCTCTTCCGAATGCTCTATTTCACCCCCAGGGAAACGTCCGAAACTTTCGACACGCTTACTGTGTGCATGTGGGCTTTCGGGTATCGCGCGCACGGGCAAGAAGTGGCTTCTTGGAGTGGATCGTGCCTGACGGATTAACTTGTAATATTTTGATTTAATTTGTGATTATTTATTACTTGTTACAGTTTTATTACTACCCGTAAGGACACCGACCGGCTTGTGGTAGCGCTTGTGTGCTTGGGAAAACAGCAAGCAAAACTCCCATCACGGACGATACGTTGGAAAAGGGTGCGCATGGCGCACGGTTTACTTGAAGTTTGCTTCGGGTCGGGGCCGAGGGTTAGCGCGATGTTGACATTTTTCTGTGCACATTGTTTAGGAAACTGTACCGAGGGACGTGCGGACAGGCAGGCAGGCAGCTGACAGTAAGAAGCATTATGGTGATAATTTATCCTGTTACCGAGAAGGCACCGGCACCCCGATAGTTTGACTGGGTTTGGTAGGGTAAAGGGGCTACCGGTTTCAGGCGGGGAAATTAAATTGTTTCGTCCTTACCCAGCTCAGGTTCTACCCAAGAAGAATTGTTGATTTTTCCTAGCAAAGTTAGATCGATTGCAGTCGAAGTTTTGGTGGGTAAGTTTTAGTTTTTGAGGTTTTTGTTTTTATTGCCTACTGTCTTCATGGCAATACAGCTGAAGAGGACCTGTAAATAATGCTATAAAAGACTATAAATAAGTTGGGTTTTTGAAGCAGTTCCTTGGTTTCTAATAAGTGATCTCAATTTAAGAGTTAGTTTAAAGAGATAAAGAAAAGATTTTCTTTATAAAAAAAAACTGTAATGATCGATAACTTGAGAAAGATCAGAACATGTTAGACATCTGCTCAATTATCTAATGTCATTTTACACTTAAAAATATTCTTCTACTGTGCTTTTTTTGCTTCACTATGTTACGAGTTATGGATATTTAAAGGAAGTCACAAGAGCATTAGGATTAAAAGAGCAAGCTTAGGATTTAAAAGGTTTCTTGCATTTGTGGATAGCTAGAACAATAAAGGAGTTCAATTTTGAAATGCTACTCTGACGAATGCCAAAAAACTTGAAGGATCTTGTCTCCACCGGCGCATCTTTGAATAAACTCAAGTCATCAGTTGAGAAATGGATAAAATAACGACAAATTCTGTATATCATCAGTTCAGGAAGGGCTTACTGAGCACTCGGTGGGACTGCTTCTTCTTTGGCACTACAACCTAAAGAGATCTTGGCTTCATAAAGACTGGGGCTTGCGCATTACTTATGAGTTGCTGCCGTACATTCAAGCTCCAAATTCATACCACTAAACTTAAACACTGGATCGTTTAAAGGCAACAATTCACTGGAGATCTCGAGAATAGACCACCAGAAGATGTGTTGTGTTCCATCAGTTCCATTAACAAGGCTGCCAGTAGCTAATCGTCAGCAGCTTTGGGAGCTTGGTTGGCTAACATAATGGTCATACTTTCCATTAAAACATTTTGCAAAACAATGACCAATGTAATGTAATAACTACTAGAGATTACGACAATAAGAATCAAACAGTTAAAAATAATAGAAATTGATAAAATAAAATAAAGTTTCATTAAACCAGCGATATCTCAGGACATATGAACATAGTAAACTTAGTTATGAAGATTAACCATAATAATGCATTAATATTTGTCCAACATTTTTCAAAATGAATTTCTGAAATAGGGAACATTTACTTCTTAAACGGAGCGTCATTGTTAGTCATAGTTCTAGCAGTCTTTCTATTAATAAAAATCAATTTAATCTGCTTTGTTAAATTGACAACTATTGCAAACAACGCTAATGACGAGTTTGTGTTGGGAGGAAAGCGTTTTATTTTAAAATACATATAAAAATGTGTCATTAATTTGGGAAGTTTTTTTAGAGGGTTATCGAGGGTTTGGCTTAGCCTGAAACTCCACGCAATCTAATTCTTAACTGACCAGATCTGTTCAGTGCTGTCAACACCATTCCATTCTTCCTTGCTGTACAGTTGACCCGGTTCCTTCACCCTAACAATTCATTTCAGTTTGCAATGCAACGCATTTTGCAAACTATTTTCCGAACCTAGTTCCCTCCGTGCGTTTTTGTGCATTTATCTGTGCGGCAGAAGACCCTTGATTGCTGTCAATTGTCATTTTTCCCATTTTCAAACATACGATCAGTATCAACCGTAGTAAATTACTTAATTTGATGGGCGCACACACACGCATCATACCCCGGGTACCACGGTCAATGCCGTCACCCTAGCGAATGTGATTTTTCCTAATGGGACCCACACAAACAGGGGAAAAGGAAAAGAAAAAGAAAGGGAACCCAAAACAACAACGTACATCGTTGTGTGTCGTCGGTTGCACGGGGTATTCAGGGGACAAAACGCTCGATAGAATGAATGTGTGAGGGCACAAGCTTCGATTCGGTTGGAATCGAAATTACCGATACTGGAGCAATCCGGCCAAATTTCGATCACACCAAAACGCACAATCTTGCATGTGTCAGTCAGGATGGTGGCAGTGCCAGTGCCATTAAAAGACATCCCAAACCACCCACCCGGAACCGATGCGTTTATCTTGCGTTCGACGCGAAATGGTCAAACGGTCGGTGCGAGAATTGTCACGAACGCAAAAGTGTCACAAAAATAGCTACGAGGGCAATCGGGCAATAGGAACGGTTGCGCTAGACAGTACGTAGCATTTTGCGCAGAAAAAAATGAAATGGTTACGGTGTGTTGTGAGAGGAATTGATGCGCGAAGTAAAAAGCCGAGCCGACCAAAATTACCATTCACCCAATCTAGGTACGACGACCGTTGACAGCGACAATATTGCCACCCGACCCGTTCAATGTGTGACAGTTGTTTGTTGGGTGGTTTAGGGTGAGTTCTGGGATGCTGTTTTAGGATATCAGAAGCAGAACGAACGAACAAGTCATAAATAATTTCCCACGTGTCGAAAAACTGGTGCCACCAAACAAATTATTACAACACCAATCTGTGTTACCCGTCCGTAATTGATCGCAGCAATTCTAGTAATGAATTAAGGTGTTTTTACATCGTTACAGCATGATTTACAAGGGTCATCTCAAGTTATGGTTGTTTGTTTGGTTGGATCTTGAAAAAATGACAAACATGAATAATAATAGAATTGAGGCTTTATTTCATGTATGATTTCTGCAACTTGTGCCTGTCTTGTTGTAATGACGAATCTGACAGGTAATTATTATCAACCACGTTCATTGTTATATTAATGTGAACAGTTCAATGTTTTAGACATGCCGATGCTTGTTTTAGATCTGGCAAAAAGCCTGTAATGATCAACTCAGGAAACAGCTAAGGGATCTGGAGATCTTTTCTAAGTATCTACGAAGATGTTTATCCAAGTACCAAATACCTTTAAGTATAAGGTAGTACAAAAAGGCGTAACAAGGCAACTGTTACCTATTCTATCCTAGCTGGTACTTGATTTTTGACATATAGAAAGAACTGAATATCTCTTCGAAGAACAGGTAAATCTGAAGAGTCGATAAAGTGCTTTAAAAAGCTTAGAAGACTTCTCTTAATATACCTTAAAATATACGTAATGTCCGAACATCTTGAATCCAAAAATTGAATAGAAAGAGAAGGAAGCGTTACCAAGCGTTACAATCTAGTTGTCATTTTTTTTTGTTTCTCAAGATTATCAGTATGTTCGTGGCTAAGTGACTGGGCTACAAAATATGTTTCCAATATGACTAAAATTTGATTTGCTTATAAAAGAAACAATTAATGAACATACCGAATGTTTGTTCCTAGAAAAGACGAATCATCCTCCAGCAGCAGAAGATGTCTAGATCACATCCGCCAACGAGGTTGGAACCAGGTGGCTCACTTATTAGCAGAGTCATATAGCGTCGGTGCCTCCTTTTTCGTGCCAGTCACATTCAGCATCCAACCCTTTCGGACTTATGCGTCACCGTACCATACGGTGCTTCCAACTTCCGGGTATTCTCCGATGAGTTTATCCATTTCCCAACTCCCGCGTTTGCTGGAATGATGGCGTTTCCCCGATGTTTTGAGACGTCAGCGTGTCGGTTTAACTGTTCCACAATTTCCAACGGCACAACAGCACATCAGGTCCCGGGTGGATTTTCTACCATAGACCAGCAAAGCACCAGGCAGGCTTACGCCGTAATCTCTTCTTCGCCGATATCGAGCGTGAGAGCTCGGGGACGATGGCTGATCTGGAAAATGATATCTAAAAAGGTATGAATATTTGACGTGCGGAAGTTCGACCCGTACGGCACTCATCGTTCTTGTGCATAAATTATTAGACTACATCTAGCAGGCACCGAGGCACCGAGCAGCGTTGCCGGGCGTGTTGGTGTTTGGGTGTTGCTTTGCAGCTGCGTCGGACGACCGGCCGACGATGGGTCTATGCGCTTTGTCGGTACGCTGGACACCGATAATTACCGGAAATGTATTATTCAGCGCGAATTTTCTATAATTAAGCGTTATGGTCGATTCTTACGCTGCCAAGATGCGTATGCGGTACAGCAAAGCTGTCACTTACTGACGTTTGTTTGACGTTTGACGATTGGTAGTCTAAGGCGCGTTTATACAGCTTCGTTACAGTCTTAAACAACTAAACGCTTCTTTAGCCAGCGGAGTGTAGAATAAATTCATGATTACTTAGTTTTGAGCAAATCGATACGCATTCGTACGACCGGAAGGTAGACCGGCAGTTCCGGTCACTTGTCGCCGTTAGCTTGCAGGCAGAGCATCATCATTCATCAAACCGTCCCGTGAAGGGCGACACAGAGTCAAGCGTCTGTGGACGTCGTTTCAATTAACTTTAATTTCTTACCAACAGAACGGAACCATCCACGGGATGAAGTGGTTTGGAAGGTCAGGTCGCCGGCTGGCGGACAACCCCTTCCACTAGCGCGGACATCGAAACCGAACCCGATTGTCCCTCTAATTGTCACTTAAAGCCACGTGCCCGATCAGTGACTATAGCTTCCGTGCATTAGGGCGCCTGGGTGAATTTCTTTCCTATTCCCATTTTTTCTCTCCTGCTTTTGCTCACTCACTCACGCTATTTGCTTTGCATCCGGTCTATTGGCGAAGGATTGGCCCTGGTGGATGACGGCGGACGGTATCTCCGGTTCGAATTTGTCTCCATGACCACCCGGGATGTACGAAATGGCAAGACGGGGGTTGCGAACAGTTGGGAAAATGTGCAACGTTTTGAATACACGGCTGCCAGTTTCCTTTTTGGCACAGCGGATATCCGGATGAGTTTCATTCTCGGCACTTTTTTGTTGTTATTATTCATGGGTAGAACGCGAACGGCCCTGGGAACGGCAGCAGGCGGCATCACACTTTCATCATCTTCTAGGGGATAAAAATTTTGCCAAACGAACATTAGAGGACGGGGTTTTTGTTGGCTGAGGTACGATAAAGTCTTCGCAAAGAGAGAACTGCTTTTCAGCTGTCACTTTGTCGAAGACACTTATTGGAAATTCTACAGAGTAGTTGAATTCTGAAACGTTCTCACGCTTGTCTTCGATTAGTAATTTAATCATCGCTCAGCTTTGATATCTTCAACCACAGAACATTCTTTCCAGTTCTAATTTAAATCTAATTCTCATCCATTTCCCCCATTCACCAGCTCGTATTTCTTGTTCTCATCGCTTTTCTTGAGCCATTAAGCCAGTTCTCCTCAGAACAATTGACAGGTTGACTTTCTGGCGACGAGTCGAAGTTTTTTTTTTCCTATTCCTCGTGGCGCCCTAAACAGTTATCTCTAGGTGCCTTGATGGACAAATCTTACCTTACATCTTTCCGGAGACTGGCATTGGGCAGGGTAAATCGTGTTGCGGTGATTCGGACACGCTCGCTACCCGTATTACATGATTGATTAGGGTAAACTAACCGTAGCCAAACCGTCGGCTTACATACCGTCATGCGTCTTGGCCGAAAACCGATCCCTCGGAATGTTGGAACAGGTTGGACGCGGTTGAGCAACGAAAAATTACATGCATCATCGATAGGTGTAGCTAGGGGTGGCTAGGGCGGCGTAATTTGAGGACACAACTGTATAACTTAACCCCGGGGATGATTTTCGTTTGATCGATCATTAAGGAAGGCCGAGAGAGGGCGAAGGAGAGCCCGGTACGTGTTAGGTAGCACCAAATAAATAAACTTTAAGACGTGTTGAATGATGATGTCGTGTTTGTGATTGCTTTTGGTGAAAGTAATATAAAGAAAATAGGATCTTTAATTGAGATACAAAGCGATTTAGTGCAACAATTTAAGATGACATTTCTCTCTCGCGACAAGGCAATATGCAACAGAGTTTCCAACACGGCACAATAAACCCTTTCTTAGTAACGCTCGCAAACAGCATTTTCTGTCCTACTTTGTTTTCTGCCCAGCTTTCGCCTCAAGACATTTGCCTCGTTAAAATCACCCGTTTCACAGCCTACTACAGACAAACAGTGGCATTTCTTATGAAGATTCTGCCTTCTTCTCCAGTGGACCGTTCGCATCCACTGGTGGTGGTAACCAAGGATATCTACTGCCGCTTGTCTATTTGTTATCCACTCGACCTGGTAGGGGATGCATATGCTACTAGCGCCTCTATTGACGTAGCACTCAACCGGTGGAGCATTCCGCACTGGTACCCAGCAGACCTGGCAACCATTGCGCACCACAGCACGGCAATGTCTTCGCTTTAACCCAGCAGGACAGTTGCAAAAGGCGAGTGGTAAACAAACGCAAACCCATGGTATTGCGTACGAGCGTGATAACCCTTCGGAACGATTGTCCTGGCGGAATGCCGTTTCCGTTAATTATCTGCGTCTGCGTCGGGATTGCTAATCTTCTCCCGTGCAGTGATAATGGAAGCTGTTCAAGCAAGGGAAAAAATGAAGTCTTAACTGTTTGTGGTTTTCTGGTGTTTCTGTAAACCGGAATTGGAAACAAAGCTAGAGTAAGTTTACTACCTAATGGAAAAGATAAAGGATGGTGGAAAAAGGAGTAAAAATAGATGTAATTATACTGGGTTGCATGAGTGAGTACGGGTGAGTTGATATCGTAACAATGGTGATCTAGCGTATGTTAGCAATTTAGAGGATAGAAAAACTGGGAACCGTTTGCTCATGCGAGCACGAATTGGACTTGATTCTAGGTAGGTCACCAAAATGCGTTGACTATTGCATATAAGTTTCTTCCTTTTTCCAGTATGACTATAAAGGATAACTGTGATTTCATGTACACTTTGGAGGTTTAAGAATCAAATTGGATAAAAAAGGATAAGATAACAATGCTCAAAGGTTTAAAGCTGCAGAATTATTGATGTACATTTCTGTTTAAAGAAACCTATCTAAAACTCACAATCGAGATATAAAATTTTGAATCTTCTTCTTTCTTGGCCTAACGACCTCTTAAGGTCATGCCTGCCATTTCTGGCTTCTCTTCTTCTTTCCTGGCCTGCTCCTACGGAGCACGTCTTGTAGACATGGCCTGGCGTCCAAGCAGTTTCCAGGAAACTCGGTCCATGGCTGCACTCCTCCACCCCCGGCTGCATCTGATATTTCTGGCTTACTAGACTAATTGATACCGCATAGTTGGCTAGTCAATCCTCACTATGGGGGAACGGCCCAGATGAGACTTGAACCCCGGTCCTGCCGTGTGAAGACCGGCGCCGCTGTCGCATCACCACCAGGCAGCCCCTCGAAATTTCGAATATTAGTCTTATATAGCGAACTATACAATTAACAAAAGTACCCATATTTCTAATTTAAACCTCGAATGAACCACTCTTTTATAGATATAATTTATCCAGTTATAACAGTTTTCAATACACCGTTCTTTGGTGAACCCGTTTCACAGCCTACTACAGACAAACAGGGGCATTTCTTATGAAGATTCTGCCTTCTTCTCCAGTGGACCGTTCGCATCCACTGGTGGTGGTAACCAAGGATATCTACTGCCGCTTGTCTATTTGTTATCCACTCGACCTGGTAGGGGATGCATATGCTACTAGCGCCTCTATTGACGTAGCACTCAACCGGTGGAGCATTCCGCACTGGTACCCAGCAGACCTGGCAACCATTGCGCACCACAGCACGGCAATGTCTTCGCTTTAACCCAGCAGGACAGTTGCAAAAGGCGAGTGGTAAACAAACGCAAACCCATGGTATTGCGTACGAGCGTGATAACCCTTCGGAACGATTGTCCTGGCGGAATGCCGTTTCCGTTAATTATCTGCGTCTGCGTCGGGATTGCTAATCTTCTCCCGTGCAGTGATAATGGAAGCTGTTCAAGCAAGGGAAAAAATGAAGTCTTAACTGTTTGTGGTTTTCTGGTGTTTCTGTAAACCGGAATTGGAAACAAAGCTAGAGTAAGTTTACTACCTAATGGAAAAGATAAAGGATGGTGGAAAAAGGAGTAAAAATAGATGTAATTATACTGGGTTGCATGAGTGAGTACGGGTGAGTTGATATCGTAACAATGGTGATCTAGCGTATGTTAGCAATTTAGAGGATAGAAAAACTGGGAACCGTTTGCTCATGCGAGCACGAATTGGACTTGATTCTAGGTAGGTCACCAAAATGCGTTGACTATTGCATATAAGTTTCTTCCTTTTTCCAGTATGACTATAAAGGATAACTGTGATTTCATGTACACTTTGGAGGTTTAAGAATCAAATTGGATAAAAAAGGATAAGATAACAATGCTCAAAGGTTTAAAGCTGCAGAATTATTGATGTACATTTCTGTTTAAAGAAACCTATCTAAAACTCACAATCGAGATATAAAATTTTGAATCTTCTTCTTTCTTGGCCTAACGACCTCTTAAGGTCATGCCTGCCATTTCTGGCTTCTCTTCTTCTTTCCTGGCCTGCTCCTACGGAGCACGTCTTGTAGACATGGCCTGGCGTCCAAGCAGTTTCCAGGAAACTCGGTCCATGGCTGCACTCCTCCACCCCCGGCTGCATCTGATATTTCTGGCTTACTAGACTAATTGATACCGCATAGTTGGCTAGTCAATCCTCACTATGGGGGAACGGCCCAGATGAGACTTGAACCCCGGTCCTGCCGTGTGAAGACCGGCGCCGCTGTCGCATCACCACCAGGCAGCCCCTCGAAATTTCGAATATTAGTCTTATATAGCGAACTATACAATTAACAAAAGTACCCATATTTCTAATTTAAACCTCGAATGAACCACTCTTTTATAGATATAATTTATCCAGTTATAACAGTTTTCAATACACCGTTCTTTGGTGATCCAAAATCATAGATTAAATGCTATTATTCATGCTTAAGTAAGAGTTCAATTTTGTTTGCTACTCTGCTATAACCAAGTATTTATCCAAACATTATCTAGAGAGAGCTGTAATAACTCTAGTTTTAGAACAACATTCTTGCAATGTTAGAATAGGCCAAGTTATTTATGTGCTTTTTGAGATATTTAAACACTCTGCTTGATATCTCTAATTTGATGAGGATTCTAAGGAAACGCTTAGAAGTATTTTCATTAAAGTTCTTGCAACTAGAAGCAAATAGAATCTCCTGTGTCGATAACTTAGATGCTTCCACAAAAAATTCCATATTTCTTCATACGGCAATTTGGAAGAAAACGGCCGAGTACGTGTACATACACTGAAACGAATCAAACATTGGAATCTTCACCTTATCTTCCACCGCCAGCCAATCACAACTGGCAGTAGAACTTTGAAAGAATGCATTGTGCACAGATCGTGCACGGACTGCCATAATTGTACGCGTTCAAGCACTGGCAGTGAGCTATGCAAAGATGCTACGAGCAAACCGTGCCGGATAGCTGATGCATCCGCTGGATCTTATCGATGGCAATGATAAATGTTTCTTACCGAGCGTATCGCATTTTAATTCTTAGAAATCGTTATGAGTGAGAAGAACTTTATTGAATACAAATACCCAGAGTATGCTAAGAAATAGAGTGCACCAAACAGGGCACATAACGCAGCAACAAACGTGTAGCGTTAGCGCACATGTACATAATAGGATTACACATCGGGCGAACTGAACCGTTATCCACCGTGTTATCCACGAAGCCACAAAACATCACATTTACGGCTTTGCAGTGGTGTAAATCGAGCTTAAACCAGGAACCTTTGCGATTAATCTGTTGATAATGTGTTGGTGTGATTTTCGCAACCGACAACCGTTGACAACTTTGCGAAACCGATTGAATCGGCGAATGGGTCGGATCAGAGAGAGAGAAGGAGAGAAAAAAATCTACTACAATGAAGTCCTGCTGGGCTGGTGTAATCCTTCGGTGACAATGGATAACCTTATCGAGGTAATCTGCTTACAAGCGCACTAAGTAAGGGTTTTGTTTGTATGCTAACAGGCAGGATTTTGTGTCTGATCGCTGATGAACTCCACGGGTGAGCTTTTGATAGACTAAGAGCGAGACATTTCGGTTGTTTACGGATGCTTAAATACATAAATTTTCCTGCATTACAGAAAGAAAGACAGCGATGTTAGATGCAACAAGTGCATACCTCCTCCAGGTGTCCCGAACACTTCAACGCGACACGCGACTTGGGCGATGTAATTGCATTACACGTTTGTCTTCTAGCACGAGCGCGTGCCGCCTGTAATCGTGCATTTTCTAAGCCTGTTTAGACAGTTGATTCGGCTTACCAGTCCCGCTGACAACGATTCAATTCACGGCCCAGCTTTCTCCTTCTACTGCTTGCGGCATGATGTGTACAAAATAAAAAAAAATCGTCTAATACTGTTTGGTAACTTCTTGGTGCGTTCCAGGCACCGAGACACAGACCGACACCCAATTTGTCATCCAATCAGCGATAAATATCAACAAACCAACCGATTCAAACACAAACACGACGCCGTACCCGCGATGCGGGCTTCGGGCCCAGCAGTGTGACAGGGAAGCCTGCCAGCAGCCGCCATTATTATTGTCGTACAAGGGGATTTAACACTTTGCCATTTTTTGTTCGAGTTGTTGCTGCTTCTGGTGGTGGTGTGTGGTGCTACTTCATTACACACTAGCCTTTCCCTGCTGGCTGGTTTTGACTGTCCGGTTTGGTGGCGGCCGGTCGACGGTTACTCTACGCCGAAGCCCTAAGAATGTCACGAATAGCGGAATACTGTGGAACCATTCGCCCGTGTGTGCGGAGTTCGTTTGGTGGATGCCATTTCGTGCCCATTGGGTTGGTGGTTTGTTGTTTTCGGGACCGTTAAATATGTTATTCAAATCACGTAGTTTGAGTAAATTCAGACATTGGTGCACTTGTGGGGCCTCTTCATATCAGACGATTGCCATTTCGGGATTCATAATAGGGGGTTTTGGTACGTACGAAATGGTACTTTAATCGGATAGGCAGAGTTATCAAGCAAGCTGAAGGTAGAAGAGCAAGGGTGTACACAGTCCCGATTTAAAGCTAATGCTTCTTTGTGAGTATTAATTAACAAAAATTGTTATTAAGTGAAAAAACTTAGAAAAATTTATTCAAATTTTAGTTCTTTTTCCTTAAGTAGACAAAGATTTATAGTTTATATTTAATATAGTTGAAACGAAGTTTAAATAGAAGCTCTACTAACCATTACAACCGATTTGTCGAAATTTTTGTCTAGTTTATTTTCCTATGTGTCCCAAAAATACACACCGAAAGCAAGTAAAAGGAAAACTCAAATAAAGGCTAAAAGTAACGTTTCTCACAATTTTATGTTAATATTACAATTATACCTTATATCTTATAAATACTTTAGTTTGAAACTCCCATTTTTACCATATTTTTGTATAATCAGATGTGTTTGAGTTTTTTTCTCACTTACAGTTATTCATTTCGCGAGTTAGGCCATTACAAACCAGTCATTAAAGAAGCGTTACGAAGCGTTACATTCCATTTCTTTTCACTTGTTTTTCGCTTGTTTCACTAGAAATACTGTTGCATTTTACGGAGATATCAGTCGACAAGTCGTGGAAATGGAAGTATTAAAATTACTTCGAAAGTATTATTCTTTCTCTAGTTTTTTTTAATTTTATGATATTTCTTTAACTGATATAATCAAATTAAATTTTCTGTCTGTTTTTACTTATTTTAGTCGCTTATAGATAAAAAACTTTTTCTTTTTCTCTATTTCTAGCTTTCTATAACTTCTTTATCTATAGCTGAACCAACTTCCTGTGTTAAAAAAGTAAGTTAGTTAAAAAAGTAGTTCAAAAAAAGAAACATTATAGCTTAATTCGCTCTCTTCATTTTGCTATACTATTTCTACTCAATGAATTTCCCCCAAAAACACTCATCATAGTCTTAACCACTCGTTTACTTTCTTTTTGGCACTTGTTTCGCTCATTAATCATTCATCGCTCATCGCTCGAGTGGACAAATTAAAATGCACAATTACATGCCGAGATGTGCCATGTTGGGGCATCCTTTTTTTTTTTGGCAATAAAAGCTGCAAAGAAAAAGCCCCCGCTTCATAATAACTTCCAAAAAAGAAGGTACACAATAAATGAAAACGAAAAGAAAACCACCACCAACCACTTGAAGCCGGTGTGCAACTGTTGCAGTCAACTGTCGTTCCTTTGGTTTGAGGGTGGCACATCGAGGTACTACGTGATGAGGAGTTTGTTTGTTTTTTTTGCAGCAACAGAAGTAGTTAATTTTGAGATTGGCACTCTTTTGTACTTGGTTTGCTCTTGGGCTTTTGGAGCTGCTTTCCTCGGGATGGTCGGGAGCGTTTAGTATTGAGTGGAGGTAGTGCTTAACTCGGGCCAGATGATTCCGTTTTGTCACACTTTTCTTCCACTATCTGAAGCACCCTCGAGTGAAGAATTCGGTGTTCGTGGTTAATGTGGTTAATGGGGGTGACGGGTACAGGATGCTGCACGAGTGGTATTAATGTTGTTGAAATTAATAAGGATTAGCTTAAGTAGGAACTTTTTAGCAGAATTTCGCCTGCTCAAAATGTTTAGATCGTACTTTGCGCTTTGTCCGTGCGATAAGGATCTTCCGGACATTCTTCACGAGAGTTATCCGTTGCCAATTAACGTCCCTGTAATTGATCTCTCGCACTCCGGAAGAGATCTATTTCTACCGGAGGTTAAGAAATCGCACACAAGCAACACAAAACTTCGTCCCAATCGTTTAATCCGCATGTTGTTGTCAGCTGGCTGTTGTCGCCCCGGCTCTGACCTACGTCCTGCTGTCAGCTGCACTGCTCAAGCGATTACTGTCCGATGCTCTAAATGCCGAACAAATATGTCACAAAACGGTGCACCTGAATTGGTCCGTTCGGTGCTGTTGGTTGAAGTGAAAGACAGCCAACGACAAAACAACAACACAACCATGGGAGAACAAACTTAACAAGACAACGCTGGTGAGGATTATTGGTACCGAACCGAAGGATTTTCGCCGTTGTTCAGGATAATTACAAATTATGCGGCGTCTACCGGACGATCTACCGGAGACCCGGGCAACAAAGGCACAACACACACACACACAGTAGCGTAGGAATTTTGGGCCGAAAAACATTGAATGTAATTTTTACGGATGATTGCACAAACGGGTGCACACAAAAATGCATTCCCGGCGATGCATGTAAGCGATGTCGCTCCAGGGAGTACACAAGGCTAAATGCCATCTCAACCCGGTTGCTGAACGCAAGTTGGGACAGTTTGATTGGTTCGTGAGGGTTCGGGAGGTTTTATGGCATTTTTTTTTTCTTCTACCAGCTTTTCGGCTAAAGTATAATGCACACAGGACAATAGGATGCAAGGGATACAGGTATCACTTGCTTCTTGTACGCTAGACAGGCGAGAGTGTAACAGGGAACCGAATCATGGTAAGTGCTTCTATTGTTGGCATTGCTTTGAGCTGTTTGGAGTGGGTTTTGCGGCTCGTTAAATGCTTGCCGGAGTTTGTAAAGTGTACCAATAATGATCTAGATTTAGCCGGATTAGGAAGCATTCTGTGAGTTTTTGGAAGGAAACATCGCATACAGGAGCTTCTTGAAGTGTTATCCTATTATGGTAAGCAATACTGTTAATTGTTGCGATAATTGAATAAGAAAACATAATATTTCGATGCTAAAAAATTCCTTTTTTAGTTAAAACAAATTGCTTTTTTTGTATACTTGTTAAATTTACTATTTAAGTTTGTTTATGAACCAAATGCGAGTGTTTTGTCTTGTTTTCTGTGCCTTTTTTTATATTTAAAAAGACACAGGACATTCTAGATGATATCACAAAAACGCCATCGAGTTTTACAATTGCTGAATAGTTATTATAAAATTGCATCGGGATCCCAAATTCTTTAAAGAACCATCAATCTTTGAACAATTTCTTCACTCGGTCAGGATGAAATAGAGTATATTAAGATTAAATCATTTAGCTATGCCTAGCCTCTTTACTCTGTCACTGAAAATCAACGCCCTTGTGATACCTACCAGTGCTTAAGAGTGGAGCGTCCTGGCAGGTGCATACAGGAACAACGACGAGAGCAGCGGTGGGCAATCGATGGTACCATTAGGGGGCTTTAGTCTGCTTGTCCGTCATGTTGTCGTCGAGAAGCGGTAACCCGGAGAAGAAGACAGCTGGTCCTGTACTCCAGAGTACTATTCCAAGAACTAGTAGCCCGATGTTGGATGAATTCGAGATGCGCCAAGGCCCTCGTTGAAGGAGCAATAAAGCGTATTTGTCCATAAGGGATCACAAAATTCAGTATTTGAAATATCATGTGCAGAAATTGTTAGCTCATTAAGTCATTGCGATATTATTAATGCGTTTGCCTTAGCTGATGTTATTTGCTATAAATTTCATCTTCTTCATTCGCTATAATTTGTGCTGGTTTTGCGATATCAACTGACCCTGAGAATCTGACTGAGACTGATTGAGAAAGAGGAACTGAAATATTATTTCTCTCAAGCGTTTGCTTGAAGAGGAAGCTCGTGATATAGCTGAGAATCTTCACTACAACAGCTGAAAGTGTCATTCAACGCGATATTTGTAATATAATTTTAACAAACAAATAATTTAAAAAACACTTTAAATTAAGTATTTATCTTAGTTTCTGCTTCTGTCTCTGAACGACATGTTGACACAATTTATGCATCTATGTGGTCTTTGGTCAGTAACTACTTAATCTTCATCAACTTCCAGGACATTTTCAAACAAAACCATGTGATCATGCCTGTTAGCCCACACAAATATCGATCAATCATTTACGCCGCTCCGGTGTGACACACACTGGCCAAAGGGTTTGAGCAGATGAAATAAAATGGTACAGATTGCTTAATTACTTTACCTCCCAACAAAACAACCAACCAAAAACTGGACCTCCACCAACGCGAAGACCACACGCACGACTCCACACGACGGTTAATGAGAACTTCCATCATCGGCTCCTGATTAGCCTTTCACGAAACGGTGATTTGGTTTAACGTTCCAGTCGCGTGGGTGAGATAATTATGAGCTTATGAATGTTTATTTTATTTAAAAAAATATTTCCAGCCTTTTCTCTGCTAAAGGCGAGTGTAAAATGAAGCTTAAATTATGGTAGATGTCTTTATATTTAGTGCTTTAATTTTTAAACTGCTTCAAGATCTAGGTGACGATAGTGTGCAGGAAGCCTGCCTGCACTTGTAGACAGCTTGATGGAGCAATTCTCCGCTGATGATTGGACCGATCAACGGGAAGATTATCGACGGGATATATGTACATATAATCCATCGTGACCTGCCAGTATGACGCTGTCCCGGGGAAGCGACTGGATTGCCGGGTCGATGGCGGTGGTCCAGAAGAAGACTTGTGTCCCCTTTAGTGGGGTGGCCTGCTGGCGCCAAAGGGTGCCCGAACGGTGGGTGTAGCAACAGTTCTGCATGAAGACGCCGACACCGAGCCGTTCATCGGCCCGCCGGTCACGCCGTTCATTGGCATCGTCAGGAGTTAGATTGAAATTTATGTAAATGCAAGAAAATTGATTACATTCATTTGGTTAGCACAGTTTGGAGCTGGCAAGAGCGAAGCGTGATGGAGTATGAAGAGTGGATGACTTGTTGAAGGTTTGCCAAAGGAATCAAAGAGATCATAATCATAATTTATTAAATTTAACTCCATATTTCTTGAATGTCTTAACTAACGTAACAAATTTTATAAACAACTGAATGCATCTTTGTATGAAATATGCAAAATGTCATCCAAAGCAAAGTAAATAAATCGTTGCTGGTGGTGAGAAAAAAAGGTTCTCATAAAAAAAAACGGCCAAGAAAATGAGAAAGTGAGCAGAAGAGAAGAGACCCAATAATACAAGCAAACTACAACATAATTGATTATTATTATTGTGTACAACATAACCATTTAGTGTCGTTAGGTCGGGTCGGATTTTTTCAAGGCACGGTTGGGGGTTGTCCATTCCGTACCGTGCCCGTGCCCGTGCCCCACACTATGCACGAAAACGGTGGGAAAAGTGGTTTTTCTTTCCCACTCCGGTGGGGTTCTCCATCGGGGGTCTTCTGCTGCTCTCGATCGAAAACTGCCAATTGAACGATGGACGTAGTCATCGCTGTTGTCGTCATCGTCGTCGTCGTGGGCGCTCCTGACGCGATTCTGATGAATTCACGATGCCGTGACCGGGGAACCAGGCCCGGCTGACTGTAGGCGAGATGAAACCAATCGGTCGTCCGTGGCGAAAGGTCCAAGGCCCACCAATGCCCGAGTGGATGATAATTGGCTAAAGTAGACGACCGCGCTCGTCCGGCTGCGTGGTCGTGGGTGGTTTCGATGGCGTTTTGACGCCACCGCGAGGAGCACGGAACGCGGGGTGTTGAGCTTCCGGCACCCAGTGCAACAGGGTGGTCAATTGTTGATTGGGTACCACCGCGCGCGATCATTAGTTCGGCTCATCCGGCTTCGGGTTCGTGATGAAGTGCAAATTTATGACAAGTCGGTGTGGTGGTACCAGCCGTGGAACGTTTTGTTGAAGCTGAGCTGGCGATAGTGCGACGCGAAGAATGGAAGATCTTGTTGAGCTGCTATTGGTTTATAAGGGGTTTCGAAAGCAACTCAGGGTGTACTTGTTTCGAAGGGATTAAGTACATTTGTAGTACTTTGCATGTAAGAACTGTAGATACAAAGGATACTATTTTCGGATTGCTTAATTTTGTCAATTTTTTTCCCAATTCAAGATTTGTTAAAAGATGCCATCAAAATTGCTTTGTAAAGTAGAACAGATAGCGAACGTAACAGGGATATGCTTAGGTTTAAGTAAATTTATAGCAAATAAATTACAGCAATATATTACTATTGTTATTTTCCACTACTGTTAAACCAGTGTACCTTCTAGTCACGGACTTGTCCTAATTTCTAACATTCTCTTGATGATTAGGAACCCGAAATATTTTATGTAAAGCTTATAAAAGTCCTCAAGCTATTAAGATATCTCTTGTGTGTTATATTTCATTGAAGATTTCTCGGCTAAAAGTGGTATAAAGTCACTATGCGCGCTTAGGGCACAGGAAGTTTGGAAGAAAGTTGGCTTTGTTCACATCAAAAATTTAACTAAATGCATCTAATGGTGTTTAGATTTAGACCCTATCATTTCTCATTGGTCACACATCTTCAACATATCAGACCAGTTGGTTCCAAGATATTAGGATAATGCATTTTTTAAAGATCCAACACGATTTTCTGTAAACTTGAAGTTGCAAGTATCATAATGTTGGACACAATCCTGATTTCAAGATGTCCTTTGTATTAAAGGTGTAAGACGATCTTGTTGTGTTTCACATACTATAGGATTGATGATGGATTGATGTACGTTATACATCTTGTAACGTATGGCATACATAAATCGTTACGAGTCTGTCAGGACATGACCAATCGTAGCGATCATAATGATATGCTGATAATCTTTAAGAAAAAAATTTCTCGATTACTTCAGTTGTATATATGTAATGATAGAGGAAGCAATATTGCTACTCTAAGTCGAAAAGAACTGAATATACGTGGAAACAACTCAATAGTCAACGAAGGCTCAAACTCTCAACAACTCCGGTTGAGCCAAGTAGTTTTTTTTGGTCCGACGGTAGTGGCCTTTGTCTTCACACGGATGGAACAGGTATCAAATCTCGTCTGGATCGTCTCCCTGTACGCAGGACTGACTATCTAACTACTGTATATAGGAATACTTTGTTAAGGAAGCTAGAAATCATAAGCCAAGATCACGCGTGATTGTAGAGTTTAAGAAGAAGATCTAGTAATTTTGAAGTATAATTTATTAGGATTTGGAGAATAAGAAGCGTCAGCACATGTGACTTACGACAATAATATTGGAAAAAACTGTGATAAAAAAGACCAACAAATTTTAATTTAAACCTGATCTAGTTTTCCTTACATATGATCAATCTTGCTCTTCAGGCCCAACGCTCACAGCAGTGGCATCTTGTAAACCAATTTTATCACACGTACGCTTACAAACAAACTGCGATCGAGTGAATTGATTTACAAGATAGCACACACTCCTGATAAGATCAAGACCATCCATTCACGGCCACATCTGCCACATAGCGATACGGTTGCACTAGTTCTTGTGTGTTACACGCGTGAGTCACAGCTGGAAACAGGTGTGACAACAAAAAAAGAAACAAAATCGCAAAGGAAAAAACAATTTATCTCTTTTTTTTTTCGTTTGTTGAAATGCAGTTTCAATGCAACACCATAAAACATGCATTCTATTAAGATGCTGTCGAATGCACTCGCAGTCCCCGGGTACGGGTGCAATACAATCAACCAATAAACGCAATCAACGAGGACGGATGGGAAGAAAAACAACCCCGGCCTTCAGCGTACGCCATTCGCGCAAATGATAAGCGAAGGCATAAATTTATGTTAAAACGATGCGAATTCAAAATGGGAGAGTGAAAAAAAAAAACAAACCACGACAACCACAGTTACACAAGGTACCAGGCGACACATAAGGCCAAACTTCGCGGACACGAAAGTGGCAAAACAAATATTAAATGAAATTTTGCACTTCTTCACAATTAAATTAACGCACAGTTCTGGTTTTGCCGAACGGTTGGGGGTCTTTGGCGTCTGTGTGCGCCTTCGCCGAGGGTCTTGCCTGGGTGGTGTGGTGCATTCAGCGTGTACCGAGCGACCGGCAAATGGTGCGACAATTGTGACTAATGTAAAAGCACTTGCTGCTGCTGTGCCTACAATCAATGTGCATTGATTAAGTGTAGCTAGATGGGACGCAAGGGTGATGCAGGCCGGGAGTGCTGAGAGTACCGACAGCATCAACCAAAAAAACAAACATGAATTTAATGTTTCTCTCCACGCCGAGGACGCTTGAAGTTGGTGATGATAAGGCTTTGCACGCAACAACCACAAAAAAACCCGATCACCAATTGCTGGTCTCCTGCTGTACGATCGATCTGATCGACTTCTTGTTGCTACTGCTGCTACTGCTCTCGGTGGTTGTTTCCTTTAGTTCCTTTCCACACGCTTTCCTTACAGGTCACCTTCTTTCGGAATGGTGATGGGACAGACTAGAGGAAAAAAACGAAAAGCCTCCAACTCGCCCGAAGGGAACGAAATTCCATCGGGTTCCGGGCGTTCGGCGAACAATTAAAAGTAATTTTTCTGCATAAATTGATACGCAGCGCAGCGCAGAGTTGGTGTCTGGTTTCGTGGAAAACCGTACCGACGACACCATCCCAAAAATGGGGATCGACCCGATGCGGAGCGAGAATCTCAGAAGATTCCGCTTCGCTTCCGAGAAGCGCGGCCGGGCCAGATCCGCCACGCACTCCGGAACAGGTCCGGCTGAATACGCGCTGTTTTATTCGACGCCCAAAAAAGGGCGTGTGGTAAGTACCCGCAGAAGGTGGTGGTGAATAGTTGCACAGGGGTGGGTAGAACGGGAACGGGGGTTCTGCCATTGCCGGATTCCCGGGGTCGCGTCGGTCGGAAGGGATGGAATGAAGCTAATGAACACATTAAACCTCGGGAGTTGGCGACGATGATTGCGATGATGATGATGATGATGGTGAGTGATGATGGCACGGAGAAAGATGATTGAAGCTCAATCATGCCATGGCTGTAGATGGGCATAAGCTGCAACTGTGTCGAGGCAAAAATCGGACCATTGGCCCGGTTTTTTTTTTATTCCTGCAAGCGGGAGTTATTTTGATGCGTTTCACATCGCGATGGTGCCTGCGCGAGCATTACTGGCTGCTGCTGGTACAGACCGTGTGGATTAAATGGTTCTGTGAAATGCTTAACACGTCGGGGATGGAACACGGGAATGGCACATTGTTGCAGAATGGAATTTGAAGAGCACAGTCTGTGCGTTGGATGCTGTCGGAATAATCAACAGGGAGCGGTTTTTTGCAGTGCGACAAGTGAGTGCAGAAAACGTAATTGCTAGGTTAAATTAGGTGTGCCAAGTGTGGTGCTTCTGTTTCCCAACAGATGTCGCCCGAGGTAAGTTGAAGATGACCTGCTACAGGATTTGATATCTATCCACAATAATGGAGCTTCTGGCGGATATATCACAACGTAGACAGCAAAATCTATCATGTAGAATTCGGTTGGATTTGCTAGTTGTGACAAACCTGCTCAAGCTAATATTACATCTTAAGGATCTTAAGTATCTTTAGTAAAGATAGGTTTGTAAAGCTTTTTTAATGACTGCCATGCTCTGATAGTCAATTCAAACAAGTCGTTAGTCGTTGAGTCAAACACGTTAGACGTTAAGGTGCTACAACCGCTTCACAGGTTTGACCTGCAGCAACAATCCTTATTACATCTGACGGTCTAGCGCCTTCGTCTGCCAATCAACTATCTCGGCCGTTCTTGCAGTCGCATCAACGCCATCACTCAATCTTTGGATGGGCCTACCACGCCTCCTCTACCCATGTGGACGGTCTAAAAAGACTTTACGGACTGGATCGTTCGGTGCCATTCTCATGACATGACCAGTCTTTCGCTGCACGATAATGAGATCACCGTATAGGTCGTAGAGTTTGTCATTGTACTAACTTTTCCATTGTCTTTCCACACTTATAAGGCCAACAATCCTTCCTCCACCAGCTTTGTACAGGGTCTGAGGCGTATGTGAGTACTGGGACTGTAAACCTGCTATACAACTCGAGCAAGAAGGTTGTATTGTCCGTCGCGACAGGTATTTTGAGTGTAGAAATTTTTTGTCAGACTGTAATATGACCGATTAGCATGTCAACACTTATTTTGGTGTCGGTGCAGACTTTTGATCCCAAATAGATAAAATGTTGGACGACTTGGAAGGTACGATTAAGTATCACTTTGATTTTTGTGTCGTTAAGCTCTAACCCGAGTTTCAGTGACACCTGTTCAATCCTTTGGTAAGCTTCTGCTACGTAGGAGAGCCTCAATACAATGATGTCAATGTCATCAATGTATGTCAAAATCTGGATTGACTTATTGAAGATGGTTCACGAAGTGTTGCGCTGCGAGTGTCGGATGTTCCTTTCTAGCGTCAGATTGAGCAGTACACAGGGAAACCCATCTTATTGACGCCCTTAAATTGTAGAAAATGACCGTGGGAGTGATGAAAAGGTGTTCAGTTGTCAAATATTGTATATCTCTTACCGCTAACAGATCATGAATTTAAGTATTTAGAGTTTTTTGAGGCGGTTATTAACAGTCATTTGTCATAACGATTCTAAACATCAGCTAAAGCATTTAGGATAATCGGATGGCCATTCCCCACATTTTCCGACAAATGACAAACTACACTTGGGGTCAAGATGTCAGCATTGCTTGAAAGATTGGGTTTTTGAACTGGAAATTACTTGTTATGTTTTAGATGTTTTTCATTTCCTGGGTCTAAACGTAAACAACAGGAAAATAGGTGCATTTACTATTATATTATGGAAGTTAAACTGTCTGAAAATGTATACAATAAATCATATAATACGAAATATACAAAATAATAGCCTAAACCATTTAAACCAGACCAGAATGATTAAATAAAACAATTTAATCTTATTAGAATATTTATGTACATACACAGCTTTCTGATGCAGTAAATCGATATTATAACGAACTGTTAAACCTTTGATTTCCTCCAAAAATCAAGCTCTCATATAAATTTACCAATCCTATGCAAAAAAAGAAGCGGTACAGGCTTCTACGGTACCAATGTATGTTTGTACCGAATCGAAATAAAATAAATAACCCATCCGGCTTTGGCGGCTTTGGGCCGAAAACCGACGCCAAAGGAAACGAGCAAGTAATTAGACATGATACATTTCCACGCTAAGACCCCCCCCCCCCCCTGTATGCCT
>KZ061613.1:226517-281725 GCA_002091835.1 Anopheles maculatus
CCCGCCTGTATGCCTGCGTGCGTGTGTGTGTGTGAGCACTCATGGTGCAGTGTGACGTTGCACTTAGTGCAGTCGCTTCTGGATTTAACATTCGCGTCGGGCTTAAAACGAAAAGGCCTCGAAGGATGGAGCACAGAACCAAGCGATAAAACCGCACTCTCAGCACAGGCATCAGCTCAGTCAGAGCGCCATCAATCTATCATTTTCATTCAATTCTTTTTTTTCCCCGAGCAGTGCCGGGGCTGCCAAACATTAAAAAATGACTTTACAGATTGCCGCCCGAAACGCGCGATCATCTGCGTAACGGGAGCGATACTCCGGGAGCGAATATCTCTCTGCGTCGATCGTTGATCTGCGTTGATCGGCGGTAGTGATGAAGAACCGGAAGGATAAATCGCACCGAGCGGCAGATACGGATGCACATGGGTGGTAAATTGGCGGTAAACTATAAAAAGATACTCGAAGGCCCAAAGTTGGCTGGCTAGCCCAGCGCCTCACGAATGAATAGATGAATAATTTCACTTTAAAAATCTTTATGATATATGTACATTTAAACGAGCGCGGGCACACTCACAGACGCCGGGGGCAGGCTCAGCATGGGATGGATTATGAGGGTGCCGTAACGGGTAGGGCCCGATGGTTCCCATGGCGCTTGGGATAGGGCGCCACTGAAGGGAGCATAATTTTTCCTGGAAGCACTGAGTTAAAATCTGAAGTAGCCGGTGCATCAAACATATGTGCGCGTATGCAACGACGGTGCCAAGCAGCCGGCCTGTCGCAACAGTCAAATGTCAATCTCGGTCTTAATCGAGCTCAGGATTCTTCCACACGCCCCTTGGTTTGACGGTTTGAGGTTTGGGATGGAGTCGGATATGGAGCGCAGTTCATCAGCAGTTCATAATCACTTCATCACGTCGGAGCTGTTTGTTCGCGATCGGAGTTTTCGAAGTTTACAGTGCGCTACAGAGATAATATGAAGTTTATGTATGTTTTAAGTTTCTATTTGTTTTATTTACTATAAACAAAAATTTCTAATCAAAGTAGACTACGAGACCGCTTCGAATGAAATATTTCACAAATTTGATTGAAATATTTCGTACACTTACCGCAGCCAAGATACTGCACTTTAAAGTATAGTAAGTAACATTTGAAGTTCACTGTATATGTTTGCAAGACAGTCCCGGGAACTCCAGAACTCCGGTTGAAAGATGATTATCACGCGCCGCGAAATCACCAAACGCCAGCAGAACAGGCGCGCGTTATGATTTCTGGCGTTGATTTCTTTTTGCTCTCAATTTTGCCCAACTTACTTCATGTGTTTATGCTCGTTTTTTTTGTGGTTGTTCTTGTGCCTCATACTGTTGACGGGTCGGCTACGCACGGCTACCCTATCGCCGGTATGTCATCACCATCGGAAACCCACATTCTTCAGGGCCGTCGAAAGTGTCGGTAGCGCTTTGAAGGAACATTTTTCATGTACCGACACGATCCGCAACCGGCGTCTTCACATGCTGCAGTACGGATGACAGGTTGATGATGATCTTCGGACTACCCCATGTCGGTAGTTAGTACGGTAGTTGGTGCCATATGGGGAGGATAATTCGGTGGGATGATCGCTGTGCCGTGTTTTACTGCAGCGAATGTGGAACAGTGAAGCAGAGTTCCCAGAAATTCGAACCGTTGCATCAGATAGAAGACGTTTGGCAAACGAATGGCCGTGGGAAGAATGAGCGAATTTTAGTGCGTCATGGCTGCGTAAAAATCTTAATGAGAATGGGATGGTTACAGTGGGACGTTTGTACGTGAAAGATTTTCTTTTAAGAATGATTTACTGCTGTTTGTGTTTGGTATGTAATCGTCTAGTAAAGAATTACAGGATCACAAGCTCGTGAATTAATGATTTAAGAGGGACTTGCTTGTAGACTCCTTATTGGTACATTTAATTATGGAATCTTATTGAAACACATTAAAACATTTTGTAGAACATTAAAGTTTTATAACTACACATCACATACTATGAAACTTCAAAGCTTATAAGCAGGCGGAGAGGTCCTGGTCCTTTAGCATTGACTTTAATAAGAGGTTTACAAACGTGTTGACGCAGAAAAAATCGTTGGAATTAAGCGTTCTGCAATGGCTTTTACTTAAAAAAATATCTATCCTGAAATGAAGTGGAAGAAACAAAAGGCCTTTACACGAAAGATATAGTAAACCAGGTAAAAAGATGGGATAACAAAAACGTATCAAATATTAGTTATTAAAAAAATATTTAATGTTTTAACGATAGCATTTCTTGGAGAAACTAAGTCTCTCAGAGAATGAAATAAGGTGAACAAGATGTTTGGACTTTGAAACCTCAATAAGCAAAAAGTTGTGTAGAAATTTGTCAAAGATCTATTCGTGAACCTGAAAGCAAAACATTTTACTATGTGAAAAAGAAAACGAAGGTAGTAATCTCATGTAGTATAGTATAAAGTATAAAGAAATTAGAAAAAAACTAAAGAGAGGAATAGGAAATAAAACATCCTATTCATAAAAAAAGCTGATGGCAATAGAATATAAGACAGGAAACAATAATAAATTTGAACAATGTATTACAACTGAATAAAAACAACAAAAAACATACGGAAAGTTCTAGCTTGAAAAGCCTGCATTAACGCAAGCGACATAGAAATAAAGAACAAAATAAATTGAACATAGAAAGAACAAATCCCTCTCTATATAAAAGATAGAAAAATAGAAATAGAAAATAAATATAAATAATAATAAATAGAGCTAGAACTAAGTACAAAAACTATAGAAGAGTAAACCACAATATGAAAGGAACAAAATGAGAAAAATACTAAATGAAAGATTAATAAAATGTGTCAGAAATTGCAGAATTTTATATGTTTTAGATCAATACGTATGATTAAAAACAAAAGTTGGAAAAAGATGCTTTTCAGCTAGCTAAACAAGCTGCGGAAGCAACTTAACAGCCTATTTAAAAGAAGCAAGAATTAGAATCAACGTATCTAGAGTAGCAGTGACCAACTAGAAGAGCAGATTTTAGTATGAAAAAACTCGGGAATTTTTAATAATTTTTTTTAAATATATGTTTAAAATAATGTCAAACGAATAAGGGTGTTGCAAACATGATTCTTCAATAAATAATATCATAATAAAACTAAAAAAAACCTAACCGTCTAAGGTTTATTCAGTCCCATGATAATTTCTTATAACGACAGATAATTAAAACAAAACTCCATCAATGATCAATATTCTAATCGAATCATACATTTCCCAGACAGAAACATCGATCGTTTAATCTTGAGAGAGTACAAAAAACCTGAAAAAGGCCAAAAGAACAGACAGACAGACCGAAAACAGAGCAACAACAAAAAGAACGAAAAATCAGTACAAACAATATGTTACGAATTAAATGGAACAGCTCGAGAACATGAATTTCTGAGCAGGCGCGGCTAGCCGGTGGCCGTACCGTTTTCTCCACACTTATCCTCCTCGCTCCCCCACGAGACACCACAATGCAAAACCGGGAAGATTTGATCATTTAGCTTCGCGATCATCCACCACAGCCACCACCACGTTTTGCTCATTTCAATTGCCAACGCTAACAACCGCTTGACAGACGGCAAGCGCCGGACAAAATGCACCGAGCGCCACCACCAAACGATCTGCTCCTTGGATTCTTCACTTGTCTGCGAGGCTGTGTGTGTGTGTCCCTTTCGTACGGAATCTTTGTCGCCCGTTTTCGGAAGCTATCCGCCACTACTGCGCGGACCCGGTTGTGCATCGCATGCATTAAAACGTTCGGTGTGCGGCACGAAAAAAGCAAGGTGATCGCATGTATCCTGTGTGTGTGTGTGTGTGTGGTTGAGACGCGGAGGATCCGTTGTCTTGTCGTCCAGGATCGAATGGGGTGGCAGTTTGCACGGTTGAAGCACCGAAAGACGTACATTTTTCTGTTTTCCCTTTTTTTTGCGATTCTCCTCCAAAAAGGTAAGGAAGCAAGGATTTCGCGTGAACGCGGATAGAAGGTGCAGGCCTGAAACCTGGAAGAAGCTTCCTCATGGGACAGGCTGACTTGGAGCCGTGTGGAGAACAAGCGAGGGCAACCTCTTGTGATCTTGTGATTCGGCTTACGGGCACCGACCGACGGCGGCCGAAAAACAGCGGAAAAGGAGAAAAATGTAGCGCCGGCGCCAGGCGCCATTCCAGTGGGGCTTTCTTGTGTGCGCTCATCTCATCCGACAGTACCGCTCGGTCGGTGGACGCTTCTTAAAGCTACAGTTTTGCTTCATTATTAACTCTTTCGCCGGTCGCCGCGTTCGTTGTGGGCCGAAAGCGAGTCACAGGATTCCTACACAGCGCAGGGCGTTCAACGTTCATTATGCATTCATTTTTATGTGTCGCATGGAACGTGTATGCGGTGCCGGGTCTGTGTAGAGGCTGTGTGTGTGTGTGTGTGTGCGCGCCCCAAACGTTCCGTTTTGTGTTGCCGCGTGGATGGCGTGTTTGTTTTTGCTGTCGTTTGCACAGTTTGCACTTATTAAATGAGACGCGCCATTGAGCGTCAGATTGGGCGGCATTTTCGCGGTGATTTTTGAAGATCTTAGAACGCGGTGCCGCGGTCCACAAATCCTGCCGGGATGGTGTGAGCTGTGGGAGTTCTGGAGCAATATGAGTCTGCCGGTTTTCTTGTCTTTCTGTTGCTGAAGTTGCAGTTGCATAGAAGGGTGTGTTGGCGCCGGCGTTTTATCGTGTGTAATGAGCACACACAATCACAATAACGGGTGAGAAAGTGAATAGTTTGCGAAGGGAAAAGGAACTGCACCGGAACACGATGAGAACTGGAACCAGAAAGGACAAATTATTAAGATGAAATTTATAATATGCAATGTTGTAGATCAGAAATTGAGGATACGCAGGACTGAATATCTAGCTATAGGAAGTATATGATGGGAGCTAGTCCTTTGGACGTTGTAGACTCAGTGAAGTAGAGGAGAAATTCAGAGCCTTTATAGTCCCACTACTCACAGGCATAACTGAGACATGGACTTTGTCCAAAACTGACGATCCATTTGGCTGCGTTTGTGAGAGTGATGCCCAAAAGGACTTTTGGTCCTCCAAAACCGAAGCGTTTTAGGTCCGAACTAAGATGGAATGACAACATTGGTGCATCCACTTTGAAGGATACTGGAATTATCAGACGATGGCGCTAGACCTTGAACGGTTTGAGGACTCAGAGTAAGCCCCCAACATTCAATTTGCTCCAAAGCAGTTACATATATTAGAACTACGCTTCAATTCGAATGTTCATCACATATAAGATGTTCATTTAAATTCTTTGACGATCAATTAGATAATTAGATGAAACTAATAAATTCCCTTTTTTTGTAGTGAAAATACATAAGCAAAGAGAAAACTTTTCTACAATTCATCAAAGTAACGCTTTGTAACGATTATTAACTTTAGGTGACTCTTTACTTGGGGCGGCCCGGTGGTGTATACGATAGCTGCGCCGGTCTTCACACGACAGGACCGGGGTTCGAATCCCGGCGGACCGCCTCCCCGTACGCAGGACTGACTATCCTGCTACGGGTAAAACCAAGTCATAGAAAGCTAGAAATAGCAGGCCAAGACCGACTAAGGTTGTAGAGCCAGAGAAGAAGAAGAAGACTCTTTACTTTAGGACATCCTTCTATCACAGCTCAAAAGGATGTAGCAGGATACAATTTTGATTTAAACTTTAGCAATTTCAAATCTTAACTGCTTCTACTTCTTTCTTGCCCTAATGACCTCTTAGGTCTCATGCCTGCCATTTTTGGCGTACTAGACTCATTGTTACCGCATAGTTTGATAGTCAGTCCTCACTATGAGGGGAACGGCCCATATGAGACTTGAGCCCCGGTCCTGCCGTGTGAAGACCGGCGCCGCTGTCGCATCTACCACAGAGATGCTCCTCCTAACTATATTTATTTCATCTCACTTAAAATGTGGCTTATATGCATACAATTAGAGGAAAATGATGAGATCTCTTAACTTAATAATGCCTTCTAGACTTATTGATACGACGTAGTCCTTATTGGAAAGTAAGTCCTTACTACAGGACATCTGTCCAGGTAGGATTTCAACTCAAAATCTGCAATTTAAATATCAGCGGCAGTATCGTCTCAGCCCTCCGCATAAAATTAATCAATCAGTAATAAATATATGCTTTATTATTATTAGGAGACCTTTAAGGATTATATTTTACTCACAAGCGTTACCAAGCGTTGTAATTGATTTATTACAAATTTCATCTCAAATTCACAAATTAAAATGTTTTGTGGTTCTTGTAACCTTCCGACTACAACTTCAAGCAGTCTTTGGCATGTCAATTCTGGCTTTCTGTACCATGCAGGATAGTCTAGCTAAGGGTTCGATTTGTCATTTGAAGAGCGACATTAAATATCTTCTATTATTTCTATTAATTAATCCCAATGTTTAGTTTATTTGATTAAAATATGATGAAAAGGTAAAAGGTATCGTTTTTTTGTGTCTTTAAGTTGCAGTCTATGTATGTCTTAGCAATTCTTTTATTTTTAAACCTTTTCCCAACGACCATTTAAGAATGGGTGTATCAATTCAATCAAGCATCTCATGCTGCCGAAAAGACAAAATCGATCGAATCGACCGTTCGATTGCTGTGTGCCAACCAAAATACAAAGCACATTCCACCGTGATCGTCCAGCCGCGTGTGACTCACCTTCTGCACCCTGCTCCACCCATCGCCAAGAACTTCTCGTGAATAAGATCGTACTCTCTGTGTGTGTGATTACATTGGTCTGCAGCAAAGATTAGCATGCGGCAGTGGCTCGTCACGAATCATCTCTACCGGAGACACGGAAAGGAGGGAAGGCTTGTGGTAAAGGATGCCAACCGGGAGGGAAACGTGTCGCCGTCACGATGCCCACCGACGCCAGCAAGGACAGGCGGCCGTTGTCACCCGTTGGCGGAGAATTTCATTTCGTGACGCAAATCGTTAATTGATTAGCCCGACTTCCGCCCAGTCTTTTGCAGCCTGTGGAGCCACCCGATCCGGTGCGATTAAAGCGCCCCGGGGTAATTATGGTCGGTAGGAAACAATTAAAACTCATTGGATTACGGGGTTTTTTGTAATCCACTTGGATGCCTTGGTTGGGAGGAACGTTCTGTGATGGAACATTTAATCGGCTTAAACATATTTTAAATTTTAAGTTTTATAAAATTACAGATAAAATAAAAACAACCATAAATAATATTCTTTGGCGCCTGCTTGCTACCGTTTGTTCTGAAATTTTCCTTCCACAAACACCATTTTGCGGTCTATATCTGTGTCACTCGGCACCGGAATTGAGCGCATCCGCGAAAAACCCTCATTAGTGGCAGCGGTTTTGTTTTCCTTTCTTTTATTTCTCTACAAAAAACAAAACAAGAAAAAGGTTCCCCAGTTAGACTCGCTTAACGGTTTCACGGTTGGCCGATGCCGAAAGATTAGCATGTTCTAATGATTGTTGTCTCCTTCGTCGGTCGCGAGCAAAAGGAAGCCGGCACAGCTTCCAGCGGCGTACCTTCCGGACGAGTTATTACCATCGACGAACGATGATCGTATGACATGTTACGGCACGAGATGATGAAGTTGCAAAAAGAACCTTCAAAAGGACCGCTGCTTGGTTGCATGCGCAACAAAAACAAGAGGGTAAGATGATTCGATCGTTGTCGGTGCCAGGCAAACAGGAGGTCACCTGGCTTCCGGTTCTGTTTTCGGAAGTGCATCTTCCGGACCTGTACGCCTAAGCGATGGCGAAATCAATTGCCGATGGGGAGGTCTTAATTACTTCACAGTGGGTGGCACTGGCAGGATCTATGCTGAACAAACGGTCAGTCATGCGAACGATCAAGCACGAATCGAATTACGTGCGTATTGTTATGGGTGGCAATATTCGCTGAGGTAGGTTTCGATTTTCTTCCTAGCCAGGAGGGTCTGGTATTGTGGGCCTGGTTGAATAATTTTCCCGCCGGATCGAAATACCAAACGGAACTGAAGGTTGTTGAAGAAGCAATTGACATCGTTTCTACTCGATTGGGAAAATGATATTAGCAGGAGAAATGGTGTACAATATCTGTCAGATGATGGTTTCAGTCGTTCTTTCTATTCTATTTTATATTGAAAATGAAGCATGAAATTGTGTTAAGAACCTCATCTTGCGTTTTACTTAATTAGACCGAGAAGTTAAAGATGTGTTATTGATGGCAAAACAGCATGCAAAACTCTCAGGTTGATTGGGGTCATTGAACGATAGATTTCTTGAGTCTGTTTAGTTTCTTAAGTCTCTTTAGTTTCTTAATAAGCTCTAATATTGGAGGCATTGCCAGTGGCCGATCAAGGCTTCTAGATGCCAATCGAAGAAGCAATTTTAAATAAGTCTGTTGAATGAGGCCTCTTGGACGATTTTTTTAACGATATTCCTTGAACGAGGCTCCTAGGAAGAAATCTCTTTAGCAAATCTTCTTTGGTTAGGGATATATCGATTAGCAACGCTATAAAAAAAAAATTCTAGTCGTTCACCTAGTCATCATCTGTAGGATTCATGAGGAGGATGTAGTGTAGCAGACGTGATATCCCTTTTGAAACCTCTCCTAGTACGCACTACTGACTATTAAGCTACGGGTAAATTAAGTCATGCAGGTCAGTAATGACAGGCCAAGACTTCGTGAGATTAGAGATCCAAAGGAGTAGAGAAGATCTACTCAGACCGTTTGATTAGTAATGTTTCACTTGAACGATGAAGCAGAGCAAGACCCTTGAACGATAAGTCCTTGCGTTAGACTAGAATGTGTCCTTTCTTGTCTTCGAAGTTAAGGCTTTTACGAGAACTCTTAGATGGCGAGACCGTTAGCGGCTGCCTCACTGCCTGATGGACAGGAGCAGATGTCACAGAAAATATATTTTGTATTTAAATTAAAATCTTGACAGAGATTTACAGAGCTTGAAATCTTGCCATAACTACAGCATTTATTAGTGAAACTTTCAAAATATCAGAATATCTTGTTCTAGGATCTTTCCCATTTTAGCTGCCAAAGACTGAGCAAGCATTTGCGTATTTATAGTATTGATGGATGGAGCTTATCTCTAATATTTTCAATAATAACATTAACGTTCAAACATGATCTCAACTTGACTAAAAGAAACTTCTTTACAGTTGCCTCTTATGGCGACATTTCAATGCGTACGTACTCAATCTAAAGTACACAATATTTTATTCTGATTATCTATTGCAGTAAGCGTTATAGAATTGGCTTAAGAAATAAGGTTGATTGCATGCAACACAAACAAAAATAAAAAAATAAACTGATTCCGCGTTGAACTTAAAGACACTTTCAAGACAAAATACGTGCACTCTTGTGTATCAAAACGTCTTAGTGTAAATGAGCTGCAATCTCAAACTTTGCACTTTTTGTAGACACTTTCCCGCATGAAATCATCACCAGTAGGAAGTCTTTCATATCAAAAACACGAACAAAAAAGTCGTATATATAAGTGGACGTTCTTGGAAGGTGGGGCGTGAAAAGGAGCCAAATCCTTGTCACGGATACGACCCGCAGGACGGAAATGTAAAGATTTCTCGTGCGCTTTATACTCTTTGTACGAGCGGTGCCAAAACGATTCCGAAAACAGAAATAAAAGAGGCGCCTCTTGAGCGCGAGAACAGTACAGCAAAAAAAGGAAAGCATTTCGTACGTTAAAGAAAGCATGGACTAGTAGAATGAAAATAAAAAAACTAGCCTTAAGCTCGTGCACATTTGGACGTTTTCTTGGCACACATAAACGCACGCGGCTATGTCGCGCTTTACGCCGCGGTTTGCGTGGTCACAGCCTAATAGAACCATCTCAAAGCAATTGAATGCTCAAAGCAGACAGGCAAGAGTGGAATAAAAATGCTAGAGCACGTGACAAGAGGACACCAAAAAAAAAAAAACTAACTAGAAAAGAAAAGAAACCGCTCCAGCTGAAAAGGACTCTTTTCACATTGCGAGTGTTCGGCAATGGATTGCCGAAAGCAAGCAATTTCGTTGGCCTCCCATTTGACACCTTGTCGCGGGTGTGTGTGTGTGTCTGCTTCTAGCTGCTGCTGCTGCTGTATTCATTCGCTGTTAGCGGTGCGTCATCCTACGACCTCCCGGATCTCTCCCGGAGGGATCGCTTTTATTTGCGTGATAAGTAGCAAAGAAAGATCTAACGGAAACGCTCCTTCAGGCTGAACCCGCCGGTCGCGGTTTCTTTTCCACCAGATCGGCTTTTGCTTCTTTCACACCGTCAAATCCAACCGACGCAATGACACACACAACAACAGGGGAAAAAAACAGAATCACTTTGATCCCATTGACAGTAACTCCACTCGAACGAGAGCAGTTTGGTGTGTACATATCCTTGGGAGACCAGGCGGCCAAAGTGAAAGCAGAGCGCATACAGCAATTGAAAGGGCACCCACCACTGCCTAGCAACTGTCATTGTCATTGTGGCTTAAGGTGGGTCGGGCGGCGGGGTAGCGGGGTCACATTTTCTTGACGTGTTCAAGTTGCTGGCGAAGTTTTCATTATGGCGCTTATTTTTCGGGGACCTTTTTTATCTCGCGCAAGAATAGAGATAAGCCTGTGAAGGATCCACCATTGTTGGTATTGTTGGATAGAGAGTGTTTTTTTTTGTGTGTGCTTCAACATGCTATTTAAACGGTTGTTGTGTGTGTTGGATCTTATTGGAGTAGTGTGTATGAGTAGCAAAAGTATATAGTATCAGTTAGATTATTAAGTAGTTTAGCAGGAGCGATAATTGTATTTATATTCGAGTATTAAAACATTTTTTTAACCATCCAGCAGGTGATGACAAACATGTAGAGAAACGGACAATAAAATAAGACCACATTCAACATCGGTTTTTAAGTGAATGAATTCCATACTCATGATATTAAATTACAAAGAATGAATTAGCTATACTTATGTATTAGCAGTCATGATGAAGATGGTGACCATGAGTTCGTCTTCTGATCCGGAAAATGGATTGCGAGGTAAAGTTTTCCTGGTGCTGATATAAGGTTGATAAATCATATTTCAATTTGTTTAAATTATACTGTACTACTTTCCTAAGACAAAGTTTTCTGTTTCCCTAATTCCCAAATTTCTTTGGGCTATATACATTTCTACACTGGATGAACTCCATTAAACCTGAAATAAATCATCAATTAACTCCCCCTAAAGATATGGATTCTGTCCAAGGCAGACGATTTTTCGAGAGGAAGATACACTATTGTACGAACTGAAAACGTTAGTTAGTCCTTAATCCTTATAATCCTTGAATTCCTTACAAGCGGTCCTCATGGATAGCATTGCTGAGCCGGGTCTTTGTATCGTTCAATTAGTTGAGGCCCAAGGATACTTTTGACTCAACTCTATCAGACCCAAGAATCATCTACGACTTTGGATTGGAGTAATTTATACTAAGTAGACCGGAGGAGGCGGCCCGGTTGTGTATCCAAAGTTTTCCAAAGAGAATAAGACACAGTAAACACCGAGCGTCTTCAGTCACAATTGTTTTAGTGCTTATTAATCAATCCCATAACACAAAACAAGCTGTTTTTCATTACACATCGTTTCCACAGTTTGTGCAACATAACTTTCTATTGACACAATCTGTTGCATGTTAATAATTTTGCTTTTTTTCTGCTCCACCAATTCGTTATGCACTCTCCCGTGACCGAACAAAACAGCAGGTTTGTAAAGCGACACAAATGTTTTCTCGTTCGGATAGACGACTACGAGGGCGACACATTCGGCAGAGGACATAGGGCGAGCTGGGTCACACAAACATACATCATACAAATTGGCATGTAATTAACGGAACCGTCACACCGTGCGCATCCGTTTCGTGACGGTTTCATTTGATTGACCACAATGCTACAGTGGCTAATAATCGGGTTTCGGTGCAAAGACGTCTGTCTGCCTTTTGAGGTCTTCTTAGGAACCCTTTCGAGGGGAAGGAAAACCTTTTTCTTATGGTTTACTTTAATGGTTTGTGTAGCTCTTTACCTCCAAGAGTATAGTGTTAATTGTTAAAGGTTTACAAATTCTAACTAAAACATTATTATTCTATTTTTTGCTGTATTAACACTACTGATAAGGATCTCCTTGATACTGTGCGAATGAGATCTTCAGGAATTAAAAACTCAACTCTGCATTTTCACTTCCCTCAACTACTTTTTCCACAGGAAGCTTAAAATTCTACAGAAGAAACAATCGAACTGAAACATCCCTCAAGGCGATCTGTGACTCTCACACAAGCAGCCGACAGAAGGTGTCCAACGAAGCCTTCGGCGATTCTTCACAACTAACTGTCCTCAAGCTTGGTCTTTTCATTCGCTCGGTCTTCCTGCAAAACTATAAACACACACTCGGTGCATGTGCAGTAGCGTACAAAAATGAAATTGTCTCCCAAAGCGTGGACACTTACAGACTGCGGTTATGAGTCCCAAATGGAAGCGTTCCCGAATCCCGGTTTCACTTCACTCGGCACTGCTTCGGGTTGGTTTATTGTACAGTACAGTAACGAAACGACTACCTACGGCTCGTTGCATTAGCGTCCCATTGACGGGACGGCACGCATCGGAAAGGTGCGTGAAAAGACATTTTGAATTCTCGCGCAAGGGTCGTTGGGGGAGAGTTAGATGAAGAAATAAAACGTGCACTTGTGCTGGTGACCGGGCAGACAAAGAGACACCTTCTTCCTGCCGCACAGAAAATTGCATCCTCTGCCGGGTTTTTAATTATACACGATTGAAGTGGCCAATTAAAATGGTCTCAATTCAACTGTTTGGTGTTTTCCTAGAAATTGGTGACAATTGGCCCACTCACACACACAGAGTCCGTGTCGGTCTTTTGCAGTATTTCAGAGACCCCGCTTGTTGTGTCCCACATCTTCTTGCTCTGTTTCTTAGTACTTTGGAGTATAATTTTATAGTTCTCTGCTCGTCGCTTTACCGGTGGACGGAATCGAGTACAGGGCGTGGAATTATGCTCTGGTTTTAAAAGTAAGGATACGAGAGGTAAGTTAGGGGGTTGAAACAGGTCGACTGTACCGAGCGTGGCAGTTGTAGTCCTCAGACTGGTCAGTCGATTGACTTTGTTGCTTGATTTTGGAGCGAAGGAAAAATCGTTTTTTTTTCTCCTTCACCAGTCCGGAAGGTTGGAATGCGTTCGGTTTCCCATGTTCACTGTGACAGGTTGAAGCAAGTGTCGAGACTTGGTAGAGATAAAAAAGAAATCTACTTTGCTAGCACAAAGGAGTAACATTTACTACGGAAATTATTATGCCAAAATAACAATCTACCAGTTCTTGAGAAAGTACTAAGCAGCGTTATTCAATTTTGTAAAGACTTTCTCTATATTATTAAAATATTCATTATTTTAAACGATTAAATATGGTCCTATCGCTTATTTTACATTCTCTCTAAACGAATGTTTGAATGATAAGGTTTTGCTAAGCCTTTTCGCCGATTTCTTGAGCTGTGGCGCTAAAAATTACTTAGCATTGTGTATTAGAAGTTTAGGAATCTGATGTTACATTAAGAACTATTAACTATTAACTTAAAAAACGTCATAAATAGAATTTATTTTGCCGTTCAGTCCACATTGTAGGTTAAGTCCGATAATAAGGGACTTGTCTTGTGTTCCTTGAGACTCAGAGTTGAAGTTTAAAATTCGATAGGACCTTATTATTACGTACTTATTTTCTAGTTTTTAAGGTAAATTCTATTTTCTTTTGATTACTTATCGTCAAGGACACTACTAAGAGCTTAGAGGGTTTCAAAGCTTCTTGGAGACGATTTGTCAGAGCAGAACTTCGCCCTTCCTGCTTCACCAAACGCAGATAAAGCCGAAGACATTCGTCGTAGCTTCCCTCGTTCTTGTTTTGCTTACTGTAAACATTCACTTACAATCTTGTAATAGCAACAATTAAAAATAAGTTTGTTTTGACTAATTTTAACTCAATTATGCTATTCTTAATAATTAGATCATGTGTATTAAAATTACGGACAATATAATAAGACCACCTTATATTGTAAAAACGTAAAGCTGTGGCTATGATGTTCAAGAATCGTCTTAGTTTTTATGACAAAACTAAGGTGAAGATTGAAAAAGATCCTATTATTGGATCAATCACGAAATCGATTCTAAAGACTTTACGTTATGCCCATTTGTCCAAAAAAACTTGAGACAATAAAATAAGACCATTCATCAAATGAAAACCACAATTGTTTGTGATGTTTTAGGATTTTCTTCTTTACTTTTTTCAACTCTAGTATAAGTAATTTTAGGTAAAATTTTTAACCTGTTCTCAGGCTTTTGATTATTTGGAAATGGTAAGGAAAATATATAGAAAAACATATAAAGAGTGGAATGCCGTAGCCTTGAGAGTAAGTCTAGAGGCCGACGTGGTAGTGACGCCAATAATTTACTCGACATGACCGAGTATCGAATCCTACAAAAGCTACCAATGCCTTGATATTACAATAAGCATTCTATCATCCATCAAACATTAAAGAATCCTCAAGACTTTGAAGAGCCTTTAAGTACATCAGAGGACATGTTTTTGTATTTCCTTCAATTTTTTCAGAAAATAAACGTAATATTTCTGTAAAATAGGTCTCCACAACCAAAGTTCAGTAGCAACACTGTCTGACATGCCCCTGGAGGTACGCCATTTTGTGCGAAACCCCGCTTAAATCACATTAACTAACACAACGATCGTCCGCCACGATGCAGCGGAAGTGCGAAGACCGTAAGATCACTAGGCAACACAATAAATAACGACGATTCCTTCTTCGCAGTCATTAACTCACTGTTATCGCATTTATGCTGCTTTTTTTTCTTGCACCATTCAAAATGCATCGTTCTCTTTCTACATATCCCCTCCAAGAAATCCCTCCCCCCGGAAGCAGCTCAAACCGTTCATAGGATAGCGCAGAAGCTCTACATTCACATCCGTGGAGCAGTACACCGGGTGTCCGCTCCTGTACAACCATATGGAAGTGGTTGGGTTGGGCTGAGAATTTTCTACGCCTACGGAAAATGTCTCCCGGGCTAAGGTGCATGCATAAACCATGTGCATATGCACACACACACACACGCTCACAACTACAACGTTTATGCAAATGCACTCTAAAGTTGCACTGGAAGACAGCAAAAGAAGCAACCAAACGACCATGGCGACGACCATTTCCAGGATGGCAAGCAGACGCCCGCAAGACGCCCGATAAACGCAAATGTGTCGAGGTAGTCGTGTGCATTGTCGTCGACGTCCACGGTGGAAATAATGGCTAGGTAATGAGCTACCTGCATCAGAGAAAGATGGCATCCTGGTGCCTTATGGTGGTTCTCCCGGTGCGTCGGTTCGGAACAATGTGAAGCTCCGTGGATGGCCGTTTGTGTTGGTGGAACCGGATGCAACTTGGCTTTGTTTTTCCACCGCGCGTACCGGATGTGCATTGCACACGACACGAAACTGGCACTAGCATGAAAGCACACATACACGCACACGGAAGTTAGATAGAAACAAGTATTTTAACGGGCAAACTGTCGTAGCAAAACTGTCGCACTCGCCGTACACAACGCGAACCACATTCGCACACTGAGAGCCGGTTGAGTAACACTGTGACATGTACCGTACTGCAAACGGTGCAGTTTGATGCAGTTTTTAACACACACACACACATGGTTACAAGGAGCAGGGACACTTTCGTGTGTTTTTTTGCCCCGCTGGTTATGTTACCCTTCCCATATGAGTGACGCCATATTGTGTGTCACCAACGGTGGCTCAATCAATGGCTGACTGGGCTCCCTGGGTTTTGCTGTCGATGGTTATATTTTGCTTGCGGTTTTTATAGCCCAGTGTTTTGTTTTTCTTTTCGGTTAAATTAACCGAGGTGCGGGTACGATGAGAGCCATTTTTATGTTTTGCAGAAATGCAATGTTGAAACAAGAAAAGAATTAAATCAAATTTGTTATTTAAAGCCTAACTTAATTATTGTCATAGTTTATTTCAATAATTTTGTTTATGTACATGAGCTTATCATTTGGTTATCCAATATTTGTTAGGTATTCCATTATTTTAATATGTTTGCTATGTTTCAATTTAATAGTTGCTTAACTTGATTTTGCATATTTGATTACTTTTAATAAGTTTTCTTGCTTCCTGTCAATGTTTGTTTTATTTATTTTACCTTGCTTATATTACTGTCTGTTTTGTTATTAGCACTAATCTTGTTTTATTTTATGTTTGTTTGTTTCATTGTATTTATAATATTTGTATTTATATCATGTTTTTATTTTGTTAGGAAATTTTTCGTGTAATTCATTAGAAAAAAACATTCATAAGAAAGTGTATAATGACACAGAAAGTATTGTATAACATATTTCACACGATCAATGTCGACGTCGAAATCCAGAAGCTACACCGGTAAGTAAGCATTGAAGAAAATGAGACTGTTAAACGTGGTCCTTCTTGGAACGATTGATTTCAAACACTTTACCACTTACTGGCCAACAGAAAGTACGAAAAAATGAGATGTAATTTACACCGATTTTGTCAAAGATCCACATAGAAACTAGAACGTAATCTAAGGAGGGCGGTTTTTTGCGTTGAGAAAAACAAACACAGCTTAGAATCTATCACTTTTCACGGTCAATAGAACCTGCCACCTGAATAAATGGATTAGAATGATGACTTTTTTTTCTAACGCGTTGTCTAACTCACTTCCTAGCACGCGCTCACGTCTAACTTTTCATACCGAGGTGCAGCAAAAAAGGGGGTTTTAGGATCAAATTTCTAGACTCGTTTCGCGATCGTTCTGCCGCACATTAAATAGATCCGACTAGGATGGAGCGAAAGCGCTGTCATGTGGTCAACACTTACCGAGAAAGAGTTGGACTATTTAGGCAACCGATAGCTCCTGCCTGTAGGAAAGTAAGCTAAAAAAAACCGCTCTTCGGCAGGACTCAAAAAGGTTGTTGATTATGAAGCAAAAAACACAAACCTGTGCTGTAAGGCAATCTTGTAAGCTAGACAATCGCACCAATCAACGAAAGGATATGGTCCAGACACAGGATGGTCAAATGGATTGTGTGGTCCGTACGAGCAACAAGACACACGCACACATACACCGTTTGAAATTCGATAGTCTTGACCGGCAACCGGGATGAAAGACTGACCGACAAAGGAACATGCCGAACAGTACCGAAAGTGGGCAGTGTGTTTGTGCGTGTGGTTGTTCTATTAAGGATTATTATTACTTAATTAACTTGGATAGAATTTGGATCGAGGGGTGTAAATAAAATGAAATTAATTAATTAGGAAAACTTCGGAAAAAACATATAAGATTAGATGGTTATTCCCCATACAAAAGAATTCATAAAATATAATTTTTAAACTGTGATAATTGATTGTTTTCTATTACTCTAGCAGCTTCTGCGTTTTAATAATGTCCAAGTATCGTTATTATTTAATTAAAGTTTTCAACTTGATTCATTTATTCATTTAATACAAAAGATTATGCCAAAGTGTCTACAGGTTTTCTTCTTTGGTTCAATGTTTTGTTGATTTGTGCTTAATTATAATGTAAATCTATTCTCATTATCACCTCATTCTCGTTTCTTTTCACTTCAAACGTTTTTGTTTGTTCAAATAAGGTACTGTAATGAGTACTATAATGATTGGGTTCTAATATTTTTTCCTTTTAACGTTATTTTTAGTTATTTATCCTTTTTAGCACACTTTTATTACTTTTCTTTTCCAATTTTCGTTTTCATTTTTTCTATAGTATTAATTCTTTTGATCTTTTCTGTTGATCAATTTTCTTTATGCTAAAACTTTTTTGTATTGTTAATTTTAAAGATATTTTTTTGCTACTTTGTTTTCATATTGATTAATTTAGTTTAATCGATTACTCTTCAGTTGTGCATAATTTTTTTCTATTTTATTTTTATTTCAAATTACGTATTGCTTATTATTTTAGCATATTCTAAGTAATTTTGCAATTTAATTTTCTTAAAAAAAACACATGTTTTTGTTATTAGGTTATTTATGTAAATATTTATTTATTGCGAACATATTTTGTTGTTTATTGTATCTAATGTTTGTTCTTTTTCAAGTATTTTCATATGAACTGTTTGTTACATAAGATCTTGTTTATATTTTGACCATTTTCTAAGTATTTTGTTAATTTGGTTGTGCTCCACTTGTGTTGTGCTTGTTGCTGTTCGTTATTCTGTTTTTCGTGTTATTCTATTTTTTCTCCTTATGAAAAATTATTTTACAAACAATTATTGCCTTTCAATGTCGAGTGATATGAACCCTAGAAGCAGTTTTGATAATTTTAATATTTATATATTTTCCTTATTATTCCCGGCGCATTTTCTCTGGTTTTTACATCACTTCTATCACTCTTAATCTATTCTAACAACAGTGAATCTACTCATTGGCCGTCCACCACACAGGAAGCGGTCTCGTTCTTTAATCTTCCTCTATCTAGTGCGACTCAAAGAAACAAACATCGAGCAGCATCTTTACTTCACAAAGCCCGTTCTTTCTACCGTTCTGCCGAGAAATGCATTTACCGGTAAAGTGAACAATACGCAGACGAAACTCGCAAATAATGCAACTCGTTGCTCCTTGCAAATGAGGATAAACAAAACCGGCCGATCAAAACGCCTGCGAACGGTCTCTATGACCAAAAAAAAGCAAAACCTACCGCCGACTTGCGATGCGAACGGCGGCACAAAGCCCGGCTGCATTTGCACCGGCGGTTTGCCACGGCCTCGGCCACCAAGTGACCGCGTGTTGGCGAACAGCGAAGAAGGTCACGCAAGCGGTAAGCGGGCGAAATCGTTTAGTTTCTTCCCTTACATCTTTCCCCTTCCTCCTCTCGTTTTCTCCACCGGTTCGTCCACTCTTTACGGTCGAATGTCTGATGTCCCCGAAGGGCAGCGTTGTGTGGTCGCACGGTTTAATTCAAACGTTTTTTTTCTGCTTCTCGGTTTTCGGGCCCTTCTGGAGTGGAGTTCGCTTGTTTTTTCTGTTCGTCGTTTTTGCTTTCGCTTTTTTTTTCTCCACCAGCTTCGATTAATCTACCAACCGGTGGTCAGATCCGGCTCTCAAGAGCGAGAGGATCGAGTGATCAGGCGGCACCGACTTTACTTCCGTACGGCTCCAGATCGGTTCCTTTTGCTTGTGCGTTTGGCAGACTATCGGCACCGAAGTTGTTGTGTTTTTTTTCGGTTGTTGTTGCGTGCGTGGTCAGCCACGAACCGTTTGTTTAATCCATTTCATTAGCGTCTCATCGAGTGGACAGAAGGCGCACGAAGCACGAACGAAGTAAGAACGGACCGAACCACACGCGCAAAACCTCGGACGCGTTTTATGTAAAGACTGCTCGAGAACAGAAGAAATTAAGGGACAACTAAACGAGAGCAAAAGGGGGAAGAAAAACAAGCAAAAGAAGAAGAAACACTTGAGGAGTATGGAAAAGGAGAGATGAAAAGAAACCGCCCCAAAACAGCGTGGACAAACGAGCCGCAGTCACATCAACGGAGCCACAAGCCTTTTTCATCGTTAGTATTACCCAATACACACTTACATCGGGCCAGAAACGCAGAAAAAACGGCAGCCTTCCGATCTTACTTTCTTCGCTCGTTTCCTTTGGAGACCTTCATTCAGGATCGTCCACCCTTCGTTCCGAAAACCCCTTAAAAACACTCATTAATGTCACCCGCCAAACCCGTTTGTCGCGAATGTGGTCCGGACTTCGGCATTTGCAAAACTTGCGGTGCGGTACGATCAATCTCCACCGTGGAGTTCCGGCCAGCTTTGTGGCAATCTGTCAAAATTACCCCGATAAAAGGGGGTTAACTCCCGCACAGCTTAATCAGAGCGTTTATTATTGGATTATGTCCGTGTGTTTGCGCTAATAGTTACCGGGTGTTAGCGGGCCCTTAACAGTGTTTAAAATAAATAGTTTTTGCGTTACGATCGCGCCCGTAGGCACGATTAGATCGTTTTGTCCCGATTCGCGGATACGTTTGAAGTGTCTCGGTAGAAGAACGAAGATGAAGCCGGAAGTTTCCTGTTCGTTAGGACTTTTCGAGTGGTGGATGTGGACGAGTACTTGAGAGAGCGTGCGGAAGTAGGGTTTGGTTTTTAAGTAAGAGCTTTTAATTAGAGTGTGAAGCGTGTTTTAATGAAATTTTGTAAGGGAGGTAGGAATGGGCTTAGATTGTTTGTACTGGCACGCGTAATTTACTGTGTGGATGATGAGTTTTCATTCAAGATTTGTAAGTTATGCTTAAGCAGGGCTAAGTTTAACTTGGAAGCTACTATTACCATGGACGAAATGGATGGTACAGTGTCTTGGCACAGTCCGATTACCGAGACTATCTGGCATCATGGTATCAATAAGATTTTAAGCTACTACATTGCCGGAAAAACATATCTGACATTTAAGAATTATGTTGAGTATTATCCAAAGCAAAATTTTAATGAGAACTGCAGAACGCTCTTTGTAATCGTATAAAAGAAGTGCTTACATGAACCTATAAGACTTGCTTAGAAACTGATGCATACGTTTTCCGCGTGAGATAGATTGTAGTCTAGAAAGCAGATCATTAGCTCCAATCTTTTAAGATGGGCATAGCGCATAACTATGCACTAAGTTAGATACTTATTCTTCTTCATCTTTCTTGACCTAACGACCTCTTAGGCCATGCCTGCCATTTTTGGTTTACTAGACTTATTGTTACCGCATAGTTGGATAGTCAGTCCTCACTATGGGGGAACGGCCCAGATGAGACTTGAACCCTGGTCCTGCCGTGTGAAGACCGGCGCCAATGTCGCATCTACCATCGGGCCTCCCCCGATGGATACCGGATACTCATTCAAGCCTACATAATTTGCCCGAATGTTCTTTAGACATTGGTCTAATGCTAGGAAAAAAAGTTGGAAAACTCTCTAAGTCCTTTGCGGTTTGCTGGACTGCGTCATGAAGTTGAACTTGTATGTGTGTTTTTCCATTTTGTACTAACTCTTAGGCAACTTTCAGGGCCTCTTCTACAAGTCCATTCATAGCTTCGGAAACGATTATGACATGGACATCCTTGATGTGCCAATTTATCTCTATCAAAAGCATACCACTAAGCTAGGATCGACCACTAAATGTAGAAGCTAAGGAATAATGCTCAATATTTCACATTCTAATTGAATAGAAAGATCCTGAAAGCTAATCACTATTAAGTGGGTACATCTTGCAAGACCTATATTTAGACAAAAACATTGTCGATTGTATAAATATTGAGGTACGTCCAGATTGAGGGCTGGTAGCTCCGAGACCTATTTGAGACACTTAGTGTCTACAAAACTGATGAAAATCTTATATCTATCAACATTCTTTTTCTTTTTTTTAGTCTGTATGTCCTAAGAGGTATCAACCTGCCATTTCTGGCTTCTTTGAATTAATACTACCCAAAGTTGACAGTCCCTATGGTCCGGAAAGAATACGATTCCCGGTCCTGCTGTGAAGACTGGATCTGGTCCTGCCAAGAGTCCGTCCCACTTCAAAGCCTATTACCCAGACTAAACAAGCTGGATACATGTTGATAAGATGATTCGGGATAATTTAGACTTCAAGTGACGTGATAAGTCATATTTAAGATGAGAGAGTTAACATCTCCTCCAACTATGATTACCTATCATTGAACGACGACACACGAACCTTGAATTGCTCTTCAGGACGTCTGATGATAAAATAAGTAATCATGTTTCAATTAATTTGAGAGCTATGTATAAATAATTTATTCATTCAAGCCTAAAGCCTTGAACAGTTATAACGTTGGTGCTATTAAGAACTGAGTTAAGAACTGAGGTGCAATTTTTCTGGCTTTTAAAAAGACCGTACTGCACAATACCATACTCAACAAGTTACAAGATGCAAACACAAGATTTATTGAAGCATTCTCTTCATTGTCAATCGTCAACCTATTATCAGTAAATATTTTCCTACCCGTTGATGATGAATCGTTTATCCTTTTCAGGTCACCTAATGCTACTTTGACCTTTAACCTTTCTCCGATGCATCAATGTTCCCGTTTGTCCCGTATACGCGCACAGACACACCTAATATCTCAGCTTGAGATTGCTCGATCGATTTTCCTCCGCAGCAAAGAAAGAAAACTAGGTTTTGACTCGTCTTTTTACCCCCGACACGAATGTCCCCGCCATCGGGAAAGAAAATCGATGCACATCTTACGAATACGGCCGTTATTAACCACCCACGAAGATAATTGCACCCTGCAGCGTATGCAGAAGTAAATTAGAATCATCCTACCACGCTGCTTGCTGTGTGTTGCGGTTTCGGCTGATGTTGATGACCACCACCGGTGGGGTCCTTCCTTCCGTTGCAATGGGACGTTATTATTTCATACCGACCGACTGACCGGCTCGGCGATGCAAAGTTGCAACGGTTTACCCTGTGTTGTCCGTCCGTGTTGCGGTTTCTTTTGCAGTCCGGGGACAACGGTTGCTTTGTGGCGACCGTTTTCGGGATGGTTTCGGTTCATACAGGGAAATGCACTCGTCCAAATTACAATTATCATAATCACCTTTGTTTCGTGTCTTGCCGTGTTGGCCGGTGGCACGCTCTGAATCTTCCTTTCCGGTTCCAACGTTCCAGCTCGTAGTGTGTAGATCAATATGCGGGGAAAAAGTTGTCCGTGCTCAGTGTGAATGCGCAAGCATGGGTGACTTTTGAGCGCGCTCGAGTGCGTATGAATTTTTGAACACATATGTGCATTTGTGGTTTACGGTTTACGGAACCACAACTGTCGGGTTGGGACAGTCTCGGCGAGTTTGTGGACTGAAGCTCAAGGCTGCTGCCTAAGGTAAGGTCAAGGTGCGGAACCCATCAGGAACCTTCCAACTGGCAGTTTGTCAATCAACGTGTCATAATGCGGGATGCATAACGATGCTCAAATTGCATGTCTAAAGGACAATTGTAAAATTTGTTACGGTAAGGTGAGTGGGGCATCAAAAAATACACTTAAACCTTCAAAACTCTTACTTAAATCGGATGCAAAAAGTACATTCATTTGACGCAGTTTTCATCCACCAAAGCTTCATCGATAATTCCTCCCAAAAAAAAAGGAACCATCTTTCGCACAACTCCCTTACGTCAGTGAGAGGACGACCGAAACACACCGTCCATCCACACAAATCGACTGCAACTAATGCAATATTGCACGCACGATTTGCTTTTTAATTATTGATGGCCACTTCCGAAAAGCCCATATCGTACCGTTCCGCCGAGAGAGAGAGAGCCGGCGTATGCAAAGCCATGGCAGCGATCGATGCAACCCGATCAATGGCGCTCACCGATGTCGTTCGTCCGTCCGTCCGTTGTGCGTCCGTATCTAGCGTGTGTGCGTGTGTTCCCCGTCACCTGAGGGCACAATTTGTAGCACTAAATTAGCTTCCGCCTTTTTGGTGCGGAACAGTCAGCGTACGGGACCGAACCGCCTGTTGGGAACAAAAGCACGGTGTGTCGGAGTGTCTGTGCGGTATGATTACATTTCGCTAGATGCCATTGCATTTGCCGGGTTCGGGTTCCGGTTTTGTGCCGAGGAAAGATACGCCAGCCAAAGTGATTAAAATTGCACGAAGCTAAATGCACCCCGAGAGTGAGCCCGTGTTGCGCTTCTGCAGCTCGTAACCTGAAGTACAATTTTGATGGTTTTGCGATTTTGAAAGCTGAGTACGGGAGAGTTTAGTTATTTACGACGTGACCACTTTTGATGCGTTACTATGTTGCGATGAAGATGCCTGAAAGTCGTTCTAGTGTCCGGATAGTGATGTTAGAGAACGAGAAGCATATCTTTTGTAATATGTTTTATCGACTGATTTGTTGAAGTTTTGAAGCTTTACCTAGAAATCGGAGTACCACAACACACACAACCGGTGAAGCAGTGAGCTACGTGTTGTAAACATACTCTAATGTCAAACTCTCCAACACTAAGCAAACATTTGCGCAGTAGTCCTTGGCTTTGTTTCCCCGAAAACTTGATTTCTTAAGCTAACATGTATGCGGCTGGGGCCAAAGTCAAACATCGAGAGGTGCATTTTGTATCACTTTATGGCCAAACACAGGACCATTCGCAACAACACAACAAAACAGCCGTGCCTACGCATCTCATACCCTGTTACTGCATCGAGATGCAATCTTTTTTTTTTAAACCCTCACCGAAGGGAATTCGGTTAACCGACCAAACACCCACCACTGCAACCTCGGAAGTAGTTGCATCGTAAATGCAACTTTGCGAAATGGTTTGAAAGGAATGTAGCAAAAACTAGGAATAGTCGGCCTGGAGATTCTAACAAATCGAGCCGGGATGCACGTGTGTGCGGTGTTGATGCAATTCGGTGCCAAAATACACACGGTACGAATGAATAGGTTGCGATTGATACCGGAAGCGATGGTTTTGTGAATAGGGAGAGGATTTTTGTGTTTTTTCGACTTTATAGCACACAGATTGGTTGTTTCTTTCTAGTTTTCTGTAGATCGCAGAAGAGTGTGGATGTAGGGATTAGTATATTTGGAAGCTGTATTTTGGTAATAAGGAATATAATGTTGTATTTTAAGTTCGCTAGTTTAATTTTTCACCAAAAGTAAGGTAATCGTTGTATGCTATAAACTAAATATTTCATTTATTCTTGCTCCAGTAGCTTTATTGAAACAAATCTTAATGGTCCGCTGAGGATTAGGATTTGGGTACAATTTCTTAAACTAAAGATTATAGCAATGAATCCATTTTGTTCTCCAATATGATCAGTTGATACTAAGTTTATAATGCAAACAGATTGTTAATCGGGTGACGCCTTCATATTGACAGCTGTCAATTTGGATCGATTTCTATCTTCACGCTCTTAAGCACGTCTAGCGCCATCTGTTGGGAAACGCGCTACAAGCAAGGATTCGCAATTAATATAATGACGTAAATATTGACATTTAATTTAATCTTCTAATCTACTCCCATAGTGCTAATGAAAAACAAAGACCCGAGACCCGCACACAGCATGGTGCGATTGCAGCTCACCCCGAAAACCGCTGGCAACGGAACGACTAAAACTAGCCCGCAAAAGCGTACGCTCGAAAATCGGCACCTTTTGGAAAATCGGCGTGAAAAGCCAACAGCAAGATGTGGGAGCACGAAAACTGAGCACGGTGTTCGTTATCCGGCCATGCTTCCGGCCTTTTTTTGACGTTGAGACAGCACTGCACGAGTGCACTTCTTGCACCGTACGGGATTGGCGCGTGATCGTGTGTTGCCTGGACCACGGCGCTGGACTGGACAACCGTGGACAAGAATCCTGCAACGTTGCATCGGGCTATGTACTCAGTGCATCATCGTACACCAACGGGGACTCACCATTGTGTGGAACTGGGAGAAAAAAAGTATTAAAGCAGGTGGCCACTGCTGAAAACACGGATGGTGCGAAAATCAAGGCACTTCGCGTACAGCATTTCCGGACGGGTAGCCTGTTGGAATGATCTGCCACCGTTAGGGAGAAGGCAAAAAAAATCCCCGAAATGTTCCTGTCCCGTCATGTTAGACGTTCTGCCGGTTCATCAATTATTCGTCCGACCGAAGAGAAGAATCAATTTCGCGTAGTGCAGCAGCAACGGCAGCATTGAATGCATCCTGCAGCTGCGACAGGACTCTCCAGCCTTCGGTGGATGTGTATCCAATAACGGATGTTTAGATTCCGGTGGCCACAAAGATCAGTCACATCGGTTAGTGGTGGGTACAGGGTTTTTGTACGCCTCTGATATCAATATTTTCTCGCTAATCAGAGCACGATGCGCGGATTTTCTAACGTGAAGACAGAGTCCATGGTGCTCTGTTTGGATGGAATGTGGGAGAAAATTATAACGAATCTAAACTAAATCTAAATTTATATTTGTTTAAACGAATTACACTTAATAAATAGAGAAAATATTAAAATTGGCATCCATTTTTAACAAAATCAATTATTGTGCTCCCAAATTGTGAGTCATTTTTCCCAAACGTTTTCTTATAGTGCGCTGTCTCAAATGCATCTGCACCATCGGTTCGTTACCAAACCCAACACCAAACCAAACCTTATGCACCAAAAACCATCAACCTCATTCGTGGACGGTTTCGGTCGCGGTTTTCTCGCGAGAAAACTCAATCGCCGCACCGTACGATGGTGGCTTTCCAGTTTTGGTCAATTTTTTACGTTGATTGACCACTAGGCACCGACGAGTTAGACACTGGGCCGGGCATGTCCGGCTTTCCGGCGAAAGGTTCGTACCGGTGTCGATTTTCCCGCCCGAGGATAATCGAACGTGCCAACGTGTTCTCCGGGTTTTCCGGTTGATTGTTCCAATTTCGCGATAGAGGTAAGGCGTTTGGCGGATAGAAATTGCAATGAACGAAAAAAAACGCACACATTCTGGTACCGGAACAGGAAGTTGTAAAAACCCTACATGATCGATGGTAAATGCAACTGATGGTGAAAAATTGAATTTTTCTTTCAATGTATGAAAAAAATGCATTTTCTCAATCGGTATGCAATTGAGTTGCTGCAAAAAGTAACGAGATGAATTTAACATCAATTTGCAAATGCATTTAGAGTTAGATCGAATGATATTTCTTTATCAAGCGAGTGTACGTTAGGGTAAAGAGTTTAAAAATGTTATTCGAATTAACAATTCTATTGAATCGGACCTAGGTCTTATTAATCTTTCATGGAAGTGACCAATTTTCTTGGAACTGGTTGGATTGGAAAGTTAAGATGGTAGCCATAATAGCTAATGAATAACAAGTCTGTTCAATATGATTTAATTACTATTTGACTGAACATCGCCATAATTTGGATAAATGTAAACCAATCCAATCTGCAGGAAGTCTATGACGAGAATCGTTGTGAGTATGTCTCTTGAAACCTTTCGGAATCCACACACGACGTTACTCTCTTGGAGCACAAGATCTCTTAGTAGATATGACCTACGCATACTAGATCTCTTACTAGACAAGTTCTCTTGGGCTAGGAGATTTCTCGAATGACTTGGCCAAAGAATTTCTTTTTGGCAACGAGTACTTTGGAACTTCGTTGACGACTAAGTCCTGCGAGGACCCTGATAATCGTCCGTTCCATTCGCTGTGAAATGCGCTTATGTTATAACTTAGCTCACTAATAAATAACCCAAAACGCTTATAAGATTTATAAAAAAAAATTAAAATAAAATTTATATTCTTATACTTCGGTACGATCTGACAACTGGAGATGGATTGTAGAATTCCTTTGAAATCCATTTTGTAACCGTTGAAAATTGAAGGTGTCAATTGGTTGAACGCTTTAGTATCCAGTATCAACAAGATAATATCGGTAGTCTTGATTATGTGCTCCAATATGCGGTGCGGTTTATCACCATCATGAAATCTTCAGTCTTTGGTCGCTTTTCTCCTTAATATCGCTGACTCTGTTAGCCTCTTCTTTGGTTCTATTTTTTCCTTGCAAACTTGTAATGTCATTGAGGCCATGTAATGGTTTACTAACCTATTTTGTTTCATGTTGAGAGATATTTGTCCATCAATACTATATATATGATAGCTATAATTGTAGCTTAATGCCATAAAATAAATATATTCAGGGTATGGTTAGCACTACGAAAAGTCAGTGACGGCTTGTCCTAAAGGAAGAAATGGTTCAATAGTACTTACATTTGAATGTTCTCAAATCTGGACATTTGACAGGCCAATCTTAAAACTAGAAGGAGTTACTTAATGGTTTATAAGTAATTCCAGCCTATGTGCAAATACCTGAAAAAACTAAACAAATAAAAAACCATTATTGTTATTCAAAGTAAACTTTTCGAACCATGCTTTAGCTCTCCATGATGCGTTTTGTGTGTGATTTTTTTGCCCACTAATCATCCTCACACATACAACTTTTACCTAACTTAACAGTAGCTGATCGTTAATCTGTTACCATTTAAAATGGAGTGCTTCTTCTTTTCGTCAAATCCTTGTACCGTTTTAATTCCACAACAGAACAAACGTAACCAAACAAACTGGTGGTAATCAAAATTCAATTATAGCACCACGATTTAACGCTCTCTCTCTCTCGTGGATGAAGTTTGAGGGTAAATTAAAAGACGCATAACAAACATCATCATCATCCTCGGTGTAATTGGTATTTCGGTGTTGGAAAATGTATCGGAACGGGACAATGTCCTTGAAGAGCGGGCAGCAGGAAGGTTGGTTCGGTAGCAAAACAAACATTTTAAAGAGCATTTAGCAACAAGCCTTCGTCAAAAAAAAGTAGGTTAGGTCTAGAAGAAAAAAAGGCACATTAAACACTAACACAACCATGTGCTTAGGTAAATGAAAATTCGATTGTAAAGAGTGCAGGCAAAAAAATAGAAATCGAGACCCCATAATCGAGATAATTACACTTTAATAGCTGCGCTCTTGTCCACACACACACGCACGGAGCGAATGTTTGTGTGTGTGTGTGCGTGTTGTCGGAATATTTATGGAGTGTGGAAATGACAATCCTCACTCGAGCAATCGCTGACCAGATGGAAAACGCTTGACTCACAATGACAGACCACTTGATGATGATGATGGTGGTGTTGGTGACCGTTTTTCCTGCTATCCGATCCGACGCCATGAAAGGGGTCAACATGCGGCTTGTGACACCGGGCAGAAGAGTTACGCGAATCGTGCCCCGTGCGTGTCCCCGCCATCAAACCCCCTCCCCTCAACCACACCGCGGGCTGATGGCACTTTTAATGAACCATAATCATGCCGGACGATTGTGGAGAAGCGCTCGATCTGGAGCTTATTTCACTCACCTCCATTTTGGCTCCCGGCACACAAATCCTCCCCCTCTCCCCTGCATACAAACCAAGCTAAAAAAACACAAAACCGAACAAATGACGAATGGGTCTGGCGGGAAAATTGCTCGAGCTGTAATTTGTCACACAACAGCGACGCTTCCAGCCGGGTTTTGTCCACCACCCTTCCGCGCGGTGGTTTGTTCACGCGCGGCTTCTCACTGAAACAATAGGGCACTGGGTAGGTAAGGGGGGGCTAGGAGGTTGGAGCTTCGGGAAATAGGTACAACCGGGAACATAAAACCGTAATCACAGCCTCTGCACCGGTCGTTCGGTGCGGTGTGTAACGCACGTAACGTTTTGTGTTTGGCGGTGTGTGTCGTAGTCGTCGTTGGTGGTGGTGGTGGTAGCGTTCGCCACCATCCATGTTGGGGATGATAAGGAGAGAAGGCGGTGAGCTGAAGGGCGAATAAAAAGATGGTGGATTCCTCATCTAAGCTGTTGTGAAGTATGTTAGGTACGGGTGACACTTTACGCAGGTTTCGTGTGGGCTTGAGTGGTTTGAAATGTGATTTAAAGCTATTAGTTATCGTAATATGGAAAAGTTAAATGCTTTAATCTTTGCGTATGTCATTATGCTGTAGTAAGAGAGGTAAGATACTTATAGATACTACCAAATCAAAGAAACTAGGAATGCCCAAAACTTCTCAAGAAATTATTTAATTAATTGAACAGTTCCACACTTACAACGAGGAGCTTGTGGACACGCCAGGTTTTCATAAATCGATCTCAAGTGAACAACATTAGTTAAGCAGATCTGAATGAACAAAGTCGAAACTGCACCACTTGCTTCTTGTTTATTCTTTTGGATTTCTTATTAAAAAAAAGCAAACATTCTTATTAAAGGTTGTTATATATTGTTAGCTGATTTCATATCTTACCCTAGTTAATTTGAAGATTCAGTTTTGTCAGGCGGATACAACTTAAACTAGGAAAGACATAGGAATTGAGCAGGATCTAACATTCAGTATCTCTGTCGTCTAATACCTTATTACCAAAGATGTTAGTCCCAAGAACCAGCCTTAGTTTCGTAATATAATCTTGTTGTTGTTCTTAACTGACATAAGATCTTAATACGGCATACTACACTTATCAGTCTTGATGAGAGGAAAACGGATTGCACGAGATTCAGCTCAGGAAAACGGTTGTCGAAACACATTTGTTTAAGAAACAGACGAATGAATTCGAATGACTCAACGTCACTTTTAGCTATCCAACCAACCAACATTTGACTGTTGACTGTTGACTACTATCTACTATCATAACAAGGGGCAATCAAAGCAGTTATGCAGCAGCAGCGGTAACTTTAATCGAGGCCGAGAGAATAGCGTCACCAGTCTTCATACTCCGTAAGCAGAAAGCGTCAAGAAAGCTGGAAACGACAGGTCGAAACTTCTCGATTTTATTGTGTCAAAGAAGCATCAGAAGTTGATCTTAACTATAAACTATGCAAGTGGTGGGACCAGTTATATGTTGTGTACTATGAACAACTGTAATCGATCAAAAAGATCACAAGGATGTTATCACTTCACTGTCGTCATTACCAACTGCAAATGAGCCGAGAGTTGTTAGGTTATTGGAATAAAACACGAAACATACTTCTGTTTACTCTAGACATTAATCAGAGGTTCGAGATTATAATAAAAAGCTTAATTTAGAAAAAAAAATAGAAAAGACACCACATTTGATATAGCTACAAGATATGTAAAGCGCAATTTAAAGAGAATGTTTTAACGTATGTTAAACCCGAGCAAAGTAAAGAAAACTTATTGTGTCTCAGTGTATTTCATGTTAAAAATAAACTAACATACGAGCACGAGCTTTGCATTGAGTATAAAATTGATTTTGCGGTAAGAAATTATAAAACTGCATTTGAAGTTTGTTGTCATTCATGTCGCTTGGCATGTCGTCACCATTTCCACTGCACTTTACAAAACCAGAACACCAACAAAAACCTCCTATGCGTAATGATTTTGCGTATGCAGTGGCAGCAACAGCAGCAGCAACAAAAACAACAGAAGAAAACAAGAAATGATTGTCCCCATGTACTGCATTAACATTGATAGTATTGAAAATTATTACTCTTCAACCGCACGGTGCGTAATTTGCCTGCAGGCGGAAACCCAAGTGTCTTCCGTCCCGAAAAAGGAGGGAGGAAGGAAGATAGGGGAGTCCAGGGGTACCGTTTCGTAACCCAAAGCTTCGTCGGTGGGATAGGAAAACATAAGACCGATGCAAACAAACAAAAAAATACACTCGGAAAAAAGCGAACACTAGTTTATGGTACGTGGTTAGAAAACTCCGTATGGAAAATGAAAAGCAAAAACAATACCACCGCTTCCCCGCACCTCACCGTACGTCACGCTAAATGGACCGAGAAAAGTTACACCCACACACCCATCGCTTCTGCTTATCCTGCGCTCCACCACACTCCACTTTCCATGCCGGGAAATGGTGTCTGTTTTGGTTTTGCTTTTCCCTGTGCTCCAACCGTACGACCAACCGCGCGGTGATTTGTGAGCGCTAAGAAGGAAGCTCGTGTAGTAGCTTCCCGGTACTATTAGAGGGACCTTTGTGTACCTGTCTGTGTCACGCGCGACATGGTGGACGGACCACGGATGGTGGACCTGGTGCATGAGGTAATGATAACGCCCGATTCATGCGGCAGAAAGAAATTAAGGGCATCGGCAGCATCTGCACAAGGGTTGTACTTTTGCACGGTACGCGCTTGAGTGCGTTAAGCGACGTCTGGACGGTGTAACGGTTGTGCAGAGGTTGGCGGTGGGCTTGAAATAGAGATGGTTTAGTGTAATTAAATGTACATTTAGAAACACTCAGAGAAGTAGTAGAGGAAGCAGAAATAGTAGTGGAATTAGTAGTAGAAACAGCAAAGAGATACTGACAAATGTTTCTCATGTGAAAATATTTTACGACAGTTAGTTTTAACAGTTAATATTCTCTAAAACTAGAAAATAAACAAGACCGGGGTGCGACAGCGGCGCCGGTCTTTACACGGCAGGACCGGGGTTTAAGTCTCATCTGGGCCGTTCCCTGACAAAAAATGATAAACATACATAGTAAAAACAGCTGAAAGCCTCAAAAATTCGAAAAAACAGTCTTATACATAAGTTTAAACATAATCAGACTGATAATTATAGCTCCCACAATACATTAATAGGAAAACATAATGATATTATGAACATAAAAATGATATTATTGTCTAGAAAATGAATAAAATCACATGTTAAGAATGTATAGAACTAAAATGGGAAATAAAATACATTATCATGTAGGAGAAGTTAGTAAAAAATATAAATTTACGCATATCAAACACAACAACGGTAAGTAGAAGGGGGGTTTATCTATAATATATAAACTATAGGCTCAAGCTGAAGCAAGAACCTTTACAATAAGAAAACAGTAAAATGAATAGTTCAAATCTAAATTATTTTTATATAAATGCTCAAAATATTCATAAATCTTTTGTATATTATAGAAAAACAGTAAAGATTTGAAGTAAAAATTTAAATAAAAATGTGTAAAGTAAATTTTAAAAGAGATTAGTAGAGGAAAACGAGACTGCGATGTAAAACATGATGATTACAATGGCTTTAGCATATTTTTTTCTTGTAACTGGTCATTTTTATTGCATCAGTCAATAGTAGAACTTTATAAAATAACATATTTAATGCAAGTTCTTTGAATCAGCAGTAATTTAATTTGTTTATATTTACTTACACATTCTTCGATTTCATTTGTTTTGATTAAAGCATAAATTCGTTCATGGTTTCTTCTTTTAATCTCTGGTATATGGTTGCATTTTGACACCTTTCAATTCCATAGCTTTATTCATACATACACCGTTTTCGAGCCCAAGTAAACACTTTCCAGCTGCATCTGAACACTGTTCAACCGTAGGTAAACACTTGACGTCCAACTAAACAGTTGCTGCCTAACTAAACTTCGTTCAAACGAAACTCAACATCGTTCAACCCCAACTAAACATTTGCACCTCCAAGCTGATATGTTTACATGACATAGATATAGCTTCTTTATGTTCCTTTCATTTGCATAGATTAATAGATTAAAAATGGACTAATTTTTTTAATTCAGGCACAAGAAAATTTTATAATAAACTGCATACAATTTAAAAAACATTTTCTTCATGATGACCGCGAATTTGTAATGAACGCGGAAGACAACGATGTTACAAGAAACGAGTCCGTGGAATATAAACGTGCAATGACGTCTGGGCTACAAAATGTTTAGTTCGGGTTGAACGATGTTGAGTTTCGTTTGAACGAAGTTCAGTTAGGCAGCAGCTGTTTAGTTGGACGTCAAGAGTTTACCTACGGTTGAACAGTGTTCAGATGCAGCTGGAAAGTGTTTACTTGGGCTCGAAAACGGTGTATTTATTTGCTTTCAGGACTCATATTCCGTCCTTTAAGACTTCTGTAATAGATTTGTAGTTGAAGATGTTCTACAATAAATAGTTTTCCTTAATGTTTTTAGAGCGTCGACAGGTTGTGACCTGCCATTTCTGATATAATAGAGTGCATTATAGCTGTGGCTGAATATTCTTTAATATGTACAAAAATATATCAGATACATGTTTTTTAAAATTGTAACAGTCAACAAGCGTATAACAAAACTCCAAGAATAATTCTGTCTGGGACATAATCAGTTTAATGTAAAATTGTTAAACTTTAGACGAGAAAAACGACATTAAAAGCTCAAGAAATCCATCAACGTCATCACAGAATTATTCTCCTTAAAATGTAGTAACTAAATTTATCACATAATCTACACAGATATACTATTTAAACTATATCGTATACTACAAAGAGTATTTTCATTCGTTGCATTCATGCTTTGATTAAAAGAGGGAGCATTTTTATACCAATTAAAACGTCAGCAATGAAAACCCCAAAAGCAGCAGCTCATGATTGTATCACATAAACGTATCGAAGGAAAACCTCACACCCGGCAAAGTGTGCTATTGATTTTCCCTGACTTATCATCATACCGCAAAAAAAAGCTTCATTTCTCTCACACCCGCACAGAGTACGCCACGTACCTACTCGCCGAAATCTTATGAATGATTCAAAGCGACCGACTGCCACAACGATGATGATCCGAATGATGAGGAAGCTGTGGCATGAGTAGGACCGTAAGCGAGTAAGGATTGTGCGTCTTGTGTGCCAAGACAATAAATCGTGGAACCCGTGTGTGTGTGTGTGTGTGTGTGTGCCAGTGGGATGAAAATGTCCTTACTGGTGGTGACTGAGGGTGGATCGTCATATCCCAAAACTAACACATTGTGCCACACATTGAAGGCAATTTATCATCCCGGGGGTCTCCCCCGGTAATGCCCAAAAATTTTCCCTTCCACGAGTTTTCCACGCACACAAAACACTCGAACCTATTTCTGTGCATGTGTGTGTGTGTGTGTGTGGTTCGTGTGTATAATAAAGTAATGAAAATGATTTCTTGACCGAAGGCCACACCTCAAGGACTTGCCGGAAGTGGAGAGCATGAGAAAAAGAGAGAAGCGGTCTTGTAAGTTCGAACGAGTCCTTTGTCACCGTAGCGAAGAAAACGAATCTTTGTACATCTGAGTGTGTGTGTGTGTGTTGTGTGGCGCTTTACTTTACGGCCACATGGTCACCACACCAACGGGGAAAATGGTACTGCTTTGGAAAGACATTTTGTTGCTGGTTAGTTGGTTGGGTCGCAGGTTTCTTTTTTTTCCTCCATTTCCTTACTCGGGGCTCCTGTCACAAACAGAACACTGGTCAGAGGCTGCCACTGCCTCGTCTGCACTGGAATGTGTGCCTTATTTTTCCTACTTGAATGCAAGCAAATCCTTACTGTCCTTTGCTTATCCTTCTTTTCCCTTACATTTTTTTTTGTGTCTTGCTGTTGCCCTGCTACAGAACACTGGTCGAAGGTTGTAATGGTCAACAAGGAAGGTTTGGTGTGCGGTAAAACGAGCGCAGAGGGGGAAAGTAAATTGAAGTGAAGCGATAAAAGCCAAATTTGTTCAGCCACTTCGGCGAAGGACACCATCATTGAGCGCGCGAGAGCAAACAGAAAACTACCAAAACTCCCCAAAACAGCAGTGAGTCGTCCGTTGTCGCGATGCTACTGAACGTGGGAAGGAGATGGTGAGAGAGCGAGAGAGAAAGAGAGGAATTGGTTGAGATTCCGATGTGTTCTGTATGTGTGTATGTGTCTGTGTACTGTACTTTACTTTAAGAAGAACGAAAGGACATTTGGAAAATGTCCCTTTTCCCAAACCAGCAGCAAGAAGCTAGCAGCTCTTGGTCTCCTGTTTTATTGTGCGACCTAAAATAAGCACCAAAAGTTGCTTACTTTTCAATGTGGTTCTAGGAAAAGCAGGGGAAAACTGCAACAGAAACTGAGGGACACAGCAACAACGACAAATAATACAAGCAAAAAAGAAGGAAAGAAACACTATCATCACCGAAACCGGAAGAATATTCACCCCGACCCGTATGCTATCGACAAGGAAAATCCGTTTTCCACCGTATAACGGAGTGGCGCAGGGAGGTGAGTGACAAAAAGGGAGTTTGCTTTTCACGCTGATGCTGGGTGTTTTTCCACAAACTGATAAAACTGATAAATTTCTCTCACTATGGTGCTGCTGTCGTTTCGTGGTAGCTGGAAGCGGTTCTTTGTTTTTGCCGTTGCCCGTTGGGGATGGGTGACCAAAGTGGTGGTGGTTTGAATAATAGTAAAAAAAGAGTCACTATCTGAACTTTTTTTTCATATTATGATTTTAGTTACTTATCAACATTATGCATTTATACAACTTAAATTAAACAAATCTTCTCTTAAGTTCCCTAAATTAGGTGTGAGTTAAAATCTCGTCAGCGGGCGAGAAGAAAACTGACAGCATTTTCCATCGCAACGCAACTGACAGCATTCAGTTCCTCCGAAGTGCAGTGAGAAATTGGAATCTCCCCTTAACACAGGCACAGTGGTTCACTGGTTGTCTTTTTCTTTCACGTGCGATGGAAACGCTTCTCACTTTTGCTCTCTCGCTCTATGTCTATGCTCAACGATGCTTCAATTTCTCCAGAATAAATTTGCAGCCTTGCGATGGTGTGCGTGTGAGACAGAATGCAACCCCCACCGGAGCTAGTTTTCTCACAGAAATTTCAGCGCACATTTAGATGCTAAGTGGACAAAGTTTTAGTCAAGGATTGAGGGAATTAAAGATGATTGAACAGTTTAAAATATTTTTTTATTTAGGACATAAAAATCGTTAACAATTTAAGTTAGTCTAATGAGAATATTTAGTAAGAATTGACATCATCTTGCAACATGTATATGTTGCACATAAAGCAAGGGAAATATTGAATGTTCAAGGGTCCTGGAACTGGTCACAAAAAGACTACAAGAAAATATAGATTAAACGTTTAGTCTATGATAACTTCAATCAGAGATATTTGAAAAACATTAACCAGCATCGGTCAAACATTTGAGCAATCATGTAGCATTGAAACCTTTCTAATAATCTTTTCTTTACATTTCTAGAGCATCAATGACGTCAGCAAATCTTGGTAAAGAATCTAAAAAATTACTAAAACAAACGATTTTTGGAGCAACTGTCAGAATATAATTTTTCACTGTCAGTTTGTATGGAATGTTTCCAGTATTTCAGTCACTAAACATCAAACCACATATGAAAAACTGGTTAAGGCCATCATCGACCCAAATCTCCATAAAAAAAGCAGCAGAAAGGAACATGGCAGAATCGTCAAAAGTGCTTTTTAAAATAATTTCTTTACCACCTTCAAGTCCTGGTGCGTTAGAAGATGTTTGGACTGCAGCGATGTTTTAAAATCTGAAAGCTCTACTCGGAGCTATTCAGGGAATACCGAATACATCGAGGACTTAAGGGCGATATCGACTTAATGAATTCTTGGTGATATCGAGGACTTCTACAGTGAGCCAACATCGTTTACTATATTCTAAACAGAGCTTAATGTAGTGAATTTACTGCTTACTTTAAATTTAACATTTTATTAATGCAAAAATGTTACTTCTTATTTCCTACCTACTGCATCAAAATCACATCTGTCCATTGCTCACCATAGTTCAGCGTGAGAAGAATCGATTCGAAAAGGCTCACCGTCTCACCGACGTCAAATTCACTTCTCACCATTGTAAAATTCTCATTTCCCTCTACGAGAAACAAAAAAATACCACACCCCTTTCTAGGTAGGGGTAAATGCAGCACAAAACACAGAAACGTGGCAACACTGTACACCGTGCTGTCATTTCGCCCTGCTGTGCGCAATCGTATTCGTCAACTCGCTGCTCTGTGTGTGTGTGTGAGTGTATTTCCCCTAGTTTTGTTGCTGCTAGCGAGTGCAACAGAGTGTGTTTATACTGCTCTGCTCTTGAGAAAATCAGTTTCTTCTCACGGTGTGAGATGACGTGTGCTGTAATTTACCCATTTGTTCACATCAAGGCAAGGATTTTTCGAACTCTTGAATACTGTTGAGCAAGAATAAATAATTTTACAATAGGATTTGAGAGTAGTAGGATTCTGTTTTTATTCTATCTTTAATATGGACTAGAAAAACGTTGTAATAAAAATAACTATTTACATTACTACTGTAATAGCACACGTACACAGCATCGTACCGAAGAGCTGTACTAATCGATAATTTCCTTACGCGAAGCTGCTAACATTCTAACACAATCTAACACAACGTCATCCCTTCGCCGAGCTGCGTCGTACTTTCCATCGTGTAGGTTTTCCGACCAAAATTTCCACCAAAAGGGGACATCGAACTGAGATTGTAGCTTCTCTGTCGTTTTTTTCGGAGCTGTTTTTGGGTTGTTTGGAATATTTTTTCTTTCGATGGGAGACCTCTAGCATTTAGAATGGTGAAGGGTAATACGGGTAATGTGTAAGTGTGTTTACATAAACTTTGACCGTGCGAGAGTCGTCGACCGGGGCAATTTTTGTTCTTCTCTTTTTAGAGCTTATTTTCCATCAAGAGATAGAAAGGAAAACTTCTGCTACAGAAGCGTTCGTTTACGCTGTGGTTTACTGTCACTGTTTTCGCTCTACAGAAATTGGCTTCACAGTTTAGCGGGCAAACAGAGGCTTGCGAAGAGGAGGAAGGGGAAGAAGTACGAGGAAAAATTATGACACAAAATCGAACCATCGACAGTAGAATTAGAAGCTGCCTTTTGCCAACGAGACGATGTAAACTGTAACTGGAACTGGCAATGTTCCTGGAAGTGTGGAACTACAGATTTCTAGCAGCCGATATAGGTGGAACGTCTGCTGCTACTCAATGCAGAGATGTAATTGATATCGCACCACACACGCACACACTAACCCGGGACGTGATTTGTGCAACAACGCATTCTTTGTTTACGTTTGCTTTTGCCTCCCCACGGTTCAGAGTTTTGAGTCCCGTTTCGGTCCCAGCAGAAAAGGTGTTCGAACGCATTCTCGCCTTCCCGGAACTGTCGGGAATCGGGTTCGCCGTACAGCTCTCGGATGCTGCCCATGTACATACTGTGGATAGAGTGTACCGTGAGATGCATTTATCGGCCATATAATGTTGACGTTTGTGTTCAGCCCGTTGCCTACTGTGATGCGCGTTGTTAACCCACGAATAGCTGTAACAGTAGGCCATGCTTAAGAGACTTCATTTTGGATTCATTATAAGCTAAAGAATTTAGCAATAGAAATTATTAAAAAGTGTAAATTTATCAAAAGAAAGGTATCCTAAAAGTATCGCACTTCAGGATAGCGAAAATACATCTCCACCGGATTACTTACTCTCAAGGGTTAGAAGCTTCCTAGTACGGGGCTAAACCAACACACACACACCTTAACACGCACCAAAGCGCACTGAGCAGCATGGCCGATTTAGCAATGCACACTAAATGTGTCGGACTGTCCGACTGCTGTCGATCCTGTCCGTCCATCCGTCCGGTTCGTCTGGCTGTGTTTGAGGGATTAATTGAGCTTCATCTCTCGCTAAATTGGCCGTCCAAGTGCAAAACGTACTGTTCGCCACACAGCACCGTCTGCCGTACCTTCTCGCCGTGTTGCAACGCGGTATTCGAGCTGTTGATAAATAAGCATTAATATAGCCCACTCACCCAGCCGCCGATTGTCGATCGGAACATTGGAAACACAGGCCAGAGAAAACGGAACGATTCGATTGATACGGTTTTGCCATGCATGCATACATACATAGTGCATCGGCATTTTGCGTCCTGGGGAGCGATGATGATCATTCTCCCAATGCAAACGAATGCACACAAAGCCCCCCCCCCCCCTCCCCACTTGTAATATCTTGGTCAATTTACACCGGTTATGGGTCATCTTGTCAGCACCTACTCAAACCACCAAATAGGGCCTGGGCCTTGTTGTGTTTTCCCGACTTCTACGAACTCCGAAGTCCGACACTAGGGGATGGCCTGATGGAATGATGTACCCTGGATGGTGGTTTTGTAGTTTTAGCTTGTTTTAAAACTATTTGCTGAAAGCTTCGGGGGAATAGTTTTGTTTGAGCTACACTAGGTGGAAGTTTTCCAACGCATGATTAGGATTCATTAGTGCGCTTGTACGTTGAATATTGTTTTGTTTTTAGGTTAAGTTCTTAGAAATGCCAGTAGTTCTACATAAAATTATTCAACAATTATTGAACTGTGTTAATACATTTTGCTAATTTTATGTTATAGAAAACAAGGATAATATTATTTAAAAAATATTATGTACAAAAAAAGTTTATGAGAGTCAGACAGGATAGTTGAATGCGTATTCGACTCTTACTATCAAGAATATAGTTTGAAACTGTAATTTGTTGTTTATCCAATCATTTCAAATTTTCGCAAATGCATTTCTTCTGTTGTCCTTAATACTTGGTAAAATGATTGCTGGTTATTTATCCTTCAGGATATGAAGTCATATACTGTGGGCTACAGTAAATGATGTCTTATTTTTAAAGTATGATCATTATTATAACTTTGCATCTGCAGATCATGCTATTTACAACTTGGAAGTTACTGATGCATCTTCGCAAAAGTCGATCTAGTCCGTTATAGGGTACTAAAACTTGAAATCCATGATATCTTTCCTATATCTAAGTCTTCCTGGTGAATGCGCTAACAACATCATCTTCTTCTTTGACTATACAACCTCGATAGGCCCTGGCGTGCCATAACTAGATTTCGTTAAAATCTTTTTAACCTGAAGTTGGATAGTCAGTCCTGCGTACTGAGAGGCTCGTTAACAACATCACGCCAACCAAATTTGAGCCTACAACTTTTCTTCTGTCTTTGTAGCCGTTCTAACAAATTCCATGGAGTGGGTTGTCCGGTGTCATTCTCATAGCTCAGTATGTAGAGTTCCTCCCTCGTCCAGCATCTAAGCGGCTTATAGAGTTTTGTCAAACAGATTCCAGTTCTCAGCGGCGTAGAGGAGTTGTCTTAATGTTGAATCGACAAAATGAATAATATCATTTAAAATGTGCAATTTCAAGTTCTTTTAGAATAGCCGAGCTTATTGGTTAACTACGACTTCGAGTGCTCCTACCATATCAGACACTCGATCGCGTAAATTATTGAAAATTTTCATTATTCATTTCTGTACAGGACAACGAGCTGCCTTTTGCTGACCTGAATACAGCCATCGAAGATATGATGCATTGGGCTGCAGTTTATTGGATCCTAACATAGTTCGTACTATCATCATTCGTGCTCGTGTGTAGCATCGCTTATCTTTTGTATTGGACTTCCTTGAGGAGTGAAAAGTTAATGTTTGTTTGTTTTCTAATCGGTATCGTAAACCCTCAAGGAATGAGAATGAGTTTATTTACGTTTCTCTGATGGATTGAACGGTATTTACCTTTACCCGAGGAATTATACGTTACCCGTAACTTCGTGCCACTGATGATGCTTAAATGAATATACGGTAAAACCATACTCGTCACAAATCGTTGTCAGTATGACAAAGTAAAAGGTAAAACTGCACAAACAAGCACTATTTTAAATGTAAAAAATGGTGGAATTGAAATTAACATTAGCGCAGCCAACAAAAAAAAAAAAAAACATATATTTCCTCAAACAAAATCAAACACACAATAATACATTTGACGTTTGACTGACGTCTGTCTCGCAGTTTGACAGGGTTCGGCAGCAACGTTACTATGGTTACCAGCATGATTTAAATTATTCCTCCCCAACATGGAGCGAGTACCAACATTTTCGGCACATTCCTATGGAGCGCGTTTGGATGTGGATAGAAACATCGAACAAAAACACCACCCAATGCGCATTCGTTGCGGTCAAATGAACAGCGTGCAACTTATCAGCATGCTATCGGATATGTCTGACAGATTGGATATCTGTCAATGGTACTTCGGTATAGAATTTTGCGTGTGTGTGAGACACAATGAGCATCAAACAATGTGCGTGCTCTTATTTTGGTGATCTGAAGCCCAGTTTATTAAAGTTCAAAGTAAGTTTTTGGCCAGCAATTTCTGTCACATTAAACGATGTAACGTTCATACAATTGAGGAATGTAATTTGCTATTCTGCTGCATTCATTACGTTCCAAATTTGGTCCAATTGTAAGAGATTAGGTTTCACCACAGCCACAGGACCACCAGATTCATCAGCTGCAGTTTTTTTTCTTCTACAGGTCAGAAAGGAGAAAACGTTTGCCTGAACAAATCCAAAGCACACATCTCTCACCAGCAGCGGCAGGATGCTACGTTTCCGGACAATTACAGTTTACGGTGCAAATCGAACGAAATCGATACGGTTTGTGCTGTGGAGGCGCTCTCTTCACTCAGCCACAAAGCCTGATGGTGCTAGAAATTGTAATCGTATATGTTTACCGAGCGACACGTACATTTTCTTTCCTTATTGTGTCTCTAACCTTTAATCGGGATTGGAAAATGCGAAAAAAGTGTAAAGTTTAATACACCAAGCTGTTTTTATAATATTTTCTAAGAGAGATTATGAAGCAGAACTATGTTTGATTAGGAGAAAACAAAAAACTTTTAATTCTTGGGAGTAAAAATGGTAATATGAGAATAATTTTTCAAACTCTATTTGTTGCCCAGAGTTCCCGCATTCATCAACCGTTTGGGTGCTTAAAATTGGTCGAAAAGGATGATGTTACCATCCGTACCAGCATAAATGGTTTCAAATTAGATGAGACCTCAACGAATTTCCCTAACTGTTGTCTAGGACCAGGCGGCCACGCGGTTTGAAATTGTTTTAAACAATTGTTTAACCTACAGGAGACAGGCAATTCAGCCATTTGTTGGGTCCTATTAGAGAGGCGCTTGAGTGTTATGTTTTTTTAGAAAACTTTCAGGGTTAAAGCTGCGGGTTTGAATTCACAATATGAAGTATACAGTTTGGAAATATAGTAAAGAACTTTTTTTATAACATAACCTACCTATTATTCGAATAATCTAGGTCTAAAAATGGGGAGAGAAAAAAAAAACAAACTAGTTCCTGTAGCAACATTCCCCGATTAGAACGATTCCTATTCGTTGTACTGCATCGTTACGGCACTCGAATTTCTATCTCTACCTTTCTTAAGTCCGAAGAACGTGCGCGAAAGAACAAGAGCGCACACATTTCCTCCCTTTTCTGGATCATAGTGGCAATAATGGTGGCTGCAATGTGCAATTTCTTTAGGTTCTTCGCTTCAAAAGTGCTCTAAGTTATGGCTGAAGAAGCTAAAGGATATGTAGCGGTGCGTGCGTTTCAGGCTATTGTGGCAAAACCAGGATTGCTTGTGTTTTGCCGTACACTTACGCATTCTATTTACGCGCGTGGTGAATGATGCTTCCGAAGGGAAGAAACGTTTCTTATTGTTCCACCTTCAAGGGTACTGGGTTGAAGCAGCTGAGTTCGAAGCGATACCGGTAGTTTAGGCACGTCAGGCAGGCCTCTGAAGAAGTCTTCTGATGAAGTCTGCTGTACCTGTAGTTAAGGTAGGACTTGTATTGAATGTGACAACTGGTAATAAAGAAAATCATTCGCTTAAATATTGTACAAAATAAGTTTGTGATGTTCTACTTATATTTGAGCTATTTTGAGCTTAATAGCTAGAAATCCAATGCCATGTAACCATTGAATAGAATAAAATATGGACAAACAAGGACAGGAAAAGCGTTCAAAAAACACATGAAAAGAAGAGCAACGGATAACGCACACAATCTGGCTGATGCAATTACGGTCAGAAGCACTTGGTAGAGGCACAAAACGCAACGCCCAATGCCACCGGAGCGCATCAGGCCATCATCGTCTTGAGTGCATGAACTGCATCTTCAGAAGAGACAACTTTACACCCAACATTGCCACTGCTCCGTAGGGAATTGTGAAGTGAAGCTAGTCACGACGCGAAAAAGTTTCTTAGTTAATAGTTTTATCTCGACGTATATTATACCATTTTATAGCAAAATATTAGTATCATTTACTTGAGAGCTTGCTATTAATCAGTTGCTGTAAAATCCCTCTATATCTGGGTGAAAATAAACGAGAAAAAAAACTCTTGTTCTTACTCACGCACCTAAGAAAAACACACACACACAACATAGCAACGAGTCTTTGGTAGTGAAGATGCTGTAAGGTACATTAGCTGCTGTTGCTGTTGTTGCCGTTGCTAAGGCAATATGCTTTTACAGCACACGCTTACTACGCAACGCAACCCTTGGAGGCATTGACGCAACAACAACATACCGGAGGAAAAAAAAAAACAACAAACGGAAACAGCAAAGGCGTAAGAGTGCATTTGCTTTTCCTTACCTTCCGTTTGGCCAAACATCCAAGGTTCTCGCTGACGCGTTTTGAGTTCATTTTGAGACTAGACTTTTTCGGGCGGTTGGCAAAGCCCGGGGAGTCCTGGGGAATTTTTCGTGGAAAGCTACGGCGACGACTTGTACCGGGGACGGAGCAGGAGTTATGGAAGGCACTGAAGGAGGTCGGTACGTTCGGTATAGGTCATGGGTGTAGCGCCGGTGAAGTGTAGCAATTTTCAGCACCTAGCTTGATGTTCCAGGGAAAAATCCACTACCGCACGCTGTCGTTTGCTTACCATTTCTCGGAAAAACGGTAAAGGTCGGTGACAAACGCAGTTTTCTTAGTATAAAGTTGCTATTCCAACGTTGCCTATCGTTTTATCCAATACCAGTCTATGAATGTTAAGTACAATTTGTACTTTGAAGAATTAGTTTAATTCGTTTTAACTAATTTTTATAATCCTGGTAACATAAATAAGTTTTTTTGATCGTTTTTTCCTCATTATAATTGTCATATTTATTGTTGAATTTGTTGATTTAGTTTATCGTGCGATTTGACGCATCACAGTTTTATATTTTTAACTGTTGCCATTGATTTTTATACGAAAATTTATTAGATTTCATGTTATATTCTCAATTTCATAGCTAATTTCTTCCACAAGTCCATCAGTTCAATAAATTAAGCTTAATCATTATTTACAGACATTAGTTTGTTGGTATGTGAAAATATTTAAATTAATTTCTTGTTTGTGTTTTATGATTTATGTTTATAGTTGATAAATAGATACAAAATACAGTTTATTATTTAATTGTCGATTCGTATTCGTCATTTGTGTGTTAACTAATTAATTTGTTGTGTAGTTTGTTTCATCAGTTTACATAGTTCTTAGAAGATTTCATTTTTAATTTTGGTTTATTTACTTTTTTCATTATTTCTTAGTTGCCCAAATTTTATGTCAAATTGTTCATTAGTTTTGCACATAAAGTTAAAAAAAACAGGAATATTTAAAATTTAGCTTTATTTGTAATTGTTTTGTTTATCTGTAGTTTGCTTTTGATTATTTTTTATATGCAAGTGCTTTTTAACTTCTTCATATAGCTTACTCTGCTTTATCTCTACGTTTGTTACATCTCTTGGTTTTGTAATGTCATATTTTTTATTTTTCATCCATATTTTTCACTACATGGTATTGTGAGACATTTGTTATTAAAAAGAGGAATTGTTTCATGCAGTAGAGTGAACTTCACAGCTAGTTTCGTTTGTTTCATGTTTCATTTGATTAGTGTTTTCCCGACGGGAAAGTCATTTTTCACACAGGAAGATTAATGATGGAATATTTTCGGAAAAATTGTAATTTTAGGAATTTTACTAATTTTAGTCGTAGTGTAAAGATTTCACATAAAAACAAATCGCTTTTGTTGAGGTTAAAAAGGCGTAAGGAAAAATGTTATTCGTAAACAAGATATAGATCACAATTTACATTTAAATATCAGGACATTTATGCATTAATCTTCGCAATTTATTAATCTTTTAATTTAAAGCACATTTCAGTGAAATTTCAATAAGAAAATCACAATCATTTTCGCTCCCCGAATAACAAACGAACAAAGCCATCCTTTTGCCAAATTTCTCACACGAGATGCATTTTCTGTGCGTGCGTCACGGGGAAAAACTGTAACATCGATACCAATCTCCGCTGTCCGAAGTCTGTCACACTGGTCCGATCTCGACACGGTTCTAGCTGCTTTTGCCACCCGAAACGTTCCGGCTGTGCCGTAGAACCGTACTCACGGACAGCAGCATGGTTATCCCGTTCTCGGCGCCACCAGCAAGACAGGGAAAGAAAATGCATTTCTCCCCGTTGCAGGGTGTTCGAAAGGCGTGTCTAAATGCGAACTTCAACAGTGCTTGCCATCCGCAAAGGAAGAAAGAAAAGAAAGAAAGACAACATCGCCCGATCGGTTCGCTCCTATCGAACGGTGCGTCTCACACGCTCTTCGTTCGCGCGGCTAGTTTGACCTGGGCCCAGTTTTCCCCTCGGCTCGAGAGTTTTGGAAAGTTGAGCCACAGAGAACGTTACCCGGAGGAGGTTGAAACGTAGAGGTGCGCGATATTTACGAACACTTATCTGGTGGCGGTGCGGACAAAAAAACGGAGGCCGACACCACGGGAGCTGGATGTTGGAAAATTCAGTGGAAATTTCCTCTCGAAAAGCTTGCGTTTGTTTCACGCTTGGGAAGGCGTGAAAATTTACACGAAGCTCCGGACCAAGACAAACGAAACGCAAAACTCGGGTTAAAATGATGCGGTGGGGGGAGGGTTGTGTGAGCTTTGATGATGGCGGATTTTGTTTAATAAAGGAAAAAATGGTTATAATACGATAAACTAGGCAGCCATTATTGTGTTGAGAGAGTTAAGAGGGATTATAATAAATAAAGAATGTACTATAAAGGAGTAGAATCAGAGGAAGGTAATTTCAAGATGGATAGATTGATAATCATGAACAAGTAGTTAATATTTTCAAAGCAAACATCTTCAACTTTGAGCTACTGATACTCAACTTTGAGCCATTTTTCTGCATCATATTTAATAACAAAATGAATCCTTTTGTGTACCTACTGAAGCCCCTTCAAAAGGGTAGTAACATCAGCAAAAAGAAAAAGACCTCAAACCACCATCGACAGCAGATTATCGATTATCCTGCTCAGTAGCATCAGCAGTCGTCCGGTAGTCGTTGCCCGCTAACTTAGAGCATCCTCCAATGTAATTTTAAAATCAACACCTTTCATCGGCTCTTCGGTGCGGTGGGTGTGTGATGGCGAGTGAGTGTGAGTGTGCGAGCCGCCGCTTGTTTCCAAACAAATTTTAACACTCTCGTGTTACAGAGGGCACAGCGACACGAAAACGGACCAGTTTCCCATTAACTGGGCGCCTCCATCATCGCTTCACACTACGCGCTACGGTGTGGGGTCACTTTTCTTCCCGAGAAAACATCACCTACACACACACACACACGCACACACTAGGAAGAGTGAGAAAATGAATGTGCTGTGGCTTCTTGGATGCTTTTCTTTTTCGCAACACACACACACACACACACACACGCACACAGTGAAAAATAACACACAGAGAGCGAGAGAGAGCGAAATGGTGAGAGTGAGAGAGCGATAGAAGAGGTGAAACGTTAAAATTTGTGAGCTGCGAGTGAGTGTGCGCGCTAATATCGGCACCAGGCCACCCAACCCCCATTTCCTCCACCCTTCCTAATCAAACCCCCCCCCATAAAAAAGGAGAGGGAAACTATTTACTCTTTTCCCACTATCGTTTTTCTCGTTCTTTTCACTCTCTTTTTCTCGCTCTCGCTCCCCCACTCACTCATAGACTCTCTCACTCTCGCGCTTTCTACATCACCATGCGTCCCACCGTGGTGAGTCGCGCGTCACCTTCAGGGCTCGAAAACCAACACCAGAAAAGTGCGCGCCTTCGATTCACACTCCCCGTTGTTTGGTGCCATGTTGCCACCCCCCTTCCGCCGCACCCGCTCCGTGTCCCGGGTGGTTGGGAGCGGGTGACCGTGTGTGGGGTGGCTTTTGTCGAGTGATAACGCGTACAAGGTATGGGTGGCGGGTTTTTGCACAGCTAATGCCAAGCGAAGGGGCGAGCAGTGATGATGGGAAGAGAGGAAGAGAGACGGTTGGGGGGAGATGGAGGAGTTGGGGTGGTAGTTTGGAAGTTGGCAGGCGTCTGGTAGCGACGCGTTTTGCGACAAAACGGCGACGATGACGAGCCGTGGCCGAGACTCGAGCGAATCAGTGAGAAAAACTCGTTCACCGAGCGCGGACAACGACGGCTTCACAAGCGTGCGCGCGAATGTACAGGCGGGCCCGTTTCGTTGCGCGACGTGCAGTGCAGTGAAAACGCGACGGCGGACGGCCGCTACAGCAGCATGATGGGAAGAGAGGAAGAGAGACGGTTGGGGGGAGATGGAGGAGTTGGGGTGGTAGTTTGGAAGTTGGCAGGCGTCTGGTAGCGACGCGTTTTGCGACAAAACGGCGACGATGACGAGCCGTGGCCGAGACTCGAGCGAATCAGTGAGAAAAACCCGTTCACCGAGCGCGGACAACGACGGCTTCACAAGCGTGCGCGCGAATGTACAGGCGGGCCCGTTTCGTTGCGCGACGTGCAGTGCAGTGAAAACGCGACGGCGGACGGCCGCTACAGCAGCAGCGAAAAACGATCGAGCACGGTTCGAGCGCACGTTTTCGAGCCCGATTAGTAAAAGGAACAGTGTGGAACGCTTCCGCTCGATGCCACCTCGAAGGACATGGGGTTTGGGTTTTCTTTGCCAAAGCGTGTGTAGTTTGTGTTAATATGCTTGCCTTGTTTTTGGTTAAAGTTTTTCGTGTGATTTGGGTGTGCAGCTTTACGAACAAGTGCTGTGACGCTAGATGTGCTAAAGAAACAGCGATAGTGTGAAGGAAAGAATCAAAACAACGGCTTTGGAAATGTGAAAAGTGTGTGTGTGCTAGTGGTACGGATTAATGCAGTACAAGCAGTTTTGCGTTTAATGTGTAATTAAAACGTCATCAAGAAAGCAAAGAAACGTGAAACAATATTTAAAAGAAACAAAGAAATTGTGATTGTCAGAAGGAGGTGAAAAACCAATAGTGTGAAAGACGTGTTCATTGGTGAATTGAGAAAAATCTAAGTTGCGTTTAAGAGCACAACTCTTCTATATAAAATGAGTGAAAACCGTATATAAAGCTGTGTGGAATTGACAGATAAATGTAAGTGAATCGTTTGTCTGAAGCGACACGTTCCATTATAAGTTTTACATAAGAAAAATATTAAAATACAGGACAAAGTTTAAGAGAATTTTATCTGTTTAGCGTTTTTTATTAGTGTTCTTTAATTATTCAATCAATCTCTTTTAAAGTTGTATATGTTACGCTTACTTTTCACTATAAAAAGTACAATTAACTTGAAGTTTAAATCTTATTACAAAGAAAAGTTCTAATTGTTTACTTTTAATTGCATATTGCCAATGAAACTTAAGAAGACATATTGTTTATCAACAGTAAAGGAAATAAACAAAGCCAATGACTCAAATAAGAGATGAATAATTGAACGTATTTTAGAATTGTTGTCGCTTGTTGTTTGAACAATGCTTATGTTATAATAATCATAAAAAATACAGAGTTGCTAATCGCTAAATAGAAGCTCTTATAATTGCCTATAATTTTCTTACATGAAACAATTGTTTATTTATAGATTTAGACTATTTCAAATGCTATTATAAAATGCCAACGCGGTTTATGATATTCTCATTTAACATAGAAATTAATCTGACATTTTAATCTGACATTTTATGTAATATAATGTTCACTTTAGAACACATCATCCATGGTACAAATTCACTAATCGTATAACAATTTGTTTGTGTAAATGTTTCCATTAAGAAATTTGAGTATTTTTTTCATTTTTCTTATTAAAATTATACATTTTTGATCATCAATTTATTTAAAATAAATTTGAATTTAAAAGATTTTCAGTTCGCAAGTAGACTCATTTATTTTGCTTTTCATTTTCCGTTATTATTTATAAATTAATGTCTTCGAATCAGTTATTAAAGAAATGAAATTTCCCTAGTTAAAGCTAACAAAACTTTACACCTTAAACATCCTTCAATTACCGGATTAAAATAAATGATTTAAATATGTTTTGCGATTTGTTTTATGAGTGAAATTTTACACCTTTTTAAGACAGAAATTAAAGGTATTTTAAGTTCTTATTTTGCTAACCCATTTTTGAGTTTATCATAACATACTGATATTTCCACTCGACCTTGTTTATTACATTTCATTAAAGAAAAAAAAATATTTTGATAGTTAAACCATCCGTAAAGTAGAACATAAAGTATAAAAGCTGTATTTTGGAAACGAAATTAAAGTTGATTATTATTCCTAACGATAGAGGAAAGATAAGTCAAACAAACATGATTGTGTTTTGTGTTAAAAACCTAGCAAAAACGAATAGAAAAATAGATATATACAACACACACTTCCCTAACCTTCCTGTCAATATCCTTAAATGCGGGTAAGATGGGATCCGGGAAAATTCAAAAAGGACAAAAAAAAACCGTGTGTGACTATCGGTGTGTGTGTGGATGGGAGTGAGTGTTTCTGAAACCGGAAGCACAAAACAAAAAACACATAAAACACAAACTAAAGCAAAAAGCTGAACACAGATTCGTTAGGCAAGACTGAAATTGGTTTCGATGAAGCGTAAAAACCGGGTACGAAGGGATAGCACGTTCCGGATAGCTGAAGCTAAACGGTGAAATACTTTTGGTCGTTTTTATTTTATTCAAAGTGAAACATGCTTGAAAGGAAGACAACATAATTTTAGATAAAAAATGTGTTTAAAAAATAAAAAAAAGTTGTAAATAAAATAATGTTAAATTTTACCGACGGTAGTACACTATTAAAGAGCATCCTTATGCAGTTGAGACGACAAAAATAGGACTGCATATGTCTGAAAACAAACATACGCTACAAAAAGGTATAGAAACACAGTACATCAATTCCCAGAGTGACAAAGGCACACAAAAAAATCATAAATCAAATCACAATCCATCCATTCCGGGTCGCACCGTTACATGTGAGCACAGTTTACGTACATGTCAATTAATGGTAACACCACCAACAATTAATCTTTCGTAGTAATTGAACCAGAAGCATGGCAGACGAAGCAGCAGAAGGTGGCCCGTAAAGGCTCAAGTGGCCAAACAGTGTCGGCTCCATTTATCTACCGAACAGTGTACCCCGTGTGTTGGAATTGTTAACTTTCGCTTTTTGGGCACACTCGCTTCGGCGGAAGGTACAATATTTCAACCTAAACCCGAGCCACGGTTTTGCTATTTACATAAAAGCTTTATCGTTTGCTAGGAGCGTAACAAAAGCAAAACACCAAAAAAACACACACACTGTATTCGTTTCGCTGTATGGTAGCAGCAGCATAAAATTCTCAAAAGAATTGTCGAATGAAACCAAACAGAAAACAAGCAAGAAAATGCTTCCCGTCATCGTGTTAAATTGTTTAGAGAGAAGTACAAAAACAAAACCGAATAGAAGTTGAAAAGCACACACACACACGCGCACGCATACAAATACAAAACATCAAAAGCAATAGAAAGGAACCTCTCTCGGGGTGGCAAAAATGGTGGACAAAAACATACACACACAACACACCAAACAAGCAGCACCAAGTGAGAAAGGTGCGTAAGGCGAAAAATAAATAACTGCCAACAAAGAGTGCCACCACACCTTTACATGCGTGTGTGTGTGTGCGTTTGTTTGTATGTGTCAAAGTATTTTTTTTATTCACTTTTGTAGAACCTTTTTCTTGCTCTTATGTACCGTACAGTAGGCCGAGAATAGTTTTCCCCCGTTCGTAATTGTGCTCTCTCTCTATTCGCTGTCTCACTCTCTCTCACACACACTTGAACGGGAGGGTGAAAGATTCTCACACCCAACCCTCCGGGATAGGGGTGAGAGAAATGGATGAACAGAAGTAAATATGTTTGGCCTGCTAAGATCGCTGGCGATTGCTGTCTGTTTGCGCTGCGCTGGTGTGAATGTGTCACCCCGGCGTTTGGTGTGAGCAGTGCGGGACACAAACCTCTGTGTGTGTGTGTGTTGGAGGGGAAAAAAGCGGTTCACAATTTCACACCCGATGAGATGAAGTGAGATGAAGGTTCGCCGTGTTAAAGCCGAGTGCGAAGAAGTGTTGGTGTCACCTAAAGCTTAGCGCGCCTTTCAATGTGTGTGCACTTTTTTCTTCTTGGATGTGTTTGAGGTGGTGGTGAGTGGGTGGGATAGCTTAGAAATCTTATAGGGCGAAGGAAACACAGTGCTCAATTAGCAAGAGTGAGTGAGTGAGCGAGCGAGTGAGCACGCACGCACACGAGACATTTGGAAGAAGATTCCAATTGGGGGATGGTTTACATACACTGCTTGGAACGCTTTTGGAAGTGTGGGGAATAGAACAAAAAGAAAAAAAAACATATTGTCACCAAGAAGTTTTGTTCACATTTGACACTCTCGCACACACACACACGCGCGCACGCTTCTGTACATATTAGGTGTGATTGGTATATAGACTTAAGATGGTAAGAAATAGTGGAACGACAAATCTGAGCTTTATAAATGAACCAACAGGGGTGGGGGTTTGCTTTTTCCTTTAACGCCTTTCATCACCATCACATAACCTTACGAAAGGAGGTGTCCACTCCTTGTGCGGGTGAGAAAAATCCCTTGGAAAAAAGGCCTCAAAAATCGTCAACTTAATATCTTAACATCAACCCTGAAGTTCCTTTCTTCCGGATAAAGCAAAGAAAAGCACAATAACGCTTTAATTTCTTATCAAAGGATTAAGAGCTGTTTACTTTAGCGCACTCTCAAAACTTAAAGTTGTCGATTTTCATTTACCCCCCCGAAAAAAAAAGTCCTTTCTTATAAAAACACCTCCGTTTTCGTTGTGTTGCGTCGGGTACGAACCCGTTTGTTCTTTATTTATTTTAAAGAGTTTGACGACTTTTCCACCCTTAAACCGGCAGCAAAAAAAAAAATCCCTTCTTCCCCCCCAGAAAAGCATACATAGACGCTAAAGAAGAAAAGTGTGGCGTGAGAAAACGCACCACAAAATACCTTACCCGAGAGGTAAAAGGAACAAAGAAAAGTCTTGTTACGCGCGCCGTAAAGAAAATGCGCGCAAACCAATCCGCGACGATTATAACACCACTTAGAGGGAGTGGCCATCTTTAAAAAAGAGACTGTACACGTGTGTGTGTGTGTGGGAGAAAGAGAGCAAGTAAACGAGCGAGAGAGTGAGTGAGTAAGAGCGTTCCATTGTACAAAAAAGCGCCATTGAATTGTGTGTTTTCTTGTGTGGCGTTTTTCTTCTACTTCTGCTGCTTCTTGTTCTTCTTCACTAAAGCACACACGCGAAAAAAAAGCACACGACCGTAAAAAAAACCGACGTTGAACCGTGCGAGAGCCGCAGAGGGTGCGGCTTTCAACACGAAAGGTGTCTAAACCGGCACCAACCCGAGCACACGCACGCACACACCTTTAAAGACCGTGTCACACCAACACTAACGCGCTAAAGGGTAGCTTTGCGGGGTAAGAAAGAACAACAAAAACGGAATACAACCACCAATACAAACACACACACACACACGCGCTTGGCTCACAGACCGGTCCGGGGAGACGTGTTGTTTTTCCCACCTTTCTTTCTCGACGACTTCTTGCGTCGCACGCTTTCCTCACGCTGCTACCGAGTGAGAGGTGTTGGTGGTGTGCGTTTTGGTTGTAGTTGCCCGTGCGTGTGTGTGTGTGTGGGTAAGAAGAAGAAACCACGCGGCCCCGTTCATTCATTTGCCAGCGCTAACCATTCACTCATTCTAGAGTCGACCGGCGTGAGGTTCGTATCGAGGCGTGCGTGTTGCGTGCTGGCTTTTGGCGTGGCGCGTGAGTGTGTATTGTGGGCATCCCACCCCCGTTCTCACCCCATCCCGCCCCACCCAACAGAAAGGAGGGTTGGTATGGTGTGACCGGTTGTGAGTGTGTGTTCGTGTGTGTGCATTGTTGTGTATTGTGGTGCATTATATCTCGCTCTCTCTCTCTCTCTTTCGGCTCGCTCTCCTTCATTTTACTATCCTTTTTCGCACACACAAGCGTAACATCCTGCCCGAGTGGATGATCCTGTGGAGTAATTAGTTTTGTACACCTGGATTTTTGGCGTAAATTTTTCATTTGTTGCCCGTTACAATGCATTTAGTTGGGTGCTGGTGTGTTTGTGCGTGATTTACTAGTACAACTGTGCGGTTTTATTGTGTGTTTTGTGGCTGTATTTTGTGCGTGGTGGTTTTTAGTGGAAGTTTGCTGTTCGTTTCTCACAAAACATCCCGTCTTTCGAAGTAGTGAACGAAACCTTAAGTGCCTTACAAGAAATACTGAGCAGAAATGGTGCAATTAAGCGCAAGAAAACCTTGTCAAAACAATGTATTTTAGTGTTTAATTCATTCTTATTAACGAAAGCAGTTATTTTTTAGAAGAGTTACTTAGTTTTCTCTGATTTAAACACATTTTCCAATACTTAGTTAGCTTGAAATAAGTTTTAGTTCATTGAAAATCATTATAAAATTTAAATGAAATGTTCAAAACAAGACCTAACGCTTGCTAAACCTTTTCTAAATAACAATTCCTTTTCTCCAAATGTTTTTTCCTTATCCGAAACAGTGTTCTTCCGGTGTGGCGTTGTGCAACCCACAGGTTATCCTTAAAAGCCGACAACGATTCAACAATTTGTGAAGCAAAAAAAAAAACATCGGCTAAAACGAGCTAAAATTGAACGAGCAAAATAACATCCGATCGGAAGCAAATCGCAAGTGTGTGTGTTTTTAGGTGACGAAAAGAAGAAAATAGTGTGTGAAAGTGTGCAAAACAAATGTGATTTTACTGAAAAATGCTCGATAAAAGTGTAAAAATACACAGCGTGTGTTGGAAACCGTGAAAAGTGATAAGGAAGTTATATAAAAAAAGAGAGAAGATAAGAAAGAAATGGATCGAAAGATTTTTTTGCAAAGCTCGTAAGTGGCTGGCGAGTGTGTGTGTGTGTGTGTGCTGGAGTGCAAACGTGAATTGCTACGAATCAAAACGTGCCTGACCTGGTGGAGATCGATCCTACCGTGGATCGTGCGTGTGAATTGAAGGCTTTGCCGGAATTGGTTTTTGTGAGGAACACGGAGAAAATCAAAATCAGAATACGGTGATAGTGCTGCCTAACGTCAACTCATCAACACGGAACACCCAGTGCACCTGGAACGATCCTTCCCGCCTCAGAGAATCGCGGCACAAAATCGGCTGGCTGGCGTGATCGTGCAGAAACCGCCATACCACCCACCCCACCCCACGACCCACGGCTTCTCGGTGATGTTGTGATGAGATACGACGGCCAAGAACTGCTCCAATCTGACGACTTCAGTAGGCCGGCGAAGGGAATGGCCTATCATCCATTCCTGCAGCTACCGCGACCGACTGACTTCAGCGTCTCGTCGCTGTTGACCGCGGGTTCGCCGCCGTCAGCGCAAGCCCAGCAGCAAAACTCGCCGGCGGCGGCTGCCGCAGCCGCGGCCGCCATCAACATGGCGACCGCGGCAGCCGGCACCGCACCGCCCGGTACCGGCGGTCCACCCTCGTACTTCCCGGCCGCCGCCCTGGCCGCCCTGTCCGGTGGCCCTGGGGCCGGCGGGGGGGCCGCGCGCCCCCCCGCCCCCGCCGGGCC
>KZ061613.1:281761-328034 GCA_002091835.1 Anopheles maculatus
CACGACGGCGGAGGATGTGGTGCTGGCGGCGGTCGCCGCCCACCAGCATCATCCGGCGATGAGGCCGCTGCGGGCGATGCAGCCGGAAGATGACGGGGTGGTGGACGACCCGAAGGTGACACTGGAAGGGAAGGAGCTGTGGGAGAAGTTCCACAAGCTCGGTACGGAGATGGTCATCACCAAGAGTGGCAGGTAGGTGTTACTGGGTGGGTGTGGAAGGGAAGGGGAGAAGGGTAGATGGGGATAGGTCAAGTGGAGAAGAAGGACCCAATAAGTAAGGATATTGAAGTTGGACCACAGTTGGTGGAATAAGAAGGTTCTCCTAGTGAAGTGATGTCCGGCGCGATTTACCGACGGCATTTTGAACTTGCGTACGACGGTTGACTCTCGCCGTCCGAAAAAGGTTCGTCGTTTGGGACGCATTGAATGGAGTTTGTCTGTGGTTGAGCTCTTTATGAGTAGTTGTGCAAAAGATGATTTTGTTAAGTAACTAGTTCTAAACTATAAACAAATCCTGGTTTTGCTAATAAAATGATAGAATCAGGTATTAAATTAGACGACGTGGTCCTGTTTTTGGTAGTTTTAAATTACTTCAAAGATACGTCGGTCGAAGATTTTCCTTTTCTAGTAATGAAATTCATTTAAATTTTAAGTTTAACAACTCGATGAAATAGTAACTCATATTAATAATATAACTAGGACTGTCTATAATTAAGCAGCTCTTGATGTAATGTCTATGACGTCAGTTATTAATTTTAATCTTCTTTTTTATTGGCCTAACGACCTCTTGGTCAAGCCTGCCATTTCTGGCTTACTAGACTTATTGTTACCACATAGTTGGATAGTCAGTCCTCACTATGGGGGAACGGCCCAGATGAGACTTTAACCCCGGTGAAGACCGGCGCCGCTGTCGCAGTACCACCGGGCCGCCCCGGTTAATTTTAATAGGTACATTTAATTATAAAACTGTGTTTGTTGGCTTTATTTTTGGAGTTTTATTGAATATCCAATTTAACAGACGATAGAATGAGGCTGTCTAATTTTGTAATGGCTTTAAAATGTGGTTATGATACCGATATCTCATGCAATGAATTTGGGTTTCTTGTAAATTAACTGAATTCTAAACTTAACTATAAAATTGAACGATTCAAGTTCTTGGTTCTGATTTTCAATTTTGGTAGTTCTGATGAAAATATGGCAAACACACAGTATCCAATAAAATAAGACCATTAATCAAATTTAATGCGCTTTTCAACTTCATCGCGGGCTAGCTATGGCGTTAAACATAATTTCGCAAAAAATGTCACAATTTGTTGGTCCTAATTAGTTTTCCTTATAATTTGCTCACAGTTGAACAAAACTAAAATTGAAATAGAAAGATTTTACGATCATAATGATTATTCCAAATTTTGATAACGTTGTAGAAGTAGTTTGAATATTGGATTTAAAAATGGTTTTATTCTACTGTTCCACTGTATGAGCTACTGTAACAGAGATCAGTCTTCGCTCTTGTACATCTATCTTTGTTGTTTTAATTTTCGGTAAATATTGCAAATGCTACTCTTAGTTGAGTCACAACTATTTGTGACAGTGTTCCAGATCAAGCCATGACAAGCTCTTCACATGATGAACGAGTGAGTTATGTGAGCAATATAATGCGAGTGTTCGGTTATGTGAGCAATATAACACAAAACTAGTGGCGAGTAATTAATTCAGTGTGAGGACATGTGAAATTTTAAAGCAAGTAATCAAAACTTGTCATCAAAAATATGTTTTAATTAATGATTGGTTGGACATATGCCTATCTAGAAGAACCTTTCGGAACATTGGTGTCGTATTCTTAATAAAAAAAAAGAAATGGTGACTACAAAATAGTTTGAATATTATTCTCTTTGTCATCAATTTCTATTACCTTCTTAACGTGGTAGATACAATAGAGACATAATTCGTGAGACTCACTGTCATGCAACGCCTCAATTGGCTTGATGCTTCATTGAGGAGACAAAAAGCCTCAGCATTTCTTTTCAACTTTAACTCTTTGTCACTCACAATCGCTTGTGGTGTTGCGGTCCTTCCGAAAAATAAGCAACCATCCAAAAGTACATTCTATATTGAGCAAAACGGACCTGACTGACTCACCTTAGTTCTTCTTTTTTTTGGGGAAAATAGTCGAACAAAAAAAAAATCCTAGTAAAATCCTTCCCGTCTGGTAAAGACACACACCGTTCGTGCTAAACAGACAAAATTTTCAAGTGCTACTAATTCGCTAATTATGCCACCGAACACCTTGAACGGTTTGCATCGGAAAACCTTTGCCTGGTAGACAATTAAATGGCGCTCGGGTGTTTGGGGGCGGCATCCTGACACTTTACCCACGCCAACCTCTACTGCACGCAGGAGAAGAAGAAGTCAAGGAAGCACTTTTTTCCAATTGCCACGAACCAAGTCTTACTGACAACTATTCTTCAAACGCGCTCCACCACAGACAACTCAAACACCGAGTTTGTTGATTGTTTGCCACTAATCATCATCATCATCATCATCACGCCGCCATCGCGCTTACCGGGCCCGGGATGCAGTCACTCGCAGGTCTACTGCAGGGTACAACTGCAAACAGCAAACACGAAACAAAACAGGTGCCAACCGGCCTGCCAAGTGTAATAGAATTGAAAATAAAATCAGCACTTTGAGGAACGGTGCGCAGTGCCGCCGATCATCACAATCTCGCCTTTTACGTACTGTGTGTGTGTGTGTGCGCGACGGCAATCAATTTTTGCTGAAGGTGCAATTGTAGCTGAAAGTGCACTTGAGGGTGAGTTGTGTATTTGGTGTTTTTGTTTCACTGCCGATTGGGGGGCTGTGGTTGTCTTATCGTGGTTTACTGTTTGCAGGTGCGTTTTCTGTTGATTTGATGAGGTGATTTTAAATGCGTTGGTTGTTTTTGGTATACGAAAGACAAGCAACACTTCAAGTTTATTGCGTTTTTCGTCGAGTTTTATTTAATTTATAATATGACGGACCTCTAGGCCGTCTATACCCGTTTAGTCACCCGTTTAGGTGATGACTAAGTGTAAATTCGTGAGAATTATAAGGCATTTCCTTTTTCCATGAAGAGGTTTTTATTAGTGATTTAGTTTAAATTCGTCCAACAATTGTATAAATTATTGTAAACCTTTTCTAAAAACTAAAGCTGAAATAAAACCTCTTTTCTGGGTAAAATTGATCGCAATTTAAACTCAATTTACTTAATCGATTGCATCCTATTGCTCGGAAGCGATAAATTCTATCACTCCATGGTAAATGCTATAAACTCGTGCCCAGCAGTAAAACTACCTTGACCTACCGCTCAATTGGTTCAGATTGTAATTACTTTTCATCGAATTTAGTCTATCTCCACATTTCGGCAGAACGGTCCTTGCGCTAATTGAAGCTTCCCGTGAACCCTTTGTAAGCCAATTCTGGCCAATAACACTTAGCTCGGGAGTGATCAATTATTTAATTCGCAACAACCATCAGTTAGAAAGTTGTTTGAAATCGATCATAGAAAAGCTTTTTATTCTCGTATTCTTGATATGATATTTTTTGTTTATTAAACTACGCTGCAACAAGCAGCAATAAGCGATCGGTGTTAAAAAGTGATAAAATATTAATTTTTATATTCAATTCATTGGTTGAGCTGTGATGTGATGTGCGAATATCTCGGACGCTGTGTTTGCACCACAAAGCTAAGCTCGCCACACGGTGGAAAGGATGCAAAACAGCGCGTGCAATGATTGTGTGCAATCTAGTGCACTGAGTGATCTCGTTCGTACACACGATTGCAGCAATTCAGGGGTTTTGTTGGTTCCTTTTTTTGGTACATCCCGGTTTTCATTTCGAGCTCAATTTGCTTTTGCTGTTTAAATTTTTTCCATTTGTTGCAACATTTTGAACGTGTGTGTGTTTTCCCTTTTTCGTGAAGCTTTTTTCCGGGTTTATGTTTTTTAATATTTCATTTCGGACATTTTGTCTTGTGTTGGTGAGGGCTTTTTTTACCCCCATTTTTGCACGCTCAATGTTTCACCGGTGCTAACAGGAAAATCTCACCAGTTTTTTGGTGTTGTTTAAATTAAATAATTTCAACACTCACTCACTCACACATAAAAACAACGGCGAGAAAAGCGTAAAACGCTTGCATTGATAAAATCTCAACACTCGAGCGAAAGTGAGTGTTATTATTAGCAAGCTGGACACACACCAAAACGAACTTTTTGTGTGTATGTACGGACAGGAAAAATAAAACATGGCTACCGTACCAAAAAACAAAAACAAAAAATCGAAAAGGCTCCAGAGTGCATCTGACGTTAATTCAGTTGAAGAAGGTGTGTTTTTGAGGTGCAAAAAACTACTTCAACGCACACACACTCATACAAAAAAATGGTTTATTTCTGTGTGTTTTAAGCGGATGTGGAAAAACGCGAATGAAAAGCGGGTGATAAATAAAAATTCCGCTTTGAACACTTTTTCCTGTTGAAAGTTTTTCACCATGTTTTTTCTGCGAACGAGGTGTTGGGCTTTTTCGTGATTAATTTCATTTAACATTTTCACTGTTGTTTTTCACCATCATTAAAAATCGAAATGGGGGAGGGTGGCGTTTTTTTTTGTGATGCACAACGTTCAATTTTCAATCGATAGCGGTTGGGTGTTGATGATAGTGCGGATTATCTTTTAGCCACCCGGCGGGTTTTCCGCGATTTTCCGATACCGATAAATTCCGGTGCTGTTGACACGTGTGCGCCAGTGCTTTGCGGCGTATGTGTGTGTGTGTGTGATTTTGTAGGTTTAAACGAGTGAGCATATTAACTTGCAAAATGCGAACGAAATCGGTGCTGCTGATAAGCTGGAGCTTAATGGAAAATCTGTTTTGCAAAAGGATAAAAGCAATGGAGCAAGGTGAACACATTTAAATCTTAATGCTGTGATCGATGCGATTGGTGCATGAATGAATTGTGAATGGAATACAATAAAAAATGCGTTGTTTTTTGCTTTACCAAATACACTATTAATTAAACACGATTGCGCTTAAAATGAAACATAATTAGAGCAACTGTCTATAGCAAACAAACACGAACAGTGCACGAACAGGTGTTTTGATGATAATTTTATCTCTCACCATTTCTAATTCGCTAAGCTCGACTGTCCTCCATCTCCAAACGGCTAATGACGATGACAGATGGTGGCAAGCGAAGCGAAACAAACAAAACAAGCAACCGCTTATCAAATCACATCGTCACGAAAAAACCCATAAGCAATGAAACTAATTCAGGCTCATTAGAAAGTGGGCCATAAAAGCCGATGGAAAATGTGCAATTTTTCCACGGTTCGCTTTTTTTTGTTTTTTTTTTTGGGGGGAAAAATTCCAATTTGATTCAGTGGAATTTACTTGCTTTGAAGCTAATTTAGACTGTTGTTTTGGTATTGTCTGGTGACATGTTTTGGGTACAAAACGAATGAGTTAAACTTAACCGGAATCACCCAGTATAAAAGCGTTTAGTGTAGCACACTTTTGGAGTTCATCAAGTGTCACAATCTGCCGGTGTTTTTCAACGCTTCATATCCCAATTAGCAGCCGTACTAGTGCGACCCAACAACCACTCCGAAAAAAAAGCTAATTACAAGCAATTTATGTTCGCGTTAAGCTTCCACAAAACCCGTGTACCGTGTGGCGTGTGGCGTGCGTTTGGGAAATAATTCACCTGCCTCTAAACCAAACAATTTTTGGCCATCACTTTCGCCTCGGTTTGTGCTGGTGCCTATACGCTTACGGACCACCTTATTTTGGCACCTTCGGGTCAGTCCGGCAGTGGTGCTGAAGCCGGGCACACCAGTCGGCAGACGGGGTTTTGCTTTTGGTTTTTATTTTTGCCCGTGATGCGTCAAACGTCAAAACGTAATCGGCCACGAAGGCCGGGAAGATGCAACAAGCGCCAACATGATGCGAAGTGTCTAATTAGATGACAGGGTACGGGCTCGGCTAATTCGGTGCTTTGGTTCGGTGGGTGCGTTGTGTGAAGTGGAAAAGTGTTACGTTAGGTAAGAAGTTTAAGGCCAGCATTAGTTTCTTGCGAAAGGAAAATTAGGAAGAACTTTAAGAAAATACTAAAACATGTTAAAGATTGAAAAAGGCGAAAAAGAATCATAGAAATGCTTAGATTTTGAGGAAACAACAAAGTAAATGCATGAAAAAGACTACAACACACTATCATGAAAAGAGTAATAAAAGTAAATTAGAGTAATAAAAGAAGAAAGTAAAAAAGAAACAGCTTTTATCCATTCGAGGTTGTAGATTCAAAATCAGAAAAAATTAAACAACTAAAAAAAAGTAAGATAATGTAGAAAAAATATTTAATGAACAACAGACATTCAAGGTGCTTTGAAAATAAGCGAACAAATCAAACAGAATTAGTAAGAAGATAAAAACTTATCCTATTGAATTGGAAAATTGGATTTGATAACAAGTAAAGATAAGACATCTAAGAAAAGATAAAATAAGAAATGAAGCTGCTCAAAATGAATTTATAACCTGATTAGAAACGCTTCTTTGATTGATCTTATTTTAGACTTTTTTGAATATGTTTTTTAACTTTGTTAAAAATAAACTCTTTTGAGCGTGGCAAAAAAGACTTTATAAACATACATCAGAAAGTGTTTCTTAAGCCATAAATGAGACAAGGAAAATGTAGATTCAAAATCAAACAACATAATTACATTAGCAAAAGATGACATTGCAAAGAAAAGGCAAAAGAATGTGAAACGTATAAAAGGATTGGAAAAATGATAATCAAATTCTTTCAAATAATTTGTGATTATTTCAATGAGCAAGGAAAAGTTTATCTAGAAAAAATTGAGCATTTATTTACCACAAGGCTTCCATTTACAAATGAAGATAAACATTAAATAGGAAAAAATAAAATTAGGAGAACTTTTTCTTACAATTAAAAAAAATTGAAATGTCATAAAGACTTCTAAAAAAACTCAAACAAAAGAATATAATTAAGAAAAGAAGAGACATGACAAATCAAAAACGGAAAAGAACACACGAAAAGATAATTGAAAAATGATAATCAAATTGATTAATTATTCGCGTTTTATCTAACAAGCCGGCATTATCACGCCAGTCGCAAGGCGCATCCACAAATCCAACCTCGCCCCCCCGCCCCTGTTTATTAACCATTTTCTGCTGACACTTTCAGCTTGCGGTGAGCTAAGCTCCACTTAATTTCCACCATCTTTTCCGCAGTAATACCGACAGTCTCATAGGTCTGAGCCTGAGCTAGCTAGTTTTAGGTAAAGTTGCTGAACACAGTCAACGTCACGATGTGGGAAGGTGTAACAGCAAAGCAGAAGAAGAAGAAGCAGAAGCAAAAAAGAAGGAGACGACGAGTTGAGACGAGCTTAAGTATTTACCGTGATTAAAATTTACGCTTACTTTCAATTTTCCACTTCGATCGCACTTTTATCTTTTCATCTTCGTTTTTTTTTGTGTGTGCTGCTGGTGGTGCCAGTCAACACCCAAGTTCTCAGGCTGACACCACCACCACCAGCTATTGCTCCCGGTGTTGCACCACCGTTGAATGCACTTTGAAGTGTCGGACTGTGGTGGGAGGGTGTGTGTGTGTGCCTAGCTTAAGTTTTCCCCGTGCTTCGGTTCGCTTCCTTGCAGCCAGTAATTCTGCAGTGACGGCAGAAGTCCGTACGCTTCGTGTACGCTAATCGGGCGGGAAAATCAGCCTTCAGCCTCATTTGGTTGGGAAATATCCTGACACGGTGTTTGTGTGTGTATGTGTGTGAACATTGTATACACACGTACACAATCGCACACACACACACACGCTCGCAAGTTTGCAAACCAGTGGTGTTTGAAAATTGATTATAAATTCATAAAATAATTTGTTGATCCTATCGATCAACTTCGGCGAACCTGTGAGACTCCCTGCGGGAGTTGAGGTCGTTAGGCTTTTTGGGAGTGGGAAGGTAGGGGGACGATGGGTTGCATTTCACTGAAACACTACAGCTCACCACACATCCACACACACACACGTACAGGTGCTTGAGGTCTGGGTAATGGAGCAAAAGTGCGAACCCGAGCGAAAGTGTTATTGATTTAGGGCCTGAATTGGAGCACACACGGGCGCTCACGTTTTCTGCCTCGCGGTGGCCTTCAAAACGCATTGCGCTACGTACACGGGGGTGCCTTTTGTGCATCAGTATATCGGCACTCGAACGCTGCCGACACAGATTAGAGAGATGGAAGTTATGCTCGCGGGCACACCGGAAATCGGTACGGCAAGTGTTGGACTTTTTGTACTACATCCGGCTAAGGGAGAGAGAGAGAGAGAGAGCTTTTCCCGATGCGTGTGTGTGTATGGTTTTCCCTGCCCGATGTAGTAGCAGTTCGCAGCACAAGGTTACCGAGACCATGCTCGTGTCTGAGCCTCGGTCGGCGCAAACGAGAATGCAAAACCCGAGAAGCAATAGTCATGTTTGAGTTTTTCCTTTCCCGCAGGGCAGAATCATTCAATTTGGCGTTCTACTCGTCCACGGCACCCTACAGCCCACCTCAAGGATCCATGCAAATGTTCCACACAGAAGCAAGAAGAAGCAAAAAACCGGCTACATGAAGGCCTGAAAAGTCCACAGCACAAAAGACTCATTCTTGAAGGGCTTTTTATGAAAACCATTTTCCGAGTATTTTCACACATGCAGTGGTGCACCGAGCACCATCACTCTTGCGTCTGTATGTAAGTGTGTGTGGGTGTGTGTGTGTGTGCGTTGTACCTTGGGATGACAATTTTTGTGGCTTGCTGTGGCGAATCTCTCGAGGGAAAATCCTCGATCAGACACGTACCTTACGCGAACACGGTTGCACGAGTGTCCGGAGCAAAACTTCACGTAAAGCGGACACCCGTCTCATGTCCAGTGTTCGCACCACTAAAGCGCTCGGTTAGTCAAATGAGGGAAGCTGAAATCATCCCCCTGTTATATCCTGGCAGGTGTTGATCCGCTGTTGTGTGTGTGTGTGTCTGTTCGTTACTCAATCAGGCACTATATTTGATTGCTTCCAGAAGAGGGTATAGAAGGATGGAATTATAAATTTAGCATTGTAGTAGTAATGTTTGGCGCCGTTCTTGTTAATAGTGTGAAAAGCAACAATTTTTCGGTAAGGTACAATTTAGCAGCAGCTACGCGAAGCGAACATTCATTCACATGCTGCACAAGCCGTCCGGTCTGCTTAATCATTTGCACCGGAACGGTGCACAGTGCGGCCAGTGCAAATTGGGACAGACTGTGTTTAACCTTTTTGGAGGAGGGATTTTTGTGACTCTTTTTCACACATCTGTTTTCTTTTGTATTATAAAAACTTTTTAAAAAAGCAATTATTAAACTGATTTAAATTGACTAAAAATTCCAAAACCCACATTTCTAAACCCACATTTCATTTTGATTGCAGTCAGCGCCATTTTAACGAAATTGTCCAATATTTATGATGACTTCAGCTTGAAAAGCTGACACTTTTAAGTTGAACCGAAGCCGGGTAACTCATCCCGAAGCGTTTGACCACAGATGTACTGTTTTGGTTGGCTAAGTGCGTCAAAATCTTAAATATTTTTTGTAAGAATAAGCGCTTCAAAAACCCAAAATGAACAATCTGCTTGAATCTAATGTTTGGTTCCTCTAATCTTAGGCGAATAACATTTAATGCTGCTGGTGCTGGCCAGTTGTGCCTGTCAACACACACAAAAAACTGGATTGTCTTAAATAAGACTTAAAATTCTGTCTTGGAGGTTCGGCAGATGTTTTTAAAACTTAGGAAAAGTGATTTTTTGAACCTTATTGTTAATAACTGTTAACACAAATTGTTAATAAGAGTCGCAGAGCTGACTATCTAGCTACGGGTAAAAACTAAGTCACAGAAAGCTACCAATTGCAGGGCAAGACCTTGGAAGGTTGTAGTGCCTTTAAAAAAGTATAATATTGTGACAACATATAAAAAAATGTATTATTTAGAGAGTAATGTTCAGGAGATAAAGGTTTGAAAGCAATTTAACGTTTGAAATTCTTAAAATTTTGAATCATTAATATCCTTTACTGTTTGTTGTATCACAATTAAGAGTTTGGCGCATTCTAGAATCGAAAACGCTTCCCATGGTTTTAAAAATCCAGAGCAAAATAGGTAAAAATAGAAAAAGAAGAATAAGAATAAGAAGAAGAATACGAGGCAAAATAATAAAATAATCGAAGAGGTTTTAATAGAAGACAATTTCTTCCATTAAAACATTGAACCATTTTAGCCATATTCACATTCAATAGTTTCTTTAGTGAGGTTTATAAACAGTATTTTTCTACATTTTTTTCTGTTTGAAATTGTCCATCAAAATTACCTACCAAAACCAACAAAAAAAAACTTCTCCAGCCTCGATGTGTCCCAGATTCCTGTTGTGCCACTGTATTTCTCTACCGAGCAACTAACACAACCAACACCAGTTACTACGCCTGTCGCTCGTAGTAATAATGAGGCATTTATGTGTTGAGAAGGAAGCCTATCCTTCCTTCACTCTCTTTGCCCTTCTCTATCTCTCTCTCTTTCTCTCCTTCTCTCTCTTATCCAGTGCATCAAAATAACAACAACAAAAAAATGGGTTGGATGAACAAGTGCAAGTGTGGTGAGGTGTTAAAATTTCTTGTCCATAAAACAGTTTTTAACACCCTCGCATAATGAGTAGCACTCACACCCGCCAACCCCACCCCAACTTCTCCTTGTCCTTCTCCCATTCCGCTCGATTTTCCCGCCCTCGATGGCCTGCAACTGAATTGCATTGCAGCGTACCAGGGGCTGCGTGTTGCACTTTGGTGGTTCGCCCAAGCCACCACGCAAGGCTGTAAGAAAGAAAGCAATGATGTTGACTCACACAAACACACACACACACACATACAGAGACCGTATTATCGTACATGCAATGGGTGCGATTTTATGCCGGCTGCCGGCGTGGAAATTCGCATACACTTTTCCACCCGCAAAAAGGTGGGGGGCCGTTTTTTTTGCGGTTGTTGTTGTTGCTGCTGTTGGTTGGACGTTTGTTTCCTGCTTCTTGTGTATGTGTCGGCGAGTCAAGCACAACCCGTGGCACGTGATGTGTGGCTGTATGTTGACAAGTGCTTGCGGGACGCGCGGTGGAAAATTCTGACGTTTCGCGGCACAATTGCTCTCCGTTGGGACGCGCGCGTGGTGATGCTTTAGATATGGAAATTGAACACTTCGCGAGGTAACAAGTTTTTTTTTTCTGCCGGTGCTGTAGGTTGTACGCCCTTGTATCCCTTAGGGTTAGGGGTAACGGAGGACGGCTGGCAGGTTGTGAATGGTTGATTGGTGGAATGTGAAGTGAAATGCATTTTTTTTTTCGTTCCGTAACTGCAAAATGTCACGAAACAGAGCCAACACATGCAAGCTGCAGTGGACGACAACAGTGAAGAAAAAGTATTGATGTGTGTTTTCTGAAAATAATTACCAACAAAACTTAATAAGAATATTCCTAACTAAAAGAAAAAAGAATTATAAATGAGCAAGAAACAACAAAGACAACAGAAAGAATTGATCTAGATAAGATGATGAACTGCGGAATGAACTCCTGTGATGAACTGCTCTTTGACAGAAGCAAATGAACATACGACTAAACAGAACTGAATATCATTTTAATCGGCAGTTAGAAAGCAAGCTGCTAATTCCCGGCACAAAAATTAAAACTCTTGCGAAAAATTGTCGGCCACTGACCGACAATTTGTGTCAAACGTGATAAGCCGCGTCCAGTGTCACGCCAACCCAAAACATAGAAGGCCACCGACCAAACATCGATGCTTAGCCTCGGTGCTGTTGTGTTGTGCAGGATTTTTCGGGCGTTAATTGCCGGTCGCATGCAAACGTCCTCCTAAAGGGTGACCGCCTGAAACACGTAGAGCGAGAGAAAAGTGCAACCGAAGCTTGTTGCATACAAGCAGGGATGACGGGGAGCGGTGATGGACACCGAGAGGACAGGCAAAAATGAACAGAATGTGTGGTTAACACATTGGCGTAGACGCACACACACATCACGAGACACTGGTTCACCGGTAAGTCGGCACCAGCATTTGCGTATCGGATGTCACCTCCGAAGAGAACCCGTACGAAAGTGTACTCCCGGGAAGAACTCGGTCCGTCTCTGTGTCCTCCAGAGAATGTGTACTTGGGGGTTTTGTTGTTTAGAAATGGGACAGTTTTTCGACAGTGTCGGGGACTGCGTGCGTGTGTGTGTGTGACTGCATCGCAATTAGATCACCTGCACACGCTACACACTGCAATGCACTCAAGTCACGGTGCCACACACCTATGCATCAATAGCATGCGTTGTCATTTTTTTTTTTACAAAAGCGTTGCTGTCATCTCGGGTGCAAGCTTGTAAATTTGCAATTCCAATCGGGCGGGGGGATTTGCAAACCAACAACGACCCGGGTGACAACACGGAACTGGACCGTGACAGTGATGGTGCGTGCGTTGCTTGTTTCGAGGGAGCGAAAGATTCACGACCGATAATGAATAGCTGCAGAGCAGTTTGATTGATGCGCAGATAAAGCTAAGCAGTGGTCTGGGCTTGTTCTCTATTCCGGACTAAGCAATGTGTGAGCATGAATTCGCCCGAAACAATCGGTAGCCTTCTGGTGTTGAATAGGTGGGTATGCATAATGGAAGGACGGAGTCATGTCACTACACTAATTTTACTCATAATTGTTAGGAATTCTGAGAACCAACTTCAAGAAATCTGCAAGAGGATTCTAATGAGTCGGAAGTATTAGTCCTCCAGGTAAGTCTTGGGATTTGAATGTCAACCCTACAAAGAATGAAAAGGATGCTTATCTTAAGGTTCTAGATCACTGACCCTTTTTCTAGTTGTTGGAGTATCACTAGGATGACATATACTTTAAGAGATCTTAGGTTATCTTGAAAGAGTATGGTTTTATCTTGACGTTTATGTCTTTTGACAGCTTTTAGAGGATTATACTGATCAAGATTTATTTTCTACATGTATTTTATCCTCTGGAGATACATGTACTTGTGCAAGTTTTTTTTTTTTTTTTTTTAATTCCATTAGAACGGCCTGGCCGTATTGCTTTTGACTTGTTTTTACCCGTTGCAGAATAGTCAGTCCTGCGTACCGGGGAGGCGGTCCGCCGGGATTCGAACCCCGGTCCTGCCGTGTGAAGACCGGCGCCGCTATCGGATACACCACCGGACCGCCCCATACTTGTGCAAGTTGATGTTGACTTAAATGGAGATACCATCGGTCACCTCACATTATCATCTTCAAAGACTTGAAACTCTCAAAATCTACAGAAAAGAAAACATTACTTTATGACTTATGCTTAGGGCTCATTGACAGAATGATTGATCACATCTAATGAAAAATTAGATAAGGCAAATAGTTGAAGTCTCAGCTAATAATTTGAATAGACAATGGAGACACTTGTACCGTTTTCTTACGACAACTTATACCAAAGACTTTCAGTTTCAATTTCGGTTTCAAGCTTTAGCTGCTTGCCCTACACCTACACTCTTTTACGCTAAACATTAGTAAGCTGATGCCAGCGCAAGAACAAAAAAACTCGGGGAAGCTCATAGGCAACGTTTAGAACGTGGCAACGAAGTATCGAGCGAAGGTGTGCGTTTCTGTATTGCGTGTGACGACATCCGATCGGTAACAGGAAGCGAGACCGAACCGTATAAGGTACCGCAACCACCAAACACGGCATTCGGTACACAAATACGGTTCTAGGCGGTAGACCCCACGACTTGAGCCACTTCCTCCTAGGCCGGTTGGTGGGTGTTTCGTCTTTCGTATGTTTTTTTGGCGTAGGACCAGAGCTCGATTGCTCGAATGCTCGACGAACTTTATGGACCACGATTATGGTCGTGTTGATGGGTTATGTTGGGGGCATAAAATACAGTAAAAACCGATCGAAACAACCCATGTCCAACACACAGCAATACCGACAATCGGCATAAAAATTAAGCAGCTGTCTGGGCGGAAATCGGTAGAATACAAACGGACAAGAAAATCCTGCAAGCGCTTTTCACCAGTCCTCCAGTCCAGAAGCACGGTAAGAAGCGAACCCGCGCGATTTCTGTCAGGATCTTGCTTCACCTGCTTTGCAAGAAGCCGGGTATGGCGTCGCCTGGGATGCAGATTTTGCATACACACCGCACTACATGTGTGTGTGTGTGCGTATATATTTTTTTGATTACGATTATTATTAAGTTTCAGCCACACAAACGCACCCGAGAAACCCGAGGACTCCGAGGACTCTCGGAGAGGCATGACTCCGGGTGGAGAGAGTTGTTTTTTTTGTTGAGCTCGAGTCGGGATACATCTAAAGGACATCCGATGTTTTGAAGGAAGGAAGATTGACAACTACTATTTGTGCGGCTGCGGCTTTTTGGAGCTGGTCCCTTGTTCCTTTTTTTTTGCAAAACCAGAAACTGCAGGTCTTGCAGATCGGGAAAGACAATGCAATAGAAAGAAGGGAAAATACGTCCACACACACACATCGTGAACTTCATCCGGAGTATTCGATCGGATAATAGAAAACCAGAAACGAGAGAGAGAGAGAGAGAGAGAGTGCTGCTCCTGCTGCTTAGCATCCCTGTTTTTATTTCGCATCAACCGAATGTGCGGCAAATGTGGCCCAATAATAAGCATATCATTTTTCATATTAGCTTCCTTGTTGTTTTTGCCGAAACTAGTGAAGAATAATAAACCCGGTGTGGTTTGGGGGTCCGTCTTTGGGACTACGGGAGCGTTTGTGTGTGTGAGAGAGTGTTTTTTTTCGGTCCTTTTCCTGTTGTACGCTCTAGAGTCTGGTCGTGTTTGTTCGGTACGCACATTACCACAAGAAGCGTAAGTTTTCAAATGTCGCACCAAGACGGCGACGACGACGACGACGACGACGAGGGTCCATAACCGTTTCGTGTGTGGCAGGGGCCTTAGCTGCTCATTAGCCCTGTGGCGTTTCGCTGCGTACCGAGGTCACCACGCGGGCGATGGACCGATGTGTAAGTATGCGATAATTGTAACCCCTTTTTCCGACCCTGTTTCCCGCTGGCGAGGCGTCAGATGATACGGTTACATTGTTGTGTGCACGTTGGCCGCCTCTTGTCTGTACCTTGTATACCTTGGTAAGTTGTCGGTTGTACATGGAAGGTGCGTGTATGTTTTTTATTCCATTCCCTGTGGGCTAAACCTGGTGCCTTAACATGAAAATGTGTCAGTTGTTCTGTTTAAAAATGTAATTAATACATTGAATCAACTTACATACTTCAATACATTTGTGAAGTTATAAATATTGTTCCTGTTGTGATGAACAGTTTGAAGCTTTTGGTTAGTAAGGAACTAGTTTAATCAAGTTCGAAATATCCAGATGCGTACAAAAAGGCTTTGCTATCGTTTTCTTTCTCTAAAGGTGATTAAACGAAACTGTATGAGAGATATTGATTGGTCGCTTAAGCTTTCCTTGGTCGCAAGCCTACGAGAGGTTACACTTTCGATGACTCTTGCTGATGGCTTGTATAATATTGACTTTCAGCACATCTGTCGTTGGCGTCTAGTTGATACATACCTGGAACTGAGCATAACCCCGTAAGAAAAAGTCTAATAGCTCTGTCATGAAGGTATATTGGAGGTAATGGTTAGGATTCTTGTTGTTCGGAATTCAAACTCTATGTCTATGTAACTGTCCTCGTAACTCTACTTCAAAACCTAATCAACACGCGGTGTAGTCTATGACAGTGAGTCTTAAGCGCTTGGGTCTTGAAAATTTGTATATTTTAAGCGACCTTCTGTCAAAGAATCGAACAGTCACAGCAGTTGCATCATTTATAGAGAAATGAGATAACTATTTATACTATATTTTTGCGTTATAAGTTCTCAATAACTCAGATCTTAGTCCTCCAGATTTGTCCAAGTACTCTCTATCCAAAGACCAGGCGCTCTTAATTGCCGACTATATAGGATGTTGATAATATGCTCCTCAGTAGATGCCAGATCACTAAAGTATTGAACACGTTGATGTATATTCCTTTTGCAATTTCCTGGAGCATCGCCAGAATGACTTGCACCCCAGAAGATTTTGCTGTTGTATTGATTTGTGTATTTCGTGCTAGTCCGATATACAACAAATCATAATCAGTTACTAATTTGAACATTATTGCGAGCAATTTATTGATACATATCAAACAAAAGCGCAACATTAGCCAATCCTTCGTTTACTATCGGTATATTGATCGCTGTTAACTAATATTTACACCAGTTTATCTCATTTTTCGAAACGCTAAGCACAATTATTTCCCGTGGGAAACTCGGTACTTTACAATACCGTCGCCGTTAGATTATATCACACTAAAGTTCACAACCCGCTTGATCCATTGTTTCCACCCGAAGCAGCTTAATCATTGAAGTCTAAATGTCTTGTGTGAGAAAGTGAGAGGATAAACAGTTTGTTGTTGTGTGCTAAACGTCTAAGCTTTAGCAGTTTGTTGTCGTTCTGTAATTGAGTTGTCACAATTTAATCACATTACACGGATGGGGGGAAAAAACAAATCGAACAGTACCTTTAGCAGTATTTAGGTCTCGCTCCAAAACTAGACGCTGCATCTGCCAATGCGCTACGGCCAATTTTGGGCAGCTCCTTGTCCGGATCGGCCGATAAAGCAGACGCGAAACGTATGAGCAGAGCAAACAAAATTTATTGGCACAATCTCATTCCATCTTATTAGCACCACCAAATTGGCATGTTAAGCTCGCACGGGAAGTTTTCGGAGATGGAGACGATGCTGGGGGGCATACATTTTTTGTTGTTGTAAATTTCGAAAGAAGACACACAAACAAGGGTGTGGGTCGAGTTATTTTCGACTGCCACGCATGGGCAGAAAGCTTTAAAAATTGTTGATTTAGAATCAGGTAACGGAAGCAAACTGGTCGAAGGCGTACAGACCCGATGCATGATACACTCGGTGTGCGGTGCGGTGTAGCAGCAGGGATCCCTGTACAAGGGCGCTGCTGTTGTTGCTGCTCATCAATTTGTTATGATTTAAGACCGAGCAGACGTTTCGCAAAAAGCCACCCAAAACAGTCGAAAGAGAGCGAAGGAGCGAGCCTTCTATCCTGTGGGCACTTTTCGAACAACCGAACCGGACAACAGAAGGCACTCGATCGATTTTCTGTTGGGAACGATCCTCGTCCTCGGCAGCAGCTTGGGAGCTGGCTTCAAGGCTGGTTCGGTGCGGGTACGGCCGAAGTAACCAGAAGCGAAGCAAGCCCGAACGAACGGACGAACGAAACGGACGGGCCGGGAACGCGCAAAACCCTCCATTATCGTTATTAATATTGGGTGCCTGACTGTTGAGATCATAATTACACGTTTCATGGTGTTTTGTTTATATTTCAAAAATATATCTTCCGTCGATGCCAGCGCCACCAGTGCTGTTATTATTGTGGTTTGGGCTCCGCTTCCCAAGCACCAGACGCCACATCCAGCGTCCACAGTTCTTACCCGTTGGACTTTCTCGTGCACGTTTTCCCGTCGCCTAGTTATCACCTTGGCGTTGTTACCGAGTAGGGTAATAATATCATCAGCAGCAGCAGCAGGCTGGAGTCCGGCTGATGTTGCTTGTTGTTCTTGGCTGTGTTGGCTTTTCGAAGGCATCCTGGTTCCGTTATGGGTTGGGTGTAGGTTTTTTGTTGTGGCTGTGCTTATGAGTTTGATTTATTCCTTCCATTCGATCCGGGCTTGATCGGTTGCTTGATCTCATTTGTCGAACCTTTGCTCGTTTTTTCGTTGCGAGGGATGAGTCAGATTATTAATTCAATGTGGGTCAAATGCTACGCACACAGTACGACAGCTTGATTCATTTCACATGAAAGCGCACAACAGGTGATCGTGTTAAGTGGTGATGACTATCTGGAGAGCTTTCTTCTTGAATCAATTCTTCCTTTAATATTCCTTTTTTTTATCCACTTTAATCAAACTTACCAGAAGATTATTATTTTAGTCAAACTTACTATGTTGTGTCTACTAATCGATTGAATAAATAACGCAAGGAATAAAGAAAAACGTTGACAGCACCAGTTTGACAGAAAGTGACAGCATTTCGACAGTAGTGTAGAACTCCGGGTCGAAAACTCGTAATACAGAGGTTTCATCGAGTGTTACGATTAAAGCTAGAATAAAGAAGATAAAACCGAGAAATTATAGTTTAATTCAAGTAGTAAAAGTAAATTAAAGCTCTGTAAGCTATCGAAAATCGAAAATAAGCGAATATTTTGCTATAAAGAAAAAACATCTCGTTCATCAACATACAACTACTCACAGTTCGCTAGCACTGGTTTGACATTTAGAACACTTAAAATAAATATGAATAATAAATTCCTCCCCGCCAGTCGATGACAGGAAATCATAACTTCTCTTTTCTGCACGGCACTTTAATCAGATTCGTAAACGGCTGCCATACCAAAGACCCACGGTCGTTTAATGGGCGAAAGATTTATCTCACCGAGTACTAGCTGCATGCGCTAGCCGTATCGTCGTGACAGACGAGGCGCCCGTACACATATGTGCGATTTGTTTTTTAATGGTGCCGATACCAGTGTGCCGTTCCTCTGCGCGTCCGACCAGCGTTAGGGCAATTAATTTATATTTATAGTCCGAAAGGATTAGAGTCCCCGGTGCGGTGGTCGGCAGAAAAACGGAGGTATGAAATCTATCCTACTCACCCATCACCCTACCGGACGCTTTCCTTTGATGGTGAGGCGACGTTTGCCTGGTGCGGTAGTATTCATTTTCATATTTTATTAGTGTGACTGACGGTGTGCGTTTGACAGCTAGAGTTAGAGAGCGAGAGAGAGAGAGAGAGAGAGAGAGCGAGAGAGCTAGCATTTGACGCATTAATGATTAATTCAGGCGATTCGCGAGCAGGTGACAGACGCCACCGTTTCGAGATCGACGACGGTGGGATCGCTTTTCCGATCTCGGGTCTCCGGTCATACGTTTCTCGATCGGAGACATTTAATTAGAGCTGCAATAGATTTGCATTTGTCACATTTGGCGTTTACCATAGGATCTTGGTAACGGCCGGTAGCGTAGAATGTGAAGCTGTCGCTCTATATCTTATCACGATCGAGACGATTTGATCGATTGATTAGATTGCATGGGGGTTTGTGCAGGTTTTATGTACTTTAACTTTATTTATTTAAAAAAGCAGCTCTTACTAGGTTTGGGGAAGCAAAACTCAAATGACTAGAGACTTTGGATGGCTGCTGCAAAACATGTTCATGACTACAATACGTGCAAAGTCCTCATATCTGAATGTATTTACCCAAGTTTCCGACCAGCTCCTCTATCAGGACATTAGAAGTAATAGTAGACTATCAAAGTCACTTCCATACTATCTCAAGAGAACTCCTTACAAGATCATCTATCAGGACTCTATAAGTTATAGTAGACCATCAAAGTCTTGCTCATGTTATCTCGAGAGGACTCCCAGCACCGATATTTGTAAAACTTATTTTCCCACACCCAAAAACAGATCATCTTCGCCTGAACCTTCCCCGAAACGATGACTTCATCGCATCTCTTGCAATTCCCCAGTGGGACGCTATTAAAAGATTAAATCCCTCCAGCTTTTTCCTGCGTTCCTTACGCTACTCCGTTCCCGTAACAAACCGCACCGGTTTATCAGTTCGGTAATTATCGATATTGACGTAGAGCCGGGACTTTCACTGGCGTTCCCTTAGCGTATCGTACCTCATCGTCCGACCATTAATGATTATTGCTCCCAAGGGCAGAGGTAGTGTGAGAGCGTTTGCTTCTTTACTCCCTCTCTAAGATGTGCGATGTAACAGAATCGGTTTGTTGGTGATACTAACTGGGAAGAAACAAGTTACAAGTTCATTTCCCAAAAACCGATTTCTTTGATACAGTGCGCCAAACCAACACACACACACAAAAAAAAACTCCCATCCATCTTTAACGGATAGTCTTTATAGATTCTTGATGGTATTAAGGGGGCAAAAGTGAATCAAAAGACAGACCATCGGGGTTGAATAAAATGTGCAACACGTCCCTTCCCTTTCCTCTCCACCCTTCCAATTCTTTCCCTCAGCTTCCTTCCCAGGACCGAAAGCTAATGGAGCGAATGAATACGCTTCGGGTTGGGTTTTTGTGTTGTTGATGCGGACCATAAATGGACCCTCGCACCATTCAAACACGCTCAAGTCAATGCCAATCCAAAACCCACCCTCGTTGGACAACGCTCCCCCTTCAACCCCTTCAGCTCCTTTCCCCTCCCCCCTCCAACACGATCATCAGGTGCAAATCTGGTGCCTTCGGTCGAGTTCAGTTTGGTATTCAATCGCTACCTTTGGGCATTCGGTGCAACAACGCCGCATCATAACGCTGCCGGGCGATGGCGGGTGATGATGATGATGATGTTGACCATCATAAACGCTAAAGGCGAGCGAGAAACCGTTGGCATTTTATGTCACCCGGGCCGACTGTTGACACGCTTGCCAATTACATACCCGTCCCGAATGGCAACGTATGCGCGTTTGTGTGCTTTAGCTATTTCTCCTTTCATTCGCCCTTTTGTGGTGCGCGAGACCTCGTCCTCGTCACCTCGACACGAAAATCACTAACCCGGCCCGGGCCAGTGTCAGGTGGTGTATGTAATTTTACAATTTATCAACACTTTATTAAGAAAGAAGGAAAAAAGCGATGAAGTGTAACTTTTTTTTGCACCTTGTTTTTTCTATCCTTATTGTCCCTGAGGGGGGCGGGTTAAGGAGGGGAAAAGAGGAGGAAGAAAAGCAAAAGGAAAGGGTTGTTGTTAGCACAGCATAAATAAATTATCAAACACCTATGCGGTCGCTTGTGGTTGCGGGAAGATTATGCCCGTTTGTCTTATCCGGAGTGTGATTTTCCCTGCGTTTGCTGGCAACTTGGATTCAGGCTTCAGGCACAGGTGCATAATTTAATCGCCACTTGCTGCTACTGCTAGCTACGATTGCTGTGATGATCCCTGCATAGACTAGCACGAGTATTTGTGTTTGCTGCTTGACAGGTGTTCCGGACGAGGTGTTGGACCTGTGCGTCGAATCGAACAACGAAGGCTATTTTCCCTTTTCTTATTATGGAGAAAATGGTTGGAAAATAGTATTTATGATGCGAGAAATAAGGGGTTTTCCGATCGATTGATCATCACGGTTTGATCGGGTTGATTGATAGGCGAACGTAGGAGATGTGATTTCTAGTGGGTTGTTACTGCTCATTAGATAAGTGATTAATTGGCACGCGGGCAGTAACTGTGGTGGCGAAGGAAAAGCAGTGCGTATTTTCCTTTGCTCGTACTTTATTAATCTTGTTTTTGTTTAAAGAAATGAAAATGTCCCTCTTTTTGAGCCTTAATTAAGCAATCACGTTCAGATCGATCGAACAAGACCTCAAGACAAAGCTTTGAATAATTACAACCTGATTCAGCTGGTCAAACACAATTCATTTTACCTCCACGAAAAAAAACCCTCTTCTTCAAGGCCCACAAGCAATCCCGAATTCGTTGCATCGAACGCTCCGGCACCTTATTACGAATGCACCGAAGGACATGCCAAAAGTCAACGGTGTTTGCCAAACGCGATGACAGCACACGGCCTGCGACACGGTGTAGGATACGCGTTTTGCATTTTAGAATAACGCAGTCTGCAGGCGTTCTCCTCTCCCCCTTTACGGTGGGACAATTAAATTTGGATAAATATTAATGAACCGAACGTGAAAGATTATGTTTTAATTGAACGGGCGCGCGCGTCACGACGACCGCGGACGGATGGACCAGAAACTAATTAACTTCCACGTTCGTTCGGTCGCTCGTTTCTTTCTGCACCACGAATTTCTTTTGCTGATGAAATTGATGAAAATGAAGCTAAAATTTTAAGCAATTGTTAAAGTCGCGACGGACGAACAGCAAGAAACAAAAAAATGGTCCCAACATGGCTTTCGTCCTTTGAGGGTTGTTTAATTATAATTGATCAAATTTCCTCACGTCGATCGACGTACGGATGCGTTGTCGACAGGATAATGAGACAGTGGCATGGCATGACAGCAGCACCCCCGGAGTCACTTGTTGTTGTGGTTGGCGCTGAGCGATAAAATGTGTGCATCTCGCACGGGATATGAAATGGTCGTTACGATCCACAAAAACTACCATCTGCTACGGATAGCAACGCAATGTATGACGTTTAATTACATTGATAGTTTTAGAAGAATCAAATAAGATGTATTTTTTATGTATTTTATAACTTAATTTTTAGTTTTTTGTTCCTAAAATAGCTAAATCTGCTTATCCAAGTTTAAATCACATCAAAACACATGTACTGAGAAATGAGAAAGTCTACACCAAGCAACCACCCCGAAACAAAAGCTCGATAAGATTGAGAACTTTTTAACAAATTGTGATAAATTACTGCTAAATAAATTATTAATATTATCCCAACCATCCGCTGAATTGGGAAACGAAACGAAACACAAACAGGACAACAGTTGTAACTGTGGAGGGTGAGAGCGATCGGAACGGAGTAGCAGAGAGACCTAAAGTGCACCAAATATTACGTACGTGTGTGTATTTTAATGTTATTATTCCTTTCCTTACCATTTTTATTCGATAATGATGAGCCCCAGAATGATGAGGGAATGATAAATCGGCAATCGGTTGCGTTTTTCTACCCACCAGCACCGGGCGAAACCGATCCACCGCTGAGACAGGACCAAGAGAGAGAGAGAAACAGAAGAAACTGGTTTGGCGCCAAGGTTACATCGGTACATTCGGAAGCGTCCGGGTGGGGGGTCACAAAAATGTGTAGAAAAAAAAAGCAAAAGAAAACCAAAAAAAAAAGGTTCTTAATATGTTTCTGACCCAGACAAATCAAGCAAAGAGAAGAAAAGAGAATAGAAACAAATGGTTCTGATGAAAGGAAAAATGGGAAAATAAAGTAAGAAAACATGGAATAGACAGCGGGACATCAAGAAACGCTGGGAAGGAAGCGGAATCGGAAGGAAGGAAACAAGCAATGGCATTAAAAAAACTATCAACGATAATTTATAATACTCAAATTATGTTATTTGTTTAAGAAATTATTCAAAGGAATAAAAGGCAAAACACAAGTAGGCAACAGTAATCCATCCTTTCGCGGGACGTTTGTTTTGCTGGTGGAGGTAGGAAGGCAGAGGAGAGGGATTTTATGCGTCAAGGATGTTTTGTAGCATAATTCCTTTATAGCGTATTGAAGTTCTTCCGACGGTTTCGTGCGAGCCCCCTTGCATTTTGGGCGCACACCTGTCATCATGACAGTTCCGCTCGCTAGAGCCTTTGCCTTTCACTTTGCTGTTGGGTTTTCGTGGTGTATTTTTTTTTTGTTATTGTTTTACGACCGATACCTACGTATATATATCGGTCAGCTTGTTATCTTGTGTTTTATTTCCTCACCTACCGTAACTCTATATTAGCAAACTAGCAGACGGTGGCTTCCCTTTCTTTGCTGTCTTGGTTTTGTTTTGGGAAGTTTTTGCTTCTTCTCATCGCGACCTGGCTTATGTTCGGCTACTTATGTTCGGTGTTTTATCTTCAGCTTTGTTCTGTAAAGTTTAACATTTCTGTAATTGTCGGTGACCTTCACTTTCCGGCTGTTAGTCATCGGTGGAAGCTTATGGTAGGGAACAAATTGACTTTACCAGCTGATCGAATCGGTGTGACATCTTCCGGTCCGTGTCATTATGTTGCATTGCATGTTGCGTTGGATTGATTGAAACATTAGCATTTTGATCATAAATTGATTGCTTTATTAGTATCGTACTTTTTTTTTTCGGTTAACATTTAATGACAGTTTGATTTATGTTTACATTCGCAATTAAATTCTTGGCTTTTACTTGAAGCGAAATAGTTAAATCTGGAACGTCGTTAGCGAATGTAATTGAATTCGACTGCACTAACGAACACACAAGCCGTCGATCGTGACAATCCAATTTCAAAAGCAGAAAAGCAAAACAAACAGTCACACCTAGTTCCCAGGGTGGTTGGAATGTTAAACACATGTGGAATAGTGCAAGCACAGTTGCAAGCATAAATCATTAGTGTCGTATTTAATTTATACCTGGATTGCAGTATAATTATAACCTGCGCAAATTTCCGATTGAAACTAGCTCTGACTGTGGTTGAACGGGCAGCAGCTCTGTTTGCACGAAGAATTGCTATAAAACGACTACAATATCTTGCTATAAAGCTCTCCTTTAGTGTACAATTTATTATTACGTTATATTCCTTAGAATGAAGATCTGCTGCAGACTCTGCAATCAACTTCACCTTGAAGTTCATCTCAAAAAAAGCAAAAAAAAGGCCCCCGATGATACCGAGAGACGATTGACGCCAAATAATTAGTGCATCGAGGCAAAATGTCAGTGCCATAAATCTGTTACGTCCGGGTTCCAACCTTTTTACCATACCACCGTACGAAATTATTATGTTCCCGATGTTCCTGGAGCTTGGTAAAACTTCTGCTTTCAACACTTTGCCCCACACAGACCCAGTGAATTTCCTGGTGTTCTTCTTGATCATGCTTAATTTTTGCGTACCCCCTCCCGTGTAACACAAGCCTCGGGGGAAGGTTTGCGCCAATCAGTAAATCAATCAATCGATGTGCAGTTTCTCCGGGTAGCATCGGTAAAACTGCAGCGGAAGTCTTGCGGATCGATTCGAGAATGGTGCGTGACGCGCCAAGCCGGTGACGCCGATACGTCGCAGGACGCGTCGTAAATTATGAATTAATTTCTGCACGCTGTAGACTTTGGTGCGGAATTTGGAGTTCTCGTTGAGAAAAGTGTAGCAAAACACGTTGCTGAGTGGTTGCGTGAGGGTAGCTGTTTTTTTCTTGTTGTTGTTGTGGACGATCTCGCCTCTCGTACTGGTTAATTTATTTAAATGAGTAACGACGTCACGATGTGCGTCCGATGTTGGACGAGTCGGGTCGGACTGTGACCTACTGATGGATGGTAATTGTAGCGATCATTTTACGGTGCGAGAAATTATTCAATCAATGTGGAACGAAAGGACATTCGTATGTTGGAAGTTATTGTTGGTTTAAAACTTTCATTTCTTTTACCTCCAACAAATGGAGTGAAGTGTTGCGCTTCTTGTAGACAACCGTGCAGACAATTTTCACTTCTTTCGTGCATCCTGCATTTTTTTGTTCGTTGATCGTGTATCCCCATAATTAGGGGTTTCTGTGAGACAAAACAAACAGACGACAGCATTAACACCACTTAAACAAGAAGGTGCGTGATAAAATCGACCACATTCCTGGTACTCTCGCACACCCAGTATTTGCATCTCAATTAAACGCTTCGAGCGCTCCCAAGCAATGGGGCCGAATCCCGGGCGACGATTTTGACGAGTGGCATTCGCGTCGTGGATGAATTGCTAAACAGCAGAAGCTGATTGACCAACCAGCACCAGCGTGCCTGGGAGAATGCATTTCGTTATGTATATTTGAGTTGTGTGGCTACGTTTAAAAGAAAAAAGAAGCCTTTAATGGAAGGATAAGAACATGGAAGAAATATGTTTGCATATTTCATGCATTTGTTAAACACGAAGTACAATTGAGATGGATAAAAACAACAACACAACAAGGAAAAAGGATACTATTAAAACAATGCACACACTGGAAAAAAATAAAACTAAAAAACCTAGCTACCGAAGTGAAAAAGAAAGAATTAAACGAACGTTGCAATACCATCGAGAACGAGTAAACAGAAAACCCAAGAAATCGACAACAACGCCACACAAAAAAATCCGCACAAAAATACGCTACGCAGACACTGCAGCATGAATATTCATAACCTATAATAACTATATCAGCATTACTGCCAATAACAATAACCCAAACAAGCTGCGAGCCTCATCCTCAAAAAATCGCCCAGTTACAGCGAATACCTCGGCAAATACCTCGCAAGGATACCTAGAAGCCAAGTCCCTCGTTGGAGTACGAACAGCGACCGTAAAGCGTATCGAGCAAAGCAAATAAGCAAACGATGTGGTGCTGTAGTTGCATCGATGGTGGTTCATCAGCACTCCGCAACGCGCGTTCGTTCTTGGGCGTGAACGCTGGACCGTTTCCCTTCCCGGATCGTCCCGGACAACAGAACCCAAACTATCACGAATTATGATTCGGTGGTCTCAGAATCGCGACGCCAGCACCAAAACGCTCGACACCGATTGCGGGGAAGGAAAAACAAAGAACGGGTGGCCGTTAATCATGGTGCCTCTGTCTCTCTTTCTCTCTCTCTCACGGGGTTGTTCCTAAAAAACCGGAAGATCTCGTCCGTTTTTCCTGCTGGCAGAGGGCGTTGGGGCGCGTTAATCACATGGCCAGTGCGAAACGCGAGCCCGATCACTATCATTCCTACCAATTCCTACCAGACGCTCGTTCTAGAGCTGGCGCTGTAGAGTCCTGGAGCAGTCTTCCTGTTCTTCTTCGTATGCTCGTGTTTGAACACTTTAGGAAAGCCCACCGTTTCCTGACCGGACTCTTCACACTGGGCGGGGAGGTTTCGTGGCCGTCGTCGTCGTCGGCAGATTGAGGCCCCTCGGGGCAGATGGTGATAATGACTGGCTGGAACCACACAGCACCATGCCTGCTTGTTTGTGGGCCCCGTGCAGACCGTTTCGATTAGGAGGTCCTGCAGACTACGGCTCGAGCACCAGGAAGAACTCTGGCGAATGGGCAGAACCCAAGATCGTCTCAAATTGATTTTGTGGCTCGTTTGGGGTTTCGTTTCGGTAGAGCGTACGCTTTTTGCAGCACCGGGGAGATGCATGTTTACTTTCTTAACGAGCCCTTTTGCTGTGGAGGTGATGAATTTTCACATCATCATCATTGGCGCCCTGTGTTGTCTTTAGGAATGTTTGCTTTCCTTTTTTTTTTGGAGCAGGAATTTCTTCGCCGAGCTTAGTACCGTTACTGTGGCATTGTTTCGTGTGCTTAATATCGATGTGTCTTTTCTTCTTCTTACGGGATTTTTTATTGGAGGTTAAAGGTTGGGGATGCGGAAGAACTTCAATACGCTATAAAGGAATTATGCTACAAAACATCCTTGACGCATAAAATCCCTCTCCTCTGCCTTCCTACCTCCACCAGCAAAACAAACGTCCCGCGAAAGGATGGATTACTGTTGCCTACTTGTGTTTTGCCTTTTATTCCTTTGAATAATTTCTTAAACAAATAACATAATTTGAGTATTATAAATTATCGTTGATAGTTTTTTTAATGCCATTGCTTGTTTCCTTCCTTCCGATTCCGCTTCCTTCCCAGCGTTTCTTGATGTCCCGCTGTCTATTCCATGTTTTCTTACTTTATTTTCCCATTTTTCCTTTCATCAGAACCATTTGTTTCTATTCTCTTTTCTTCTCTTTGCTTGATTTGTCTGGGTCAGAAACATATTAAGAACCTTTTCTTTTTGTTTTCTTTTGCTTTTTTTCTACACATTTTTGTGACCCCCCACCCGGACGCTTCCGACTGTACCGATGTAACCTTGGCGCCAAACCAGTTTCTTCTGTTTCTCTCTCTCTCTTGGTCCTGTCTCAGCGGTGGATCGGTTTCGCCCGGTGCTGGTGGGTAGAAAAACGCAACCGATTGCCGATTTATCATTCCCTCATCATTCTGGGGCTCATCATTATCGAATAAAAATGGTAAGGAAAGGAATAATAACATTAAAATACACACACGCACGTAATATTTGGTGCACTTTAGGTCTCTCTGCTACTCCGTTCCGATCGCTCTCACCCTCCACAGTCACAACTGTTGTCCTGTTTGTGTTTCGTTTCGTTTCCCAATTCAGCGGATGGTTGGGATAATATTAATAATTTATTTAGCAGTAATTTATCACAATTTGTTAAAAAGTTCTCAATCATATCGAGCTTTTGTTTCGGGGTGGTTGCTTGGTGTAGACTTTCTCATTTCTCAGTACATGTGTTTTGATGTGATTTAAACTTGGATAAGCAGATTTAGCTATTTTAGGAACAAAAAACTAAAAATTAAGTTATAAAATACATAAAAAATACATCTTATTTGATTCTTCTAAAACTATCAATGTAATTAAACGTCATACATTGCGTTGCTATCCGTAGCAGATGGTAGTTTTTGTGGATCGTAACGACCATTTCATATCCCGTGCGAGATGCACACATTTTATCGCTCAGCGCCAACCACAACAACAAGTGACTCCGGGGGTGCTGCTGTCATGCCATGCCACTGTCTCATTATCCTGTCGACAACGCATCCGTACGTCGATCGACGTGAGGAAATTTGATCAATTATAATTAAACAACCCTCAAAGGACGAAAGCCATGTTGGGACCATTTTTTTGTTTCTTGCTGTTCGTCCGTCGCGACTTTAACAATTGCTTAAAATTTTAGCTTCATTTTCATCAATTTCATCAGCAAAAGAAATTCGTGGTGCAGAAAGAAACGAGCGACCGAACGAACGTGGAAGTTAATTAGTTTCTGGTCCATCCGTCCGCGGTCGTCGTGACGCGCGCGCCCGTTCAATTAAAACATAATCTTTCACGTTCGGTTCATTAATATTTATCCAAATTTAATTGTCCCACCGTAAAGGGGGAGAGGAGAACGCCTGCAGACTGCGTTATTCTAAAATGCAAAACGCGTATCCTACACCGTGTCGCAGGCCGTGTGCTGTCATCGCGTTTGGCAAACACCGTTGACTTTTGGCATGTCCTTCGGTGCATTCGTAATAAGGTGATTTTATGATGCTCAAAATGCAATAAAGCAAACAAAAAGCTGAACCACAAAACACACGGCCCAAGAAAATTGGACAGCTAAAACAAACAATGGACCACACGACGCCAATATCCCCCCCCCCAACACACGAACGATGAAGATGATGATGGTGATGAGCGCCTTCGGACCATCCGAGTGTGTGTATGTTTTGAAAGGGCCACGTTTTTCCTTCGGTCACGCAAAGGGTCCCGTGCGCAGCCTCCCAAACCAGCGTCTTTGCTAAACGTTTCAAGAATATTGAGCATGAAGGAGAGTCCAGCGTGCGGCCGGATGGAAAGGGTCAATCACGAGCAGCAGAACGATAATTATCAATTATTTATGATTTGTTGGTTTGGGAGAGGTTTGGGTCCGTGGTTTGGTTTTTGGGTGTTCGCGAATATCCTCGCCATTCGGAGGAGGACTGTGATTATCTCGTTACCGATAGGCGATTGAAAGCAAAACGAAGTCATAAAACTGTTCCACAGCTGTATGAAACAATAATTAACAAAAGCTGCTGTTTAAGCAACAAATTAAGTGATTACAAGTAAAACAAGCAGAGCGCAAAACGATTCCTTCCAAGCGTTGTCTGTGAGGTGCCTTTCGGACATGCAGTACAATCACAACCATCACAATGGGAATCGTGATCGCTAATCGCTAAGACGAGCAGGAGCGAAACATTAATGCATCAAACACGGCTCTAATTGACTGTGAACTGTGGGTACAAAACCGTGTTTCGCTGTTCGCTTTAACCGTGTCGATATCTTAAACGATCCACACCGCTTCAATGCGCCTAGAAAATCATGTACATGCATTCATCATCATCATCATCGTAGGGTTTTTATCCGGGGAAGAAGAGAGGGGATTAGTAGACTGGGAAACCTTTGGAAGCCGGTCTCCAGCACGACAACGGATGGCTGCACAAGGCTGCCTAGATAAGCCGATCGAGCCATTAGTTATCTGAGGCCCGCTTACAGCCGAGCCGTCGATGTAGATCGGTACAAGCTAAGCTTATGTTTCTATTAATGTAAGCCGCTATTTCGGGTGAACAAATTGATGAACAACGTTATTATACTGGCGCAAGTACGTTCGTGATTCGTGAATGAATTGGAATGAATCACACAACTTCGAGACCTGAACGAGCTAATGGAAAGAAATATTACATGATTGGATCCTCGAGGTTATTAGACGACAGGTGATCAACCTAACTCTAAGAAAACTAGGATTTAGCGTGAATCTTCAATTTCATCTAGCATCATCTGGTTGTCGGTAATTGGAGAGCCTTGGAAGCTTTTACAGAGTGAACGACTTCAATATAAGATCATCTTCCTGGTTCTGACACTTTTCTTTATAGGAAGAATGATACCACGTTAAGTTTAACTTGATGAGAGCACATTTTGATATTGACTCCCTAGCTATGAATCTTTACCAAAAGTCCAGGATCCTTATCCTGAATATCTGAAGAAGTTTCCTCAGGCTGTGAATGTCTATGTTGTTATCGGTGCTGACTTTTGATTCCAGATAGATGTAATTCACCCCTTCATGGATCAATGCTTGTTAGCAGTTTCGCCTCGTTAAATTTCCAACCCGAGGCATAGTGCCACCTGCTTGATCCTCTGGTAAGCTTCTGCTACGTAAGAGAGCCTCAAGATCCCCGAAGTTTTTACCTTCTAGCCTCGGATGATCCTCTCCGGTACCAGATTGCCGAGAAGACAGGCAGCACGGAGACTCCTTCATGCCCTTAGCTGTAGCAAGAGGCGCTGTAGATCTGTCTCCCTTCTTGTATTTGGTATAAATGATACCAAGCTTATTCTTTAGAAGGTATAACTTCTTCCTAAGGTAAGATGGAAAACTATGAAGGCCTGAAATCATGCCTCAGCATATGAAGTTCCGACTTGATCCGATCCGGTACATGAATACTTTTTCCCATCTTTAGTACATCAAACAATTCATCCAGGTGCTATAAAACCCCATGCTTATATCTATAAAGACACCAAAATAATGAATATTTTAACAAAATTCTAATATCTCGTTCTTTTTTCTCTTCTTTTTTTCTCTCCTTACAGGTAAGTGTTCAGCTTTCATCCTATAATCGATCGTTATACTAGCGCTAACCCATTACCGACATTGTTTAACAAGCCATAAACCGATCGCCCTATTTCGGACAATGGTTATTAGAAACGTTTTGAAAAAGGAACACACGGGAAGGTATTTGTAGTTGAAGGTTAAAATGTATATTTTCGTGATTAGTTATCGGTTTGATTGAACATCACTCGCCGGTCGCGCTAAGTACGAAGATTTTGATATCCGCATCCGACCAGGCAGGTGAATCTTTAAAGCAGGCGCCAAACGACAAACCAAGCAATCGTTTGTACTGACGGGACGAGTTTTTTTTTTGTTGGGTGATCCACTAGCAAACGTGACTAAAACGAAGCGATCGAAGAAAACAAGACATTGTAACGAGATCGTCGAGAAAGCGAAAACTAACGACAGAACAGAACGAACGAGAGATAGAGAGCAGAAAACTGTATCAAAAACTTGAAAATTCTTCACCAAAAGGGGGGGCCACACACACACACACACACACGCGAGAGAGGACACACGGGCACATGCTGCGGACGCGCACCAGCAACGGGCGCCACATTATTTATGTTGATTTCTTCTCCCGAGGACAGCTTTGGCGAGGTTTTTCGCGTTTCGCTTCCCTTTTTTGGGGGTCTCCGGGAAGAGCAAACAACAGCAGCAAAAAAAAACAAACAACGAAGGAAAATTATAAATATTTCCTCTCGCTCTCGTGGTTAGGCTCGTGCTTCCGTGCTCGGGCACCGTGGAAAGAAGGATCGCGGAAAGGCGCCAGACTGTAGTTCGGTTTTGCGTTTTGCTTCATCCAAGTCCACCGGACCGGCCGGATCGTGAAGCGAGGAGAGCTGATTAAATCGCTACCACTCGCGTATTTGTTTACGCCGGTTGTTGGCGGGTTTTTGCTTCCCCGAGCCCCTGCGCGTTGTTCGATATTTCTCGAGGATCGCGCGATTTTCTCGATTCCACGCGTCGTGCCGTGGGTACCTGTGCCCTTGTTTGAAGTGCTGCTGCTGCCTGTTGGTGGAAGGGGGGCTCGGGGTTAAAAGGGAAGGGATTTGTCGCCAGCGTCGTCGTTGTTGTCTCCGGTTGGCGACAGACATCAAACCCCCCCACAACAACCCCTCTTGCCCTCGTGTTTGTCCTCCGGAGGTGACCCTTTACCGTGTGTCGGGTGAGACCTTTCGCGACTGGCCGGCGTGTGAAAGCACGCATGTACTCGAACAGTGCACATGCAAATTGGGACCATTGGGCAAAATAATGACCCACCAAAAAGAAACGTCACAGGCGATCGATTCGGGTGGCGATCCGGAGGTACATAAAGGACATCAGGATTTGCATCGATTCGATGTGATACGGTTTGCGTGAATATTGATGAATACTGGCGACATCTCATCAAGCCGGGGTCCGAACTTAAATGCAACAATCACACACCAAGAGACGCACCAAACAAGATCATTTCCCAAGTGTGGGAAGATTTCGTTGGTCCAATTTCTTTTCCTTTGAGATCTCCAAACAAACAAATGCGTCACTTCGGGGGTGACTCGTACTATAAAAAGAAGAAATTAATTTCCTTTACCATCAGCACGACGGTCACCCCCAGCATGCAGCACCGGTTAATTGCTCCATTCGTGCGGTGGATTATCCGCCGTTCGTCCTAGACCGGGACCCGCGCGATCGTGCACCGGCCATCCATAGTCCAGTGAGAACGTCGAACTGGTTTTTTACCAGGGTGGTGCGCTCCGAACGACTCGGTAGGTTTATTGGTTTCTCTTATTCCCGATGCCCATCCACCGCGTGTTTCCCGGTGCTGCATATTAATTGCCGATAATGAGCGAAACCGCTCGTTGGTGGGACCACCCCACGACGGGACTTTCGCTGGCATCTAATGAGACCGAAAACAAAACGGAACAGAGCTTAAGATGCTGGTCCGGTTGTTTGCTTCCACCGAATATCGATCCACCAACAACAAATCCGCCTGTCGACACCTGCGGGACAAACCCGATGAACGCTTCCCCGAAGACCTCCCGTGTTTGACAGACACGCAGAGGGTTTGTTTTTTTTTTTTGGGTTCTGGGTTTTCGACCGGGTGACCAATGAATGGGCATTGACAAATCGGCTCGTTAGGCGTCTGTTTTCGGTGGCATCTTCATTAGAATGACAATGTGAGGCTACGGGTGAGGGTTTGAAAAATGAAGTGAAATAATTGAGTGGATGGCAAGAATTTCCGTGGCCGTGTCCCACTTGCAGGATGCTTATCTTGCGTGCTTGAGCGAAGCGTCGATTGCGACATCAAAGCAAGAGCGTTCGGAGTGACAATAACGAGGGCTTTAGGAGAAGATATTTTAATTTCGACTGTTGACAATATTTGCATCGATATCTGGCAATGTACACTCGTCTATTACCTAGGCCAGGAGATTGATTATCAAGAGAGATGGGGTCATTAAAATAGCGTGATCTGTTTTTTCTGAAACTAAATTGAAAAACAATTTGACTTCTATCTTTTGAAGGATATTGCTTCAAGGATCTATTTTTTCTATGTCTTGCTCCTCCAGTTGAAGCTGTATGAACCTTAAAACCAATCTTATTATCTGATTAATTTAGAAATATAGCGATATTAGCATCTCCAAGTTTAATAATTTATATTTTTTTATAACTATTGCTCAATTCGATAGGCAATTTATTACAAAAATAAAACTGTTAAGTTTATAGAGGACTCTTTAATTTTCTGAAGCTATTGCTCAGTATATTTCTACATAAATATTGAACAGACATGAAAACACATCTAACGTTTATGGAGAGTTAAAAAATGTATTAGTTAAGGAACAAAGTCATAACTGGTGAGCTCCCAAAACAGATTTTTTTGGAGCAATAGCTGTCATACTTTCTAGGATATTTCTCTTATAAAATGCTGTCAGTTTTTGCAGGAATATGCTGGCAGTTAATGGTTCAGCTGATGGTTCACTAACGCTTTACGAAGTGATATCGTTTAGATGTCTTTAACATGTAGTATCACTTAAACAAAGTCCCATTTACCCTTGTTTGTTGGTTATAGTTAATATAGATTTTGAGTCATTAGGATTAATACGTCTATGTTAGCCAAATCTTATATCTATGAATTTCTGAAGTATCAATTGATATTTTACGACTTATTAAAGATTTGATCTAGCTCTGTGTTGTCTAGCTCCCTGTTCATCGTCTAAAGTTCATCTGTGTTTTTTTTATTTCCCTTCTTTTACACCCCACCCCCAGTCGGTGGATGGTGGCAGGAAAGGCGGACCCGGAAATGCCGAAGCGCATGTACATCCATCCGGATTCGCCGTCGACCGGCGAACAGTGGATGCAGAAGGTGGTCTCGTTTCACAAGCTGAAGCTTACCAACAACATTAGTGATAAGCACGGATTTGTAAGTACCAATCTTGAAGTTAATTTTTCATCGTTTTTAAATGCAGTTTTACTTCGTCTGGATGAATTGTTTGCGATTGCAAAAAAAAGATGGATTTACAAAGTTTTCTAACAAAAAAGCGTTAGTGTGTGGCGGCGATCTTATAAATTCCCATCAAAAATAGATAATGATGGTAAGAAAGGAGCTAAAACACCGCCAGCAGACAAAAAACCACCAAGCCAAACTCCAGTAGCGAACCATAAAGAAGTTGTCGCACGTGTGCATTAATGTCCACGCGGGAAGGTCAGCGCAGGAACTACCAGAGCCAACGTGCGCCATTAAACCACGGGTCGAGCCGGGTGAGTGTAAAAAAGAAAGCGAATCGGTCGGGTTTGAGGCTTCCTTTTTTACGATGGTACCTTGTCGGCGATCCTCTTTGAACTGGTGCCGCCCAATGCTCACTCGCTTGCGTGCGTTAAATCTCTTGATGTGTGTAAGACTCGCTGTCGAAGCTAATGGATGCAGCATCACCCTATCGTCTACGTCCGTGGCGGTGGCGTGAAGGTGAAAGATTGGGGTGTCCTACTCCCCTCGTCTTAATCTAAGCAACTACGCGTTTAGCTTAATCGACTCGAGTGCCGAGGTACAACCAGAAGCACCGCCACTGAATTTGCGCCCGTATTGATTTCGTCGTTCGCTGGCTCTTCTCCAATAATCCACCATTCGGGAGCGTTTCGAGTTGTCCGAGCGTCCGAAGCAAACAAAGTAGTTGAGGTTTTGTGTGTGACAATTTTGTTCCTCTTTTTCTTTCTCCCGGCAACGAGATCACGGTTGTACGGTTAATTGTGTTTACTATCGCTAAATAGTACGCCTTAATCGTCGCCGGGAAGCATTTTCGGTGTCTGATCGCCGGCCATCGCTTTGGGTGTGTGTGTGTGTGTGTGTGGCGGTAAGATGAAAGCGTCCGAGAAGGACTAAGCCTTATTTACACGACAATCAAACGCAACTGGAGGAGTTGTTGGTTTGGGATGTCTGCTGGCCGGTAGCTGGCCCCTCTTCCATGGGAACGATGATGTGACTGTGAAGTGATCGGTTGTTTGTAGATCTTTCTTTAATTGTGTTACGCGTAACGCTATGGGCAGCTCAGCATTTGTGGTGCGTTAATTGAAGTGCGGTTTGGTAGCATGCGAATAAACGTCATCAACAGACAATGCGCAAAGATGCGGGAGACTGATTAGCGTCGCTAAATGGTTGAATAATATTTGATTTGATAAATGTTTGATTTCACATCGCAGTAAGGCGAGCAGTAGATGACTCTTGTGTAGGAGCGCTTAGAAGACAATGGATGATGTACAGTACTGGTCAGAGAAATAAGGCTAACGTTTATTTACCAGAACTATTTTTATTTAACGTAAGATTGACTGCAGGAGGACTGATAGAATCACGTTACAAAATTAATAATTAAATCAAGGAAAACCAATTACAGACCTAGACTTGTCGAGGTTATAGAGCCCAAGAAAAGATCCTTAAACGAAGTAAAATATTGCTTCAACTCTAAAACTTCTATTGATCTTGTCCTGCTAGAGCGCCGCTGATTTCCATGATTTTATTGTAATTGTACGGACTGTCCGGACGAGGTTTGATTCCCGGACCTGCCGTCTAAAAACTGGCGAACTAAGGTTCTTCTTCTAGGTAGTTAAACCAAGAGAGGCCATGCCGGCCATCTGATGGCTTATGAGACATACTAATACCATGTAGTTGGATAGTCAATGCGCTCACTTCGGAACGGTCTAAAATTGAGGTTATAAGGTCAATATCCATAGAATCTTCTCAGATTTCTAGAACTCTAGACTATCATTCAATTAATCAATTAATGATATTGAAATAAGATAATTTAGGTGTCAGAATTAAGAAAATATTCATAACTCCTGATTAAGTTTAAAGGCTTTCTTGATCTTTGGAGTCAAATTGAGGACCAATACTGTTGGATCATATTCGATAAATTTCTAAAGATACTAACTTTCGAATAATGATATCGGATATTGATATCTCACCGAAAACTGCCTATTAATCTGATTGTGTTGTCTTAACGTGGTGACCACCACTGTAACCACCCTGTTCGCACCATCAATAAAATCCGTATCAGCTACGCATCCCTACTACAACCCCAGCCTGCCGGCACTTATCAAAGGCTTAAGCGGAGATCGCCCGCAATCAACAGCTTCCGAAGGATTAGCGCTGTAGTATGCGTTTATTATGTTTCGAATACTGTTTACTAGACAACAACAAAAAAACACGCGCCTCTCAAGTACGGCTGTCCCGCAATCAGTGCCCCGCGAGGGATTACAGAGGAATAAAAATTATTCACCACCAGACGATCGTTAAAAGTAAACATGCGAATCGCAGCTCAGGACAGGGAGCGTTTGGCCCCGGGTGGTGCTGATAATGTTTGGTCATGGTTTTCGCCTTCCGAAGCGAGCTCTCCCGTTTGGTGTGCCAAATTTGTCTAAATGGCCTGTCAAACCGGTAGCAGCCACTGGCTGGAGACCGCTCCGCAATGGAAGGAATCACCACATACGCGAAGAAGCACATACAAACACACAAAAAAGCTTCTTTTTTCCAAAGCAAACGCTTTGCACCGCAAATAATCAAACGAAACGGGGAACGCGATACGAGTTTGGTCAGTGAGATGTGTGCCGCCGACGACCGAAAATCAAACGACGCTTGTGCAAACGAGTACACGCAAATAAGCTCGAGAAGGAAGAAAAAAAAAACGAGCGGCCAAATAATAGACCAAGAGATGGAAACGAGAAGGCCACAAAAGCGTAATTAAAACAAGCGTCCGACATAATGGATGATAAAGACGGTTCGATTCGCGGACATTGCAAAGGACACACACGGGACCCGGCACATTCGTCTTACGAATGTCGGTTGTGTTGCATTGATGTTGATGGTTTCATTGTGGGATTTTTGTAGTGTTTGGTTGAGCTTCTATGTGCCATGTTTGATGGATGGTTTAATTTGTGCGTAGAATAGCGTAAGGAATAGAATAATAAAAAACTCATTATCATACAATCACACACATACACACTCGCTCACATCGTGTCGAATGAGCTGATTTTGATAGCTGAGCATTAGACTACCGTAGTTTTGCTACTGGTTTTTCGAAGATTTGTGTCAAGCAGTTGTGGCTTTCGTACAGATTACTTTTTAATGTAAATTGTCTGCTAAGCAAACCCCATAAATTGTCCACCTTGTGCGCTCTCAATCTGTCCCCAATAAAACTCACTCACTTCCCTAACGAGGCACCTTTCGGTGGGTGTTCGATAGATTTATCGGACCTGTCCTTACCTTCCTAATTATGGACAGCTGGACAAACCCCGTTTGTCACAAGAGGAATAAAAGGTAGCTCAGTTAGATTGTTTTTTATGACCCTCAAGATGATTAAAGGGAATTAGCCCTTTAATAAAAAAAAAACCTTCAAGTCCTTGTCCTCAGTCCCTATCACCCGAATACCCGGGAGACATAGAACCAGAGAACATTGATAGTAAAAAAGTAGCGATAATCGCTTGTTTGGAAATTATTCCGACATGCCATTAATGTCTCCGGTCGACCGCCCTCAACCGATAGCTACATCTGACCGATAAAAGACGACCATACAAAAAAAAAAAAAAAACGCTACGCTCTATCCCTGTTTGCCGGTCTGGCATCTGGTGGTCGTCGGTTCTAGCTTGCTTGAGTGACATCGATCCGAAGGACGACCGCAAAACGTACCCGCCGAAGGATAAGAAAAACGGCTCAGGAAACGGTTCACTGGTCCGGTGAGTGACAGAACCGGAGGCCTAGGCTGATGCGATGCGGGACGCAAGGATACCACTTTCTTAAAGATGCCACGGTCTTCGGGACCACAAGAGATGCCTGTAGATGGCGGCAAAGAATTGAAGCATCCTTTGCGAGCGTAATGTCATGTTCTACGGGGTGAGCACGGTCTATTAGAGCCAGAGCACCCAGAGTCCTTGGAACAATTCGCGACTTCGCATCGATAGCGCGCTGAAGAGTGCCCGAGGCTGTATAGCTCTATTTCTTGAAGGTCCTGAGGACCGGAGGACGATATGAAGGAGTGCTGCTCGATCCATTCTTCACGAGAGCCGTCCGGGCCAATGGGTTTCGCACACACACACAATGAGCTGTTTTAGAAAATTAGGAATATTATTTAGACATTGATCCCATTGTTCGCCACCGTGATCCCAAAAGGTACTTCGCTCGCTCGCTCTCGACTTTCTGCAAGCGAATCTTCGTCCTGGTCGGGAGGATGCAATGAGTTTAACGCCCGGGGGGGCACTGCGAGGACCTAAGCACCGGCCTAAGCACGGTAATATAGTCACCCGCTTGGATGGCTGAATGCGTGTGTGTGTGTGCAGGTCGGCAAAGTACAAACAGACGAAGGCGCGCGCGCGAGCGCTCTCTCCCTGTTGGCTCCTCGGGGCAATTGTGGTGAGCAGTAGCTGTGAGTGTGTGTGTGTATGACGAGGGCTTTTGTGCCAGACCGGTAGCCAGTCGTCGGGATGTCGAAAATTGGCTTGGCTTGGAAATTGGGTCGAGGTAAATGGCAAGCTCGGCTGGCAAGCGCTCTATTGTGTCGGTAAACGGTTGACTGAATTTGCAAGAAGCGGTCCCGCTGCTACTGCTGCGCTTGAGTACGGATTCTATTTAGATTTAGACGTTTCGATAACATTTGCCCCGAACGGGCGGGCGAAACATTGGACCGCATAAAAGAGAGCAGTTTGTGGGCTGCTTTTTGGCATCTAGATTTCGCTAACTTCCCTGTGTCATCGGAGTGCATCACCCGGGCATGATAATGCAATGAAGGAGGCAACCAGGTAATATCGTCGGTAGGTTTTTGTAAGGATCGCCCAAATTGGCGATGGAATTGGATGGAGATTAAGGGCGAGCGAGGATCGTTTCCATTATCTTTTGTGGCTGGAAATTGAATATCCCCGGTATTGCAGTTGTTGCGAAGTTGAGATCTCCGAGTAGGGATTGATACCTTGGCAGCTGGGTAAGCAATAGAGACATCGAAAAAGATCACGAGATTTTGAATTAATGAAGGAGGCAACCAGGTAATATCGTCGGTAGGTTTTTGTAAGGATCGCCCAAATTGGCGATGGAATTGGATGGAGATTAAGGGCGAGCGAGGATCGTTTCCATTATCTTTTGTGGCTGGAAATTGAATATCCCCGGTATTGCAGTTGTTGCGAAGTTGAGATCTCCGAGTAGGGATTGATACCTTGGCAGCTGGGTAAGCAATAGAGACATCGAAACAGATCACGAGAATTTGAACTGGCATGAGAGAGAGCTTAAAAAGTCTTCGAAATGACGATCTGCTTGAATCAATTGTACTAAAAATTTAGAACAATTTTAGAACTCTATTTCTTTGCGTAGCTGAACGCGAAAACTTACCGATGGAAACCGAAAAGAAAAAAATCAAAACAAAGCAAGTGTCAAGTGTCACAGAACCTCCCGACCAACTGATGCTACTGATCTGATCGATTCTTTGTGAGGCAGGAATTGCCGACTTTCCTTTCAAGCCTCAAACAGCAGCAGCGTCTGTCAAGTACATTAAGGCTAGACAAATAGACAAACACGGCCTTCCCTCCACCCAGCCCCCTGTGAGGCAGGAATTGCCGACTTTCCTTTCAAGCCTCAAACAGCAGCAGCGTCTGTCAGTGGCGGCGCAATAAGTACATTAAGGCTAGACAAATAGACAAACACGGCCTTCCCTCCCCCCCTATTTCCCGGTTTCTATTTGCCGTATCATTACTTCCTTTCTTTCGAGCACAAAAACACAAAACAACATCTCCAGCCACATCTTTCTCTCTAATGCGGCAACCGCGAAGAAGCCAGGTGCAGTGAATGCGCGCGTAAATGGGTGCATTTCAATATTGACTTGTCACCTTCCGCTGTGTTGTCACACCCTGTCATACCCGGTCCCGGGATGGGTCGGTATTGGGGGTTGAAAAATGAATCTTCAGCGCAAACAAAAACCTCTCCCTCTCTGTCTCTTGATGTCCTCTCTGTTTTGGGAACAGACTTTGCCGAGTGTCCCGCGATATATCTCGACGTTCGGTGCACAATTCATCACTCGTACTGACTGGCTGACGCCATATCGGTGCTTTGAATGTGAAAGACGCATGTGAATGCCTTTGTTTTTCTTTCACCCGGAGGTTTCGGTCGTAGGAGCGCCATTTGGGGCCGTTGTGTTGTGTAAATTTGGTTAGGAATCGGTTCTGTTTGCGTGTTGTCAATTCTGTCTTTCTCTTTGGATTGATGCGTGGTGTGGCAGTAGCCGGCGCTGCTACTGCACTTGATCATCGCCGAGAGTGTGTTCGATGTTTGCTGAAACCTTCTAGGGCAGCAGCTTACTGAGGTGAGCTGTGTTTTGTTGGAGTAGAGATTATTATTATGGGATTAAGTCGTTCTTGAGCTACTTGTTGGTAGTTGGTGTAGATATGCCTTCAAGAGACTCAAGAGATATCATCGAGCGATTTCAATAAGAATTAAGGACCAACTAAATCCTACTTCACATATTATTCCAAAAACAAGACTCAATATATAGCGGACTCTCGCATTTTTAGAACAAAACAGACACGCATCCGCATGGTGGCTTTCCAACTTCAATCCCTTCACTTCATTAGCTTCAATCAAACGAAACACGCATGACAACAGTTGAGCTTGATGGCGCGTAAAATTAGCCCTACATACTACTGCCATACCCATCCCAACAATAACACCAAAAAACACCCTTTTCACAAAGACTTGCGGCGGCCACCTTGCGAATCCATTTTTGAGGTGAGGTTTTTTGGGATGTGGTTTTAAAATTAGCTCAAATTATCCTTTTCTGGTAACCCGGTCCCTACACACATGAAAGGCGTCGGAAGCAACACACGCATACACGTGACCCAAACCACTCGGTCGGTTGGTTCCGCAACAAAGGACATCTTAGGACACACACACGCACACACGTACGTCCGTTTCTGCAAAAACCAAACAGTTCGGGTTCAGTGGAGCATGTAGTTGGCACTCTCGTCCTTTATTGCCTGCATACGGGACACACGGTTCGGGTCGGTCCCTCGCTGTCCCAAGCAGGGACAAGCAGGGCCGCTAGATTTGGGCGAGCGAGAACCATGGAAATAGAACCTGAACGTGGAACGATCACTTACCACGGGACACGGATCGTAGTGGAAGGATAAATTGCTTCGGTTTGGTGAAATCTTGATGTCCCCAGCTGCACACTTCACTGGTTCGGATCAAAGGATCCGTTTGCGTCTTTGGGTCGGCTTTTTCGGGCGAGATTCGGTGAGACGTGGAGATTTTATATTGCGCCACAGAACCCGACAATTTCGGTAAGAAATCAAACGAAATGCGCTTCGGCCCAAACCACGTCCACACAGAGGTTCGGAATCGTTGGATGACCAAGGTGCGGTTCGGTTGGGTACCGGTGCCAACGCTCATTAGGTATGCCACGCCGGTAGCCGTCCATATTTATAATAGGGCCAATTTTCTTCATCACTTATGCCCGGGTGTCCAACGAGACGAGGGGTTTTGGTGTGCAATCATAATCACGATCACGAGGCGCGAGCGTTGAGTTTTTGCATAATGTTTTGTTGGCTTCAAGTGTCGCGCATTTCAATGGTCATCGGGACAGTTGCTTAAGAATCCGACCGGCGTACACAGTCTTCGAGAATCTGTTCTGTTGGTGCGATAGAAGACAACAAAAACGAGCTGCGCGTCTTTTGCTTCTTTATTGTTTGAAAGATGTCAATCAATAGAATGGAAGGAATCCAGCTTGAATGAAGAGAGTCCCAACCGTGTCTTGTGTCTGGTTGAGGGGTTTTGGCGTTCTTGCTGTCGGCCTCTTTTTATCGGATAGTTCCAGCCGACCGACCCAGCCATCATTCATAGAGTGCCGATCTAGCTTGATATTTATTAGGAACGATTTGAGATTATAATAAAACAGAAAAGCTCTTCACAAAAATTCCACACTGACTCATCGAACAAGCGCGGCGTGCCCGTAAAGTGGTGTGTAAAGCCGGTGTGTCCCATCGTGCCGGAACGTTAGAAACGTTAACACTTCGTCGCGTTTACAAGTGACATGTACGCTAATGCGAATTTGTGTACAGATTTCAACTGGGCTGGAAGAGCTGAGCGAAGAAAACGAGAGATATGAAGTCTCACCCCCCAAAAAAACGACGATGCCACGCCGAATTCTGCCCAAACGATGGGCCTCAAAAATGGACAGCGGGTGTCGGCTTTTTTTTGGAACATGCTGTTGTTGTTACTGTTGTTATTAATTTTTTATATACCAAGTTCTCAATGGTGCGGACTTCAGTTGGAGATCACCTCCGGTAGGCACCTCTCGGTTTCTTTAGAGTTGTCAATTTTTTTTTGGTTTACGGTCGGCGGTACTTCTTTTGCTTGTTGAGGTGACTGTGTGCAAGTTAATTTCACGATTATCGAGTAAGGAGGGGTTTGAATTATGGCAACGGGGAGACAGAGAAAGGAGGTACGATCAGGTGGTGGCTCTAAAACCTGACCATTGATGGATCACATCGATCTTTCGTGCGTGTGTGCTCGGGATGGATGATGAATATGCTTTTCTGGGGATTTCTTTGTAACTCGCTTGTTTAACTAAGGGAAGTCTATTTAAAATTAATGAACAATATTCAAGATTTTATAAAAGGTTTCTAAATCCGATCATAACAGTTTAACTAAACGAAATTCAATTAGAACACCCTTTTTCATGTATTGCTATAATAAATTTTATAGTAAACAATGTTTGGTATCATATGTAAAATTTTTGCTCTCAAATACAAAGTTTTATCTTCTAAAAACATAATTAAGTGAAAGTTGAAAATGATTCAATTACCAAGAACATCCTTATTTCACATATACAACATTTTAAATCACAAATTTTGAAGATGCCATAATGAACTTTTGTTTCACTTACTTTTTTAAGCTTTTGTACCATTATACGTTTTTTCGTATCTTCTTTCTATTTAACTAATTCCACACAAAATTTCTTAAAACAACATTCTAGAAAATGCCATAATGAATTTGGTTTTGATTAATTTGTAGCAATCAAATTGATCTGTTTTTTATTTAACTAATTTTAATGAAAATTGTTTCAAACACTCATTTTGACGTTGCTATAATGAACTTTTGTTTGACCAAATTTTTATAGCATATTTATCCTTTGTCTTATCTTCTTTCTAAGCCACTCATTCAGTTAATGAACAGTTTCTTCACCTCAAAACTGTCTAACGAGCGCAAACTCTTTTCTATTGGAATAATACCATGCTCCCTTTGATAAGATCGCTTTGATCTCTCGGTGCCAGGTTTCTTACCGATCCGTAATCTCGCAATCGTATGACAAGTGGTTGATCTTTGCTTTAAGATCTTTTTTTTATCCGAGCGTTTCTCGGGATAGAACTATTTATCGCTTTATCCCATTGTAAGCTGCTACTGGCTATTTTTATCTAATCAAGGTATCGCTTGACATTTCCCGGAAGTTGTTGTGTAGCTGTCAAATGAAAGCTTGTTTGTTGTACGTGTTTGTTGTGCGCCGCTAGACGCCCTGTACAAAAATGATTGATCATCACAAGAGTAGCAAGACCACAAAAAAGCAGTTTGACAGTGGGTGTGCATTAAGGCGGGAGCCATTTTGTTGTTTGGCCGTGAAATCGTTATCACACCTCGGGAATCTAATTAACCCCTTACGAAAACTACGAAACGTTGCCAAGGGCCAATGTAAAGAAGCTTAAGGGTGGTGCTGAAGCAGAGTTACGGCTTTTGGAAAGATGCTAACGAGTGGAGGTGATGCGTTACGCGTCACGCGTCACAGTCCGTACGGTCGGATGTGAATGAATGAATAGGCAGACACGCACACTCAAACAGCTTACGCAGTGCAGGATGCAGTTATGCGTTAATACGCGTAAAGATTATTAAAGCCTCACAGAAATACAGTTTATTATTTCTATATTCCATTATTTTATTCCCTCTCGAAAGGTTCTCACTCTCACTCAAAGAATTATTCATATTTTTTATAGCCCCGAAAAGAACGCTTCACCGAAATTTTAAATACCCATCATTATTGGTCCGTAAGCACCGAGCGGGTGGGTTGAATGTTTTATTAAAAGCGAGCCAATTTCCTTTCACCAAACACCAGCACGGGAAATTGATGCGTTTCCCACGATCGGACGGCGTCGGCCAACGGAGCGCCGGGAACAATGTGTCAATAAAAGTGTGATTTGAAACGTTACTTAAGCATTTGTTTGTATGCCTGTCTCTCACTCTTTCTCTTCATATTTCTATTCCCCTTAAATAATAAATAAGCATCATCGAAGTATGAACACGTACTGCGGGACAAAGCAAAAAACTAAAGCCTGGAAGCGTTAGCAGCCGCACGGCTCAAACAAATGCTCATTAAACGTTCGCAGGACTTAGTGGGCCAATTTTGACCACCTTCAAATACGAAACAACACCTCTTCACTTTCATTCTGGAGGGCTTGAAAACGTTGTTAGGCTAATAATGGCCGAATCCCGGGAATATGCAGTGGGAGTTAGGAAGTTCGAGAACAGAAGGAAACATTCATCATTTCTCGCGTCATCGTCGTCGCGATTATCCACCCGTAATGTCCCATTGTGTGAGTGTGTGTTTGTAACAGTTTTTTTGTTATAAAGGGAATGCTCGTAAATTAGAACTCCCCGTTAGCCGATGGATTTCGGTTGCGTTGGGGATAGCAGAACTGAGCCCAATATTCTAGCTTTCCAAATTTTCCTCACGCTCTGCTGTAACGGGTGTTAAGTAGCAAATATTTCTCACACTTTCTGTACGCCTGCTGCTACTTCTGACTAGTGTTTGTAGCTTGCTGGTTTTGGGATACGATTTTTGTGTGCGTGTTTGCTTGAATGCCACATGCCAACAGCACGAAAACAACCGAGCAGACCCATTTGTGGTGACAACAGCATTCCAAAACAAACGTTCGCTTGCTCGGGTGTGAACATTACACGCACGCACTATTTCACGCGCAGGGTGGTAAAAATTAGTAGCGATTATTCTTTTATTCGTTGCGTTAACATTTTCACCCGGGTGAAGGTACCTTAGGCAAAGCTTAGCGTGCTGGGTCACCGTTGACAAATATTTATTGCGAAGCATTGTTTGGTTGTGCGAGGTGCGACCAGTAACACCTACTGATACCGGGGACCTGAACCTCGGGACCACATATCGGGTGGTCGTAAAGTGGTGTGTGGAGTGTTGTTTTTAGTGTTAAAGTATTTCGAACCCCCCAAACAATCCCGGGCGAGGAAAAGTTGGGCGGAAAAGCAGCAGTTTCGTGACACACAAATTTTATCTGCCCTAGGTGATCTTACGAGGGCGGTCTTTTTGTACGGGAAAACCCGCACAGTACGTTGGAGGTTGTGTTAGGGAAAAAGGGGTCTATTAATTCTGACCCGTACCCTAACCTGTACCGAGGAAAAGCGCACGTGTACCGCCGGGTACGCAGCATAAACCACTAACACCGAATGGCGTTGGGTGTGATCATAATTCATGCCCGCTTTATGGTGGGCGCTTGCTTACACCAACGCCGCCACTATCAGTTTGCGTCTTTTCTTTTTGGTTAATTATTAATTAGACCACCTCGACGAGTGGGCGGTGGGCGATGAATTTAGTGATTTTGTTAAGGCTTTTAATGCCCCCCCGGTCTTTGCCGGGTTTTGGGGTGTTAATCATTTTTATTCAAGCAATTTCAAACCCTAGAAAAATATTATTTTTTATTTTGTTTAGTAAGGTGAATGAGTGAGGCTTTACTACTGCTATCTGT
>KZ061613.1:328114-450285 GCA_002091835.1 Anopheles maculatus
GAAAGAGTGGACTTTACTGGTCGTATAACAGTTAGCAGGTAATATTTTATAGAAATTCATAGTTTTAAGGATCACAGCTACAATACAAAACTTCAGTATTCAAGGATAAACAATTTTATAATGAATTATGAAAACGTTGTACATTTTTTTGTGGGAAAATTGGTTCAATTTAGGTTGAATTAGCATAAAATGTGTTTTACGCGACGCCTCATTCATCACTAAACAAGATTAGTTCAACCTCTACTAGGTACTAATGCATCCGTGGTGTAAGGCGCATTGCCTACCTAAAGGCGCAAGAGTTGTGATATTTAGTAACACATTGTACATACTCTTATCGAATTCGTTCAGATTATGATTCCAAGCATTTGGGTCTAACACTTAAGTACACATTCCATATTATAACTGGGACATTGTTGTCTTAATATAATGGTTTTTTCTAATTGTTTCGTGAGACTTATTTACCTATTTTTATTCAATCTTGAATACAGAATGATAGGATAAGATCCTAGACGAAAGAAGTATTACAAAAACTTTCTTTTGGACACTGCTTCAGTTTCGAGTCTGTTTGGACGACTCCTTTTGTATAAAGACTTATACAGTCTTAGCTAAAGATGGCGAGTTGTTTACTTACAATATCAATCTTGTTCAGGGCGATTTTTGCTGTACAGACGGATGCTTAAACCTCTGGATACAGGTATAACATCTTTGACATTTCGAACCATTGCCCTAAAAATCCCCTCAATTTTTTAGGTATAACGATGAAACTGACAGAAAATAAAGCCTTGGTGATCTTGTCCTCTAACACTGTTTTGAGGATGGATTTTACCCTCTATTAGACGCTTTCGTCTTCATCTAGATGCGGCAGATGCTGTACTGTTAAAAGCTGTTGCAACTGTAATCGGGATTTGTCACAATATATCCATTTGTTTTATTTTACCTAGGTATAAAATTGTCCGGTGGTGTATCCGATAGCGGGGCCGGTCTTCACACGGCAGGACCGGGGTTCGAATCCCGGCGGACCGCCTCCCCGTACGCAGAACTGACTATTCTGCTACGGGTAAAACACAAGTCATAGAAAGCTAGAAATAGCAGGCCAAGACCTTCCGAGGTTGTTGAGCCAGAGAAGAAGAAGAAGGTATAAAATTGTTACTACGACAAAGTCTTCAATTATTTGAAGTTGTCGTTGAGGTTGGTGCTATATTCTTAACTCCTAATAAATTGATAACGATGTAAAACGATTTTATTCTGCACGTTAATGCATAGATAAGCTATGATTCAACGCTTTGCTAGGCCTTTAAAGCCGAATGGAAGAGATAAGAACATGTTAAAATTAATATCGATTATACAAAACATTTTAAAAACGTTTAAATCCCTTCGACAACATGAATTTTGATAAAATTTATGATTTATTTTATACATAAACTAGGATTAGTTTAGCTAGCCTGGGATCTATATTAACAACAAGAAACCTTTGCTTATGACAAGCCGATTAAAATTAATAATATTTATATTATAGAAACAAACGTACACATCCATTAGAGCCTTCTTAGCAGACATATTTCTGCTGCTGTTGAAAGTGTGCAAATGGAATCTCCCCTACAACCAGTCCGCCTCTCTGTGCATATCCGGTAAGGCTCTAGACAGCTGACGAGGTATAAAACAGTCTGTAGAAAACCCACCGAGAAAGGGTAGGAGCCAGCAACGAGCCCACAAAAAAAAGGGGGTGAAAGTCCTTTAGCACTGCACCAACACCAATAGACACGCGCGGTGCACGTTAGACGCACGGACGCATATAATGATGGCGCTGCAAATATGGCCGCGGATTAGATGGTCCTACCGAACTGCACGGGCAGGAACTAATAATAGCAACAGCAGCAGCAACCACGAAACAAATACAGGAAAAAAAAATAGAAAATACACACACACATTGAGAGAACTGCATAAAAGGCTCCCTTGCTGTGTAATGCATACACGAGACATTGGGGTTGAAGAACAACCAAAAAAAACGGAACGGAAGAATAAAAAGCCACTCGTGTTTGCAGGCTCTGCTGTAATGGGCACTGAAGTACTTAAAGAAGGTGCATGCAGTCACACCTCGGATGGTGGAATTGTTTTCCACCCGTGTGTGTGTGTGTGTACACACAGGGTGGTTCCGCTTTTCTTTGCGGTACTGTGTGGCGCATAGAGATTGGTACAATTTTGGGGATTTTAAAGTGAATTTGATACGCCTAAAGAGCTTCGTTTTCGGTTATCTTTTAGCGTAAATGTTAATCAATTTTCTGCTGAAATTCTAGCTCATAAATCACTCACCCTGTTGATGCTCGGTGCTGCATTAACACGGGTACACAGGCTCGCAGTCCTTGTGCCTTCTAGAAAATCCATCTTTCTCATCCTTCCTTACTATGGTCGTGCCAGCTTTCAACACACACGCACACACAGGTCGCTGTGTTTGCTCTAAGAAAAGCGCAAACGGCACACGGACCGACCAACGTTCGATGCACATGAACCTGACTGCGCTGCTTCATCGTATGCATACGTGTACGTGTAAGGATATTATTATCACGAATTTCAAATGAATTATGCGCATAACGATGATGGTGGTGAGGTATAAAATAGCGTGTTAGTGGTAGTGATGATGATGATGGCGATCTTGTAATGAACTCCCGATGAGATGAACCATTAAGGTGGAAAAGAGATTGGCTTTTAATTTACTTACTTTCGTACAAAAGGTATTGCAATAGAAGGTTTAATTAATGGAGTATATTATTTATAATGTTTGATTACATATTTATCAATAATTTGTCCAACAATATTAGGTGGAGAAAGCACACAGATCTCAACGACTGACAACTAGAGAATAAGGACCAAAACCTCGATTTATATTTTAAATAATGAGACTGAATTAAGCGTTATAAAATTAAATTATTTTCAATAATTTTTATAGCACTTTTTTATAGCAAGAAATTCACTCTGTTCAACCTTCTTTTTATAGGACAGACTTTCTTAATCGCAATCCATCTCTCTCGCTCTCTCTCTCTCTCTCTGTCTCGTCTTAAATATCATATATCTCCAGTTTTGTCAACTGCCATATCCTGAGCACATCCATCACGGCTTTACGACCTGTTTACGGTGCGCAATCTGTCCTCCATCGTGGCTGTCACATCGTTTAACTGGGGGGAGATTTAAAATAAATTACACCCAGCAGAAGATCACTGTTAATGTACCGTGCAGGAGCAGCAGCAGCACAAACGCGATGCGCAAAAATGTCACGCACGCATCACCACGCCGCCGGTTTTTACTAGCCGGTAAAAGTAGGAAAAGTTGAAGTTCGGGACATTTGGAAGAAGGCTGGAAGGAAGAACGATGGAAAAAAGATATTAATAGAAGGTAGAATTTAGAGAAGCACCACCGGGCGAATGGTCTAACTTGGACCGGAATGCAATAAAAAAATTGCAAACGCTTCACTAGGTCAGCTGTACTTTGTGGAATTGCCTGGAAGGTATGACCGAAAACCACTGCCAGAATTCTCCAAGCGCATGAAAAGAAAACGGAAAAAGGCGCACAATCTAGTTTCGCTTTTCGGTGCCCAACATTTCCATTTCCAAGATGCTACAAATTGAGTTGCTTTCGGGGGGTGGGTGGGCAGTAAGTTTGTTTGACGGATGACTGAGTTCAGTTTTGCCGCGGGCTGCGAACCTGAAGAATTTTCCATTTTCATGTTTAACGCGTTCCTTTGACGCGAGGAGGTTTGGTTTCGACGCCGTGTGCCGAAACAGAAGGTGCTACGAGGCCATTCCTTTGCCGAACCGAACCGGAACCACCGTTGCGAACGGGCGAACCTTTCCGGTAGCTCAGGAATGTTGCAGCGGCACCGACGAAATAGGAAGGCTCTGAGTTTTCCACCTCTCTACTCTTTATCTATTTTATTAAATATGTATTTCTCTACACTACAACATAACAAGCATTCCTTTATTTTGAAGACTTGTTTTATTTTGTTTCCTTTTTTTGTTTTGTTACTTACGCTTTGATGTTCGGATGTTTCGGTTATTCGGTTTACATCCCGCTTTCGTTGCTTCTATAAATCGGCCAAATTGTGCAAATAACTTTCTCAGACACCTGGCTCCGTCTCGGTTGAGCCACACTCAACCGACCGACCGAACAGCTCACTGTTGGTCCGGTCCGATTACTTACAACATTGTAAGACAGTGCTTCTTTTGCTTTTCCTCTTCAAATCCTGGGGGTCAACAGTTACACCCGAAGAGGGTCTCGGGGCTTTTTCTTTGCGAGACAGCAAGACAACACTCACCGAGGGCTGTGGGATGCGCGAGTCCGCTTCGCGGTGGAAAGAAGCGCGAGTAATTAGCGATATTATTTATGTTTTTGTGCCCCGGAACAACATGATAATTAATAACAATACCCACCTCATAAATAATTTACAAATAGTTTCACGTTTCTTCTGCGTTTTTTGTTTTGTTTTTGCTTCACCGGCCGTTGTGTGTTTTAGTTTTTCCCGGGTTTTGGCTTTTGTTTTGCGGAGGGATGGATGGGATGGATAAGGGTTCTAGCTGCTTTATAATTGATGACTTTTACTTAGTGCTACAAAGTGTACAAAAAATACCCGAAGAGAAGGATGGAAAAGGGGGGGTGAGGTGTAGGGGTGTGAAAAATCTCATGGGGGAAAGGGAAAACACAAAGAAGTGATTGCAGTGATTGGATTTTGAAAAATATTTGAGCTACAAATTTATATTTCGGTCTCTGCAAACAAATTTCTGTTACAATTTTGAGCGTTACTCAATTAAAGTAATTTAAACAAGTCTTATAATTCTTATTGAAGTGTAAATTTCCTTTATTGAAACCTTAAGGAGCAAGGATTAACCGGAAAATAATTCCACAAACCAAATACTCGACAGCAAACTACTCGTCAATCGTTGGGCAACAAATTTTCATTTTCACCTTCACATTTATCGCCACCACCATCACCGATACAATCAGAGGTATTTCGAGCTTAATTTTACGCAAGAAATTTTCCTCGTTCGCCTCTTTCACTCTCTCTCTTTTGTCGAAAAGTGAGATAGAGAATGAGACCGAACGTGAAAAGCTAATAATTAATGGCCAAATCATAACCTTCCGACACCTTGGCCGCGGTGGAAAATTCTGACTGGACTGTTGGGGGGGGTTTTTTTTCGTGTTGTTGTGTTTCATTATCATTCGTATTTGTTTTTCGCATTGTATTTTCACTCCCTACCGAGCCGAGGGGTTTTTCTCACCTGAAACACCCAAAGCCAAGCAACCGTTGGCACTCATTTGTCTCATTTTTCGTGTTGGTTTTGGTCGGATGGTGCGCACCCTTAAGGGTGCTTTCGATTGGGCGTTGGAATGCCACGGTTGTTTGTAGGAAATTTATTAATTCTTATTGGTGGCAGTATACATATTCATCGCTTTTCGGACCAGTGGAGCACAGGTATTCAAGAAAAAGGGAATGCTTTTGCTGGTTCACGTGTGGAAAATGGAAGAAAACTTGGGTTTTGTAATGATTTTGTTAGAAAAAGTACTTGGTAATGCTTTACCTATTTTCAACTATTTTAATTTATCTTGTTTTAAATTATCCGACATGATTTTATCATGTTTTTATTACACTTTCAACTGTCTAATCATCAATCAACATCCTAAATGTTCTTCTTTAAATTATTAATTACTGCTAAAACGATTTTTGATCTATGATTTTTACATTCTTAAGCCAAATTTCTATATTATTTATTTATTTATTTCTTCCATAATGCTATATTATTTTCTTTTATATATTTTATGTTCTAAATTTTCTCTTGAAAAACGAGTTTCTCGTATACACTTCTACTCTTTTCTTGTAACATCTTAAAGAAGACTTCAGTTTGTAGCTATGATTTGCTCGGAATAATTCATTTTTTAATTATCTCATAATTCTTTGTTGTGTTAAACATTTTTCCAATATGCTTAATCTCCCTTATGTTATATTTTTCTGTTATTTAAATACAAGGCATGATTGTCATTTTTTCTTCATGTTTGATTGTTTATTAGCTTTATTTTTCGCATAAAATACTTTAATTTCTTACTTAAATTGATGTTAAGAAAAGGTGCTGCTTCTCTTCTTTAAAAATATTTGATTAGTTGTTTAGAAGTTTTCAAAATGGCAGATAAATGAGTAATATATAAAATTAACTATGTTTTTAACATATTATCTGTCTGATGGTAGTTTAGTGATTGAATAATAAATAAGTCATAATTAACGACTGACGTTATTGTAAAAGCACCGAGAATGACTTGGATTCTTGAGCAAGTCTTGTGTCTCTCTAGTATGCAGACTATTTGATTATTGTTTTTCTACACTTTTTATACTTATTTTTCGGTGTAGTGAAACTTGCCTTCAAAATCCATTAACATTAAAAAATATATCAATTTCACTTTAATAGTTCCATTTGCTTTTGCCATCATTAAATTGGATTTACCATTCCATCTGTTCCAAGGGATAAAGCCGTAAAGATCTTCATTTAATCTACTTATACAAGGGGTTTGGAAGGACCTTTCTATGTCCTGCATGTTCAAACAACGAACCAAGAACAATGCCGACCGTCCTAATTATATCTCGAACAAAACTGCAGCGAATTTGAGTAAGGAAGTAATATCCTGAAGATTTTTATCAACCAGAAATAGATCGGCCCAAAGCCGAGATCGGTGATGATAACCGACCAGAACTTCCCGATCCTTCGTTGAAACAGAAAGAAGCAAGCATGAATAACCACAAATCCTTGTGTGATTTGTTATCTAAAAGCAGTTTAAAGCCTATCTTCCTGTCACTCTCTATCGCTCACACTCGAGAGATGATTTGTTCCCGAAAAGGATATTCCCTTTCCCAGATAAAAGGGAAAAAAGCAACGACAAGGCAAACACACACACACACACACCCGAAAGTGATACCGATCGGCACCCGGGGTGAAATCACTGCCATTTGTAATTTACGCTTCGCCGGCAAACAAAAACCGGCGGCCCGGCAATCACTTAAAGATGACAAGGTTACCAGAATCGTGACAGCGGGTAACGTTCCGGCCACAAAATCCCATCGCTAAGCCGCACCAATTAGTCACCGGGCAGAGCCGGGCCGGGCGCAGGGTTTACCGCACCGTGTCACGTGGGAAATTAGGTGCTGGTGTGTAAAAGATTAGATGCGCTGATGATGTTTCGATGGCGTGGCGATGGCTTGGCTGGCTCGGATTTGGAAATCGCGAACCCGCAACCAGTAAATTAAAAGGGGGTTTGCTAGTTAATTGCCACGAACTCGCTCCGGTTTTCGGGGTGTTATCGAAGCGTTATGTTGTTTGGTTTGGTTTCCAGCCCGCGAAGAAAGGGAATTGGTTGAAAGGTGTCGCTAGCAAACGGTGCCAAGAGCTTAATCAGTTGGGAAAAGAGTTGCTTTCTGTAGTTACGCTTCGGAACGTAACCTGGTGCTTTGCTTGTTTGAATGATAATGTGTGTGTTTGAGTGAAGTTTAATAATTAGAGTGGTTACAGCTGGCAGCTCGGACATGAAGCTGTTACTCCATTTTGTTTCGCTTGACATAATGATAGTAGGTACCAAAATGGGTCATAAATTAGGAAGGTGAGCTTCATAGCTGCTTAATGGCTGCTTAAGAGAATGGCTCGAACTTTGTAGCTGTTTTAGGAAGATAATCATCGTCGATAGGAAATAGTTAAAAAGTTAACTTCAAAACATGTATAATGAAATCCAAAGAGGATGAAGTTGCAATAGATGATTACTTTGAAGCTATTTTAGTTTATAAAGACTTTTGGGTCTTGGTCTCATATGCGAAATCTACCAAGAGAAGTTGAAGATTATACGACGATTTTGGAATTGGGGACTATGATGAATACTGCAATTTTTTGTATGTGTTTTAACTCTCTTCAGGTGCTGCCTTACTTTAAAAATTGACAGCAAGCTAAGAAGATGTTAACCAATAGCTCGAATGTTTGACAGAAGTTGATTAAAATATATATAATTGAAGTTATTGTAGATCCCAACATTGAGATAAATCAAATCGTACATTCTAATGCTCAAGACTTGCTCCAAATTTGGTTTTAAATACGATTTAAGCATTTGTTTGAACTTTTAAAGACCATAACAAATGTTTAAAATAGTTTGCTAATGCGAACGCTGATAAAGAGCTATTTAAAAGTGATGCAATCTTCTATACTGCTTATCTTCTGCAAAAGACTAATAAAAGCATTTATCGTTGTTAAAAACACCGATTCATGGATATTATTTGGCAATATAGAGTTGGCTTTTGTATATTTATTTTAAATGAATAAAAGTTGAACATATTTTTTATAGTAAATTCTTCAATGTAAGATGTACAGTCAAAAAAAGATTCTCTTCCTGATGCTTTAGTGCAGAAATTCTAGAAGGAAAGAATCATTGAAGAGGTCGGGTGACACATTTGCACAATTGAACCAAGCGCCGGCGCAAACATACACACACACACACACACACACATGCTGCACGTGAGGTGAAAAAAGGGGGTAGACTGCAACTATCCTCCCCAAAACGCAGGAGTGAGGAAAATCGCACTTGACATTTCTTCGCACAGTTTCCATCTCGTTCGCTCCCATACTCAGGGTTGACAAACACGCACACACGCACGCAACTGCACACGCAGGGTTTTTTCTCTCTCTCTCTCTCTCTCTCTCTCTCTCTCTCTCTCTCTCTCTCTCTCTCTGTACTTTGCACAAATCACACATGCTATCCGGACGCATTTATACCGACCACCATTGCCCGCCATCATCGGCCGGACCAACCGGACTTGGCGGAGGTCCCCCTCTGGGGTGTAGTGTTCTACCTACACAACGACACGGTCCGCGACACACGCGCGCACGTCCGACAAACATGTCGAGCGCGTCAATTATCGTGGAATTAATTTACACTTTCTTGCCGTTTTCGGGGTTTGCTGGGTGACGTGCACGTATTCGCGTTTAAGCGCACGGGTTGAAGAGTTGCGTGCACGAAAGCAACGACAATGGCAGTTATTAGATTTGGCACAGTATTATTTATTCTAGCGGTCACAAGATGAAGTTCTTTTCGCTTAAAACTGCGTAAAAGCATCAAGCAGCTCTTCATGTTTTTAATGATACGGCGACCACCGGGGATCCTTGGGGGATCGGCCACACCTTATAAGGCGGAGCCGTCTCCGTACGGATACGGGAGGACAAACATCGTTCGATCATCTTCTTGCCCTCGCAACGCAACTCCTTTCCCGACGCCAGCACAAACACAAAAAACCAGAATCCAATTCTCAATTGGCCGACAAAGAAGCAAACCCGTGGACATTCGCAAAAGCGCAAGTGAGTGCACCGGACGCGACGGCGATGACGACGTTTGCTTCTTATCGTTCTCGTGTTAGGAGCCGCCAGTTGTTGCAGTTGCTTTCCGCGCTTTCCGTACATTCCTGTGTGCGAACGAAGGCACGAAGCATGGTGGACCGGTTGCCAAGGAACCGAGAGAACGAAATGAAGTCCACCTTTTTGATCCGATGTTCTGGAAACGGTGTTGGGTTTAAGTGCGGCCCAGCTCGGGTTGACCATTTTTCATTTTCTTTTGCAAACCTAAAGTGCAAAGCCGAATCCTTGTGGGGGGACTCCCGAAAAAAAAAGAAGCTTGGTTTCGTGTACGAAGCAGAGCCGGTTTTCTTTGCGCGCGCCTTCGCCTTTGATGCAATATTAAATTACAAATCGCGTCGTCATCGCACACGGGTTGTCCCGCCGGGTTGGCCGTGTTTTCTTGTGAGAATTTCCGCTGCTTCTTTTCCTGTGGCGCAGTGTGTGTGTGTGTGTGCCCGTTTTCAACCGGTGGGGGCTTTTGTTTAAAATGCTGGTGTGCAAGCGAGCAAACTATACTGCGTTGCCAGAGCGAGAGGCACTCACACATACACACAGAGCGTTGTGTGGTGCGTGACAGCGCGAGCATGCAATCGCGACCAAAGAGAAAGAGGCAACGCGCGCTACGCGAAGAAGAATCTCGCTTTTCTCAAGATGGTTTCCATTTGCAGTGCGCGTCCGTCTGCGACGTGATGGGCATTGTTTTATGCGGTTTTGCACAGCAGCGAGAGGACCTGTTAATATATCTTATAAAGAAAATAAGATATTCGTAAAGACATTGATTGTAAAACTAAACTAAGGTTTAATATCCAAACTCCATCCCTTTTTCTCTTAGCGTTGCCATCGAAACCGCTGCTATAAAGATGTCTTTATAGTGAGACCTACAACAGCAGAACTGTTAAGGTGCCTCGCGCTCAAGGAAACATACTAACTACTGCCAAGTAGTATATTAGTTGTTCTTTAAGTAATTCTTACTGCTATTCGTTGTAACTGCAGAACAACTGTAAATATCTTAAAGCTGATTTAATGATTTTGTGAAGAAATGCGGTTGGTTTTTGACATATTTCCATACAAAACTCACTGTATATTATAGCAATTCGCTTTTATATTTCAGATATCCTTAACTCAACTTTCCATTAAGAATTCTAAGTAGGACTCTTTATTAAGACCGTACAAATACAATAACTAGGGTAATAATTCGACACATGTCTGCTATGTGACTTCACTCTCAGTACCCTCAGACATTCCTGGCAGCTCTTTAAACGCCTTTCGTGTTGGCAAAGAGTTAGCTGACTAAGCCGCAAATACTGTGCCCAAGAGGAGAAATAAAAGAAAAACCCGGGTGGGGGATGATAAGTTATATAAAACACCAGCGCTCCCTGGGTGAGTGGGATCATAATGTACTCGGTTCGAAGTGAATTATGAAGTGCAAAACTCACCCACTGCCGGTTTTAATGGTGTGCCGTTGCAGCAGGTAGCGTCGCCCAACTATGGGTGCAAGTGTCGCTGCTTAAGGAAGAAATGCAACTGCAAGCAAAACACGCACACATGTATCCCGAGTGAGTGCACGCACCGACAATGCCACGACATGCTCATAAATGTTTATCGGTCGTTAGTTTTATCTGGTTGCACGCTTTCTCCCTTGAGAATTTCTCGTATTTTAAGGGCTTGCTATAAAGTTACTATAATTTTATATTGATTTCTTTCTTTATAAATATAGCTATTTTATCACGTCCTGTATCTTTAATCACTTGCACTCGTTCACAATGCTTCAATTCCATTCGCCCTTGAAGGAAACGATGCACTACCGACGGACTTTCGGGCGATGATCTTGTTGGAGCACGATTTTCTAGCCTTGCACACCAAGTCCCATAACCTCCTGCTGAGTTTGTTCGGTCGGCTCAGAGAAAGATTCCGCTTTGATTCAGTGTTCAGTTTTCTTCCACAAATTATGAGCCGTTTGGCATTGTATTCACATAGCCGTTTTGTGTGGTCCAAATGTTGGGGACGTTCCACAAAGAAGAGACAGAAAATAAGATTCCGCAACTTTCCTTCCCAATTTTTGGTTGAGTATTGTAGCAATTCTTCTTCCGCCAATGGTGATTGAAATTTGAAGTTATGAAGGGGCTACGAATATTCGTACACTTGCGTTTAATTCATGCCGTCGCCATTGCGTCACCCGAACACGCCACCGGAATGGTGTCGGAGTTTATTACTGGCGCGACACAGACCTGCCTTGATTGATTCCATTTGCATTCGTTAGCGTGTAGCCGCGCGAAGTTGCTGGAGGCGCAATTTATTGCTGCAAGCTCGAAATTGTTATTGCAAATTAGATTTAAAAAAATGGTTTGCATGTTTCTAAACTGTAAAGAAACCAACCCGACCTCATCTGCATACTACTTTAAGCTATTAAAATATTCTCGTCGAAGCACAACGACACAGAAATGCGCTTTTACGCCACACACGACGCGTCGTTTTTGTGTGTGTGATGGTTGGGCCCAGCCATAATTGTGTATGCAAAGAGCGAAACATCCGCGTCAAACTGTGCGGATTAATTAATACACAACGTTCGCCTTAAAAACCTTGGAGACTTCAAATTTTGCGATCATAATAATAACGATGATGGTGATGATGATGATAAACACGGTCCGTGACAGATCGGGCATCGAGGTTGAACATTTGGTGAGCCGTCATCGACCTACCTAGTGGTACAGCTACAAAATTGATCTCTCTATCTGACCGAACAACAAGAACGTAACAGTGGATAGAGAAAATTGAAAATTAGAAAATCATTCACCGCTACCGTGAGCTAGAGCAACGAACATGTTCCACTCACAAGAAGACACAAACAATGGACCTCCCACAAATCTGCTGACACTAACTCAAACGGTTCTGTGTGGGGGATATCGTGTTTTTTGGGGGGATATTTCTTGTTTCTTGCTTCTGAAAGACTTGCCAACACATCAGACAAGGAACAACACGAGGAAAACCCGGGAAGAACTCACACAGATTTCCCTTGCTGACTTTATATTAGTTTATGATAATTAATTCCACGGATTTTGAGGTGGTCAAGTCGTCTCAAGACGCGAATCACAAGGAAGAGAAGGTGTATTTGCTGTTGATTTGTTCTGCTGTTTGCCTAATTGCAGCTGAGATTTTTGCGATTGAAATGAATAATTCTGTATTGTACCTAAAGGTTGCTATAATTCTGCAAAGCGTATCTCTTCTATACTAAAACGTTGTTTCAAATGGCCATTTAGACGAAAGTCTCAAGTAGGACACCTGAAAAAGACAAATTGTTGTCACTGTCCCTTAAAGTGTGATAGAAAAATGTTACAAAAACACACACATGGTGTTGGTGCTACTACTCGCAAATCGTGCACGGGAATGACGCAGCAAAGCCGCAGCGAACGAAGCATTCAATTAATTAGCCATAAAAACGTAATCTAATCAAAATCTCATAAATCATCCTTTATAGGCCTTTTGTTTGGAAGTGGGCCCGTGTGTATATTTAAGGCCGGAGAGAAGCACAAAACCAATGTCGAAAAAACGCCCAACCGAATGACTACACCTATTCCGTATCTAGGTCTAGGTGGTTGGACGAACGAACTACGGTTCGGTCTAGCTTTTTTTTTTGGTCGACCCTCTGGTGTGTCTATTTTAATGCTTAAACATCCAAACTAACGCTGGAAAATGAGTTGTTTCGTTTTTTCATTACATTGGTGCCTGTTTTTTGAGGGCTTAAAGTTGACCTCCTTAGCGTTGTTCAGCGGCAGCAGCAGCTCATCACTCTCTCATCAAGCTTCAGCGCAAGCGCAGCGAATGACCAAAATGAATACATCTGCTGCGCTGAGCTTACTCGGGATCGAGCAGGATCAATGCCACCCAGCTAGGGTATAAGAGCAACAAGAAGAAAACGGGAGTTTAGTGCCTATTGCCTTGGCCTCGATTCAATTATTCGTGATCCACATTTCACAACAGCGTCTTGATGGGTTCGGGCGCACGGCTTAACCTGCGCCAGATGCAGCAACAGCACAGTCACGGCGTCCTTCCGTACGGGATTGTTTCAACGTTATTAATGGAATAATAACAACACCGAGCACCCATCAACACCCATCTCATCAAACCCGGGGCCCGTGTGTCCGCTTGTGAGGGTGAGGAACAGAAGAACAGCGAAACGGGCCAACAAAGATCAGGGATATTTTATGGCATATTAAAGGTTGCTTCTCTCTTTCTCTCTTTTGCTCGGCTTTTCTCTCGCTCTGTCTCTCTTTCGTTCGTTACCAGGCGCTTCCTGATTATTTATGATCCCTGTCCCGAGGTCCGATGACCCGCTGGCACTGAGTATACCCCGAATACCCCGAAAGGGATCGCCGAGATGGACCTCATTCGGAGGTACGCGTTTTGTTAAACCATATAATTACATGTTTTGTTTGTTCTTCCTTTTTTCTTTCCCCCACCCTCCCCGTTTCCCAATCCACCCCCCCCGGGGACAGATTAGCCCCTACAATGTAAGGCGACGTGCCGTGGTTTGGTGCCGTGGCTGGCGCCTAGCCGGCCATTCTTGCATGAGCGATCGCTTTAAATCATGATATCGATTATGATCGAAGATGATCGGTGGAGGTTGTTGTGTGCCCACCCTAATCAAGTCATGAGCTTGAGAAAAAGGGGTTTTGTGGGGTGAAAGGAGGGGAGCGAAGGGGGTGCAGGAAAACGTGTCACTGGGTGGATGATGATGGATGGTTTCGCTTCCGCGCTCACGATGTACGGTGGGAACGGATTTCTCGCAGACATTTGTCAAATGTGATAATTGGTGGTTTGTTCGTCCACGGCTCTATGGTACGCTCGGTGTGGCGCCAGTAACGTACGCTGCTGGAGAAGAAAGGGATTCTAGGTTCTAGGCAGGTAAAGCAGGGGATAGGGCTTTTTTTTTGTATATACAGATCGATGTGAAATGAAAATGATCGATTGTATGGAAAGGGTGCAGAATCCTGGCTGACAGGTCACTTGCAGTTGACGTTGAATAAGAAAACCAAAGCTGTCAAGAAGTGTTTCAGCTTCCAAGAATTTCGTATTGAATTGTTTCGCTGTTTAATATCCCTTTATTGTAATATTATGTATAAAACTATTGATCAGTTCTGCGTTGCCACACTCTCAGCTAAGAAATTTAATTGGTAAGATATGAATTAATCAGCTCATAACAAAATTAAATAAACTAAATAATAATTAAATACGTTTAAGAGAACTCTAAAGAAATTCTCTGTAAGGAACTCTGTTTAAAACTACGCAATTAATTATTGATTTTAGTATTTGACAAAAGAAACACAAAAAGAAATTTCCATACCCATTATTCGGAAATTGTAGAATATTTACTCAGGAAGATCTTCATGTAGAGATCGAATCGCAACAACTTGTGCAATAAAAAGGATTAAGTAAACTGATGCAATGACTCTACGGCGACCTAAACCAGCTTCTATCAACTGCTCGAAATTCTAACAACTTCTATTCTAACAACTGCTCGAAAAATCGTTTATTTTAATTATTTGTCGAGCTTCTTAGACATGGTCAGCTTATGTTACCGATGCTCTAGCAATTTAAAAATGGTACGTCAGTTGTCAAACGCTTGGAGATAAGTTTATTTACTTAGGTTTAACTGCTGTGACAGCTTGATGGTTTGATAGAAGGCCGCCCTTAATGTTCTGAGTAATTTTGAAGCTGAAGTCATTTAAGACCCATTATTGAAGACAATGAGATAAAGAGCGTCAGATGTAAATATTTTATACTATACAGCTCAGCATTTTTGCCATAAAATTAGTTCATTTGCTGAAAAATCATACTATACTAGTTAACTTAAAGAGACATATTTGAGCAATAGGTCCTAAAGGTGACGCTCATTTTATTTTCCTCTACCAGGCCAGGCGCCATTAGTGATACATTTTGAAGCTAAGATATTAAAGCGAAATCTTTGCGTCAAACCAAACCGTACCAGCCAGTAAGTCCGTCCGTCCGTCAGTCAAAGAACGCCACAAATCGATCTCTTTAAGCAAAAGACAACTTCAAGCAACGTTACGGTAGCAAACAGTCTGTTATTCTTTTATTTGGAAACAGCAGCCGAACGGAAAGCGACACCGACACTCGACAGCAATCAGGATAAAATAAACTCCCAGAAAACTTCACCAAACCGTACGGTTGAAGATGGCGCAATGCATTTGTGAGGGGGTGTGAGGGGTGCGACAACGGAAAGAAGTCAAAAGAAACACAGCTCCGACACAGACGGACAGACACACATCGACAACAACCAGATCAGATCGATATCAGGAGGCATGCGTTTTGGCGACGGCCGGACATTTGTGCGGGAGATTGATTTTGGTGTTTCGCATCCTGGGGGCGCCTCAGTCCTTACGGTGGGGGCCGCGTGCGCGCGCTTATGGCGTTTCAGAATTCCCGATCGGCACAAAAGAAGGGGTTTTTTTTTTAAAAGCCGTAGACATCATTCCGCACGTCAAACGCTTGATCGACGAAATGTCGAACGGCATCGGAATCCTGGCTGCACCCTTTGCGATCCATTCTCTCGGTAGGGATGGTGGTGGAGGCTGGAGATGAGGGTTGACATAATGAAATGCTTGCTTGGCTTCAAGAAGAACAGATTTTTTTTTTGGTTTTGTCGGCCAGCGGTAGACTTGGGGCTGTCTGCGAGACATTCTACACATCCTATTTATGTTCCACTTTTTTTCTGTCTGTTACTGCGTTCCCTTACTATTTCTTCTAAGACTGACGGAACGCAGTGGACTTCGATTGCTTTTGTGTCGAGTTTCTTTTCTCTCTGTGTGAGAGAGAGATTTATTTGGAAGGGAATAAAGAGGCAAAACTTGTCATCATAGTCCTTACGGAAGACGAGCGTGCGAGCGTGCATCGCGTCTATTTCGAAGTTTGATGCCGGCATCCGTCAAGGGTGGCAGCTTCCTTCGAGAAACAAAACGGGAAAGGGGGAACCCATACAGAGATTGGTAAAACAACATAACTTGACATATGTTGCGCGTCGAACATGGTGGGGCCTAAGAACTTATGCTGGTTCGGTTGGTCCCGGCATTAGAAGTACAATTTTTCGGGACACATCAAGCAGCTTGATTTGGAAGATTTTTGTGTCGGAAATAGAAGGGTGCAATGGGGAACAAGGAAAAAAGACTTATGTCCGTAAAAACAATAACCAAAACTAACAAGCCTTAGATTTGGGGATGTTGGAGGCAGTGGACAGTGAGCATGGTGTTAGAGCCCTTCCAATGCGGGTCCAAGACAGATCTACGAATCTCGAATCATAATATGATACGAACAAGCATGATGATCTTAAAACCATGTTTTCTGTGAACATCACAAAATCTCTTTCCACTAGACTTGACTGAGCACACACGCATGCACAGACAAAAAAAAGGGGAAGAATTTTTCCCGATCCCGACTGTGTCCAATTGAGTCAAAATTGAATAATTGATTGCAAAGAGAAATAAAAACTTTGGGTGATGAAATAGGGGGACCAATTTTCGGGGTACATGCTTCTGTTTGATGTTGTGTTATGCGGGTGAAAACACCGGTCTTGATGTTTTTTTTGTTTCTTGAGGAATTCTCGATAATTGTGATGGTCTAAAGCTGTGTAGTCTATCACCATTAAAACACAATCATTAAATAGACAGTAATAAATACACTTGGAGCTATGTTTGGAATTCATGGATCTCAGAGTATCGAAATGAATGTTGAACTACTGTTCCGTTAAAAGCTTATTTAAGTTTTCTCGAAAAGTTTTAAGCGAAACTGCGAATGAAACTATGATAAAATAATTATGAGAAATGCTATTTTTTCTGTTGATCAATATTTCCATGATTACCTTGATTGCGATTTCCCAATAACTATGGGATTTGGTCAGAATTTATTCTTCGTTCAGCTTTTTTGGTCTAACCACACATCGTTCTTCCGATTTTGAGTATTCTATTCCGGTTCTAAATTCATCTTACTGACATCTTACACATTCATATTACTATTTCTCTAAAATTCAGTTATTAAGCTTGAAGATTTAAACATTTTAAGCCACCTTCTGTTAAACAATTTAGCGATCAAAACAGTAGAACGAGAACCGATAAGTTCTTCCTGAAGTGTATGACAACTGGAGTACAATGTGTCATGAAACCTGCATATTTCTGTGATAAACATGGTAAAACTTTATGAAATTGCAGTTTAACAGTGAAAAATTAATGAAACCTAGTTAACTTTAGGTTAAGAATGATATTTTAGCGTTCAAAGAAAATTGTTTTTACCAACTGAGCTCGTTAAAGGAAGTTTTCAAAATTTTAATGTTCCACGAAGTTGGCGTGAGCTCTAAAATTACCTCAGATGTGGTTTGAGATCTACAATCGAAGCAATTTGCCTCAAAAGAATAGCCCTGCCAAGAGAATGTGTCGCAATATGGAGAACAAATTTTAGGAACCTGGTCTGCGCCAAAGCTCTGCCTTAAATATCTGCTGTCTGTACGTTAAAGTTAGCTGAAAAACACACGATAATCTATTCCGAATCACACAGAATCATTTGGCCTTTTGCTAACTTAAAATTGTAGAAATTCCAAGATTTTGTAGCCTATGGTTTGCACTGAAACAAGCTTAAATTGGCCCAAGCGCTTAAGCTTATCCATTATAGACTACGCGGAATTTTTGGTAAACTTCAACGATTAACTCCTTATTACTGGAAGAAATATGTTTGAATTTTCGGACAATACACAATACCTTGGGAAAATAAAAGACATTTATACTTTTTCAAGCGGCCTATTAAAAGCTTTTTTGTGTGAATTCTGGCACTAGGAATTGCAATAAGTTTAACATCATTCGCCTAGAACATCTCTGGTTACTCTCGGAACGTTCGAAACTCAACTGGACCTCTCGAAACTAGAAATATTTCCATCCCAAGAGTGGTTTCCGAAGCTCTGTTGGTCAGCGACAACCTTCACGCTGCAACCTCCAGAAGACCTGTTCGCAACAGAAGTCTACCGCCTACGACCCACGTATAACTTCATGGTCAATTTTTATTGCACCGTCCAGTGCGGACCAGCGCGATAAACGATCTGCACGCAGTTCTGCAAAAAGCCCAAATGCACCCGGTGGGTGGCACCGGTTCCGTGGCGTCGGTTGGCTAGCCCGATCCTGCCCCGTCACCATACAATCCCATTCAAATGCACCACTATCGGAAGCGATCGGGAGGAAAAAAGCCAGCTAGGCGCCCACACCACACCACACATACACACCAAACCCAACAATGGCGACTGTCTGGCGCAATGGCGCACTGTGCCGTTCACCTGAGCGCCTCGCGGAAAAGCGTGACCAATTTATCCGGCCACCAGGATGCATCCTCGCATCGGCGACGGCACGATTCGCGATCATTTAAATATACGGTGATCGTGTGCATGTGTGTGTGTGTGGATGGAAGGAAAATTCTTGCAGCATACCATTGGAAGACGCTTTATCATTGCCGATCGTCTGGCTTTGTCCAACACAACCGAGGTGGTCCGTGGCGAACCATTTTCGCGGCGATCTATACCACGCTCGAGCCGTTGTTGCCGTTGTTTTCTCTTCCCAAAAGGGGCTCGGTGAACAGCGTGCAGAAACAAATAATTCATAAATAATTGTAAACTACCACCGCTGGCGCCCTCCCAGTCCGGGCGAATCCTTTCTTGAGACTTACACGGACTCGAACACGGACACAAAACCCGATTCTGGTCAGAACCGTCATAACTTTATTTCTCCTCTCTCGGCACAAGGCTGACGATTGGCCTTTGGTGAAGGCACAGCAACATCAGACGCGAAACGGTGCTGTAAAGTCAATGGGATTAATGTTTAGAAACCGGTGCCGAACCGTTTTGTTAACAAGGTCCAATCAATCCCTTGCGTTCGCGGGAAGATGTTACCAAGAAAAAAGGCGGCTAAAATGCGTGTGGTTTTGTGGTTTTGTGGCTCTCTCTCCAATAAGCTGCCAGATCAGCGACGGTACCGTCTTGGGTGGTCCTCACAGTCTAGCAGAAGTCACTGTAGCCGGATAAGCGAATTGGTCGTTTGCATAGTTTCGCCAATCGATTTGGGCAATGGTCAGTAAATGGTGATTCGATTTGGGACTAACTGTCACTAGTTGGAATTGGAATTTAATTTAAATTAGTATGTCTTAAACAGAATACGTTGTTTTCGTTATGTCTATTTGATTGTTTTTAATTATTGTTAACCTATAAAGAAGGATTAAAGCATTCTTTAAACCGCTTCCTTGGTTCGTATTAAATTTTATAGCACTCACAGCTGTGGTCTTTATAGTAGCTTTTGCATGGCGTATAAAAATTGAACATAAAATACATTTTATCGTCTACTGGCCGATACTTCGAACAGTCCCCGAGTCCCGAGTTATGATTTTATGATGCTCAAAATGCAATAAAGCAAACAAAAAGCTGAACCACAAAACACACGGCCCAAGAAAATTGGACAGCTAAAACAAACAATGGACCCCAAGACGCCAATATCCCCCCCCCAACACACGAACGATGAAGATGATGATGGTGATGAGCGCCTTCGGACCATCCGAGTGTGTGTATGTTTTGAAAGGGCCACGTTTTTCCTTCGGTCACGCAAAGGGTCCCGTGCGCAGCCTCCCAAACCAGCGTCTTCGCTAAACGTTTCCAGAATACTGAGCATGAAGAAGAGTCCAGCGTGCGGCCGGATGGAGAGGGTCAATCACGAGCAGCAGAACGATAATTATCAATTATTTATGATTTGTTGGTTTGGGAGAGGTTTGGGTCTGGATTTTTTTGGGGTGTTCGCGAATATCCTCGCCATTTCGAGCGGGACTGTGATTATCTCGTTACCGATAGGCGATTGAAAGCGAAACGAAGTCATAAAACTGTTCCACAGCTGTATGAAACAATAATTAACAAAAGCTGCTGTTTAAGCAACAAATTAAGTGATTACAAGCAAAACAAGCAGCGCGCAAAACGATTCCTTCCAAGCGTTGTCTGTGAGGTGCCTTTCGAACATGCAGTACAATCACAACCTTCACCGGGCACAATGGGAACCGTGATCGCTAATCGCTAAGACGAGCAGGAGCGAAACATTAATGCATCAAACACGGCTCTAATTGACTGTGAACTGTGGGTACAAAACCGTGTTTCGCTGTTCGCTTTAACCGTGTCGATATCTTAAACGATCCACACCGCTTCAATGCGCCTAGAAAATCATGTACATGCATTCATCATCATCATCATCATCGTAGGGTTTTGATACGGGAAAGGAGCGAGGGGATTAGTAGACTGGGAAGCCTTTGGAAGTCGGTCTCCAGCACGACAACGGATGGCTGCACAAGGCTGCCTAGATAAGCCGATCGAGCCATTACTTATCGTTTACAGCCGAGCCGTCGATGTAGATCGGTACAAGCTAAGCTTATGTTTCTATTAATGTAAGCCGCTATTTCGGGTGAACAAATTGATGAACAACGTCATTATACTGGCGCAAGTACGTTCGTGATTCGTGAATGAATTGGAATGAATCACACAACTTCGAGACCTGAACGAGCTAAAGATAATGGAAAGAAATATTGCATGTTTGGGACCTTGAGGTTATTAGACGACAGGTGATCAACCTAACTCTAATAAAGCTAGGATTTAGCGTGAATCTTCAATTCCATCTAGCATCATCTTGTTGTCGGTAATTGGAGAGCCTTGGTAGCTTTTACAGAGTGAACGACTCCAATATAAGATCATCTTCCTGGTTAAGTTTAACTTGATGCGAGCACATTTTGATATTGACTCCCTAGCAATGAATCTTTACCAAAAGTGCAGGATCTGGATCTTATCTGAATATCTGAGCTGTTTATCTTGGGCTGGGTCGTCCGGTGCAATTCTCATGACACGCTAGAAGCGTTAAATTCGTTGGGCGATGGTGAAATCACTCAGCAACGTCGTCTGGAACGCGGCTAAGAGGATTTCGTCAGTTTTGAACCTAGCCCATAACTCAGAGGCGTATGTGAGTACTAGAACTTTAAAGTTTTTACTCAGTCCCTGCATCGTCTGTCGCGGCAAATATTTTGAGTAGAGAAGAAGCTGTGAATGTCTATGTTGTTATCGGTGCTGACTTTTGACTCCAGATAGATGTAATTCACCCCTACGTGGATCAATGTTTGTTAGCAGTTTCGCCTCGTTAAATTTCCAACCCGAGGCATAGTGCCGCTTGCTCGATCCTCTGGTAAGCTTCTGCTACGTAAGAGAGCCTCAAAACTTTGGATTGCCAGATAGAAAATCATCCCCGGAGTTGCTACCTTCTAGTCTCGGATGGTCCTCTCCGGTACCAGATTGCCGAGAAGTCAGGCAGCAGGGAGACTGCCTCATGCCCTAAGTTGTAGCAAAGGGCCCTGTAGATCCGTCTCCCTTCTTGTAATAAATACTTTTGCCCATCTTTAGTACATCAAACAATTCATCCAGATGCTATAAAACCTTATTGTTGTATCTATAAAGGAACCAAAATTAATGAATCTCTCTACAAAATTCTAATATCTCGTTCTTTTTTCTCTTCTTTTTTCTCTCCTTACAGGTAAGTGTTCAGCTTTCATCCTATAATCGATCGTTATACTAGCGCTAACCCATTATCGACATTGTTTAACAAACCATAAACCGATCGCCCTATTTCGGACAATGGTTATTAGAAATGTTTTGAAAAAGGAACACACGGGAAGGTATTTGTAGTTGAAGGTTAAAATGTATATTTTCGTGATTAGTCATCGGTTTGATTGAACATCATTCGCCGGTCGCGCTAAGTACGAAGCTTTTGATATCCGCATCCGACCAGGCAGGTGAATCTTTAAAGCAGGCGCCAAACGACAAACCAAGCAATCGTTTGAACTGAAAGAGACGGGCTTTTTTTGTTGGGTGATCCACTGGCAAACGTGACTAAAACGAAGCGATCGAAGAAAACAAGACATTGTAACGAGATCGTCGAGAAAGCGAAAACTAACGACAGAACAGAACGAACGAGAGATAGAGAGCAGAAAACTGTATCAAAAACTTGAAAATTCTTCACCAAAAGGGGGGCCACACACACACACACGCGCGAGAGGACACACGGGCACATGCTGCGGACGCGCTCCAGCAACGGGCGCCACATTATTTATGTTGATTTCTTCTCCCGAGGACAGCTTTGGCGAGGTTTTTCGCATTTCGCTTCCCTTTTTTGGGGGTCTCCGGGAAGAGCAAACAACAGCAAAAAAAAAACAAACAACGAAGGAAAATTATAAATATTTCCTCTCGCTCTCGTGGTTAGGCTCGTGCTTCCGTGCTCGGGCACCGTGGAAAGAAGGATCGCGGAAAGGCGCCAGACTGTGGGTTCGGTTTTGCGTTTTGCTTCATCCAAGTCCACCGGACCTGGCCGGATCGTGAAGCGAGGAGAGCTGATTAAATCGCTACCACGGCGTATTTGTTTACGCCGGTTGTTGGCGGGTTTTTGCTTCCCCGAGCCCCTGCGCGTTGTTCGATATTTCTCGAGGATCGCGCGATTTTCTCGATTCCACGCGTCGTGCCGTGGGTACCTGTGCCCTTGTTTGAAGTGCTGCTGCAGCCTGTTGGTGGGAGGGGGGCTCGAGGTTAAAAGGGAAGGGATTTGTCGCCAGCGTCGTCGTTGTTGTCTCCGGTTGGCGACAGACATCAAACCCCCCCAATAACCACTCTTGCCCTCGTGTTTGTCGTCCGTAGATGACCCTTTACCGTGTGTCGGGTGAGACCTTTCGCGACTGGCCGGCGTGTGAAAGCACGCATGTACTCGAACAGTGCACATGCAAATTGGGACCATTGGGCAAAATAATGACCCACCAAAAAGAAACGTCACAGCCGATCGATTCGGGATGCGATCCGGGGGTACAGAAAGGACATCAGGATTTGCATCGATTCGATGTGATACGGTTTGTGTGAATATTGATGAATACTGGCGACATCTCATCAAGCCGGGGTCCGAACTTTATGCAACGATCACACACCAAGAGACGCACCAAACAAGATCATTTCCCAAGTGTGGGAAGATTTCGTTGGTCCAATTTCTTTCCCTTTGGGAGCTCCAAACAAACAAATGCGTCACTTCGTCCCCGGGGATGACTCGTACTATAAAAAGAAGAAATTAATTTCCTTTACCATCAGCACGACGGTCACCCCCAGCAGGCAGCACTGGTTAATTGCTCCATTCGTGCGGTGGATTATCCGCCGTTCGTCCTAGACCGGGATCCGCGCGATCGTGCACCGGCCATCCATAGTCCAGTGAGAATGTCGAACTGGTTTTTACCAGGGTGGTGCGCTCCGAACGACTCGGTAGGTTTATTGGTTTCTCTTATTCCCGATGCCCATCCACCCCGTGTTTCCCGGTGCTGCATATTAATTGCCGATAATGAGCGAAATCGCTCGTTGGTGGGACCACCCCACGACGGGGCTTTCGCTGGCATCTAATGAGACCGAAAACAAAACGGAACAGGGCTTAAGATGCTGGTCCGGTTGTTTGCTTCCACCGAATATCGATCCACCAACAACAAATCCGCCTGTCGACACCTGCGGGACAAAACCCGATGAACGCTTCCCCGAAGACCTCCCGTGTTTGACAGACACGCAGAGGGTTTGTTTCTTCTTGGTTCTGGGTTTTCGACCGGGTGACCAATGAATGGGCATTGACAAATCGGCTCGTTAGGCGTCTGTTTTCGGTGGCATCTTCATTAGAATGACAATGTGAGGCTACGGGTGAGGGTTTGAAAAATGAAGTGAAATAATTGAGTGGATGGCAAGAATTTCCGTGGCCGTGCCCCACTTGCAGGATGCTTATCTTACGTGCTTGAGCGAAGCGTCGATTGCGACATCAAAGCAAGAGCGTTCGGAGTGACAATAACGAGGGCTTTAGGAGAAGATATTTTAATTTCGACTGTTGACAATATTTGCATCGATATCTGGCAATGCACACTCGTCTATTACCTAGGCCAGGAGATTGATTATCAAGAGAGATGGGGTCATTAAAATAGCGTGATCTGTTTTTTCTGAAACTAAATTGGAAAACAATTTGACTCAATCTTTTGAAGGATATTGCTTCAAGAATCTATTTTTTCTATGTCTTGCTCCTCCAGTTGAAGCTGTGTGAACCTTAAAACCTATCTTATTATCTGATTAATTTAGAAATATAGCGATATTAGCATCTCCAAGTTTAATAATTTATATTTTTTTATAACTATTGCTCAATTCGATAGGCAATTTATTACAAAAATAAAACTGTTAAGTTTATAGAGGACTCTTTAATTTTCTGAAGCTATTGCTCAGTATATTTCTACATAAATATTGAACAGACATGAAAACACATCTGGGATTTTCTAACTGTCTTTGCGACTAGCTGAGAAGAACCTTTATTCAGCTAATTGCTTGACTATCCTCTATTTTGGTAGTTAAACAAAAACAATTCATTCTTATAGTTCATTCCATAGTTCATCCGATAGTTCATTTATTCATTAAGATTCATTGTATCTAATGCTTAGTAGCACTGAATCGTTTATTCTTACATTTTCATCTATTTAAATGTGATTTTGAGACTATAAATTCTCTTGTTCAACTTAACTGCCATTGGCAAACAAAAAATTATCTAATATTTTTATTATATTGACACATTTCAAGTCATAATATCAAGTTCTCTTTTATAACTTGCTTGCTCTCGCATTTTAAATAACCTCTTATGGTACTACAGTCTTCAATAGACTGTTGATATTTATCATTTATCAATTGAAATCGGTCTTAAGTTAAACTAGAACTTTGTATAATAAAAACAGCATGTTTTAGTGAAGCTTTTCTTATAATGTTGATAAGACTTCTCAGCTTTCTTATTGAAGAAACGAACGATAACATTCAAACTTGTAGCAAATACACAAAGCAATATGTATTTATCACTTTCAAGTTAGTTTTAAAAAAATATTCAAGATTATTCCACAGAACTTTATTGATTTTTTGTGCAAAAAAACATTTCTCTACAACATCTTCTTGAGACAACATCACGAGACAAAATTATTGTCTCAAAATTGTCACCATTCCCGCCATGGTGCCTGTCAAGAGCATCATCGTTTCTTTCTGTCACGAAAAAAAGCTGAATACTTGAAGATGTTCAAAACCATTCCAAACCCACATACACACACGCACAAAAACAGTCTTAACAAATCGGAAAATCCCCACTGCTAGATAAATTACTCCACATCTTTGCGCCAGCAGCAGGACCAAGGATCGCCGACTGTTGACAAGGAACGTATTTGTAGCTGGCGCGTTCACGAGTATGTCGCCCGATTGTCCTCTCCTGTTTGGTGTAGGATTCCTATCATTTCTCAACTCCACACACACACACACGCAAGAGGAAGAGAGTAGAGCTGAAAAAACAAAGTCCCCACACCGAAAAAGTTGTGCCGCCGTTGCCGCCGAATCGAACGCATAAATTGAATTCCGTCCGTCGGATACGGCGTGCAAACGATTCGGTTGCTTTGCGCTGGCCCTGGATGAATCCCGGAGCGAACAAAATAATGAGACCACGGTGAATTGGTGAACCGTTCCAGGTTAGTCGTCGGCAGCATAACGCAAAAAAAAACCGAAAAGAAAAAGGTATCAATAATAATGGCGCCATTTATTGATTTATGCTCGATTGTTTTGTGTTGTGTGTGTGTGCGCGCGCGCGGACGGAAGAAAAGCTCCCCTAGAAACATGGAGCCGCAGAACTCAAATCCGAGGGCTTGAGGGTGGGTTGTGTGGGAGCGTTGGGGTGGAATTTTATAAAGAAAAACATACAAAGCGACACAGCGATTCGGTTTTCTAAACATTCGGCCTCAAGGAAGGGATGCTCGAACGATCGATCTTGTTGTGCTCGATGATCGTGGCTGGGGTTTGTATCGGCGTGTTGTATTATTTCGGGTTTTTCGGCGTCACCATTTTACTATCGCCACCGTGCGTGTTCCAGCCGGGGTGGTCCCCCTCCGTTTCCCGGTGATCATGATCGGTGATGATGATGATGCTAATTTGCTAACTGAAAACATTCGACGCGAGCTCGGATTTCGGACAAGTTCGGTCGTTTGTTTTCGGGGGCAGGTTTTTTGGTTAATATCTCCCGTTGAGGTAGTAGTTTGTGTAGTCAAGCAGTAATCAACATTAATCCCTCACAGTATTCCGAATACTCCCAATCCCCCCCAAAAAAAAAAAACCCGTGCAAATTCCGTCTCTCGATACGGAAGCTTGCGTGCGAGGTTTTCCAACAAAAAAAAAAAATGCAATTTTGTTTTTGTTTTCTAACTCCATTTTACCAGTGTCATTAATACCCGTTTACTCTCTTATCTTCAAGGTTGGCGATGCCTCCACCGTTTGGGTATGTAACACTTTACTTTTTTTGATTTCTTCCGTCCGTCCTAAACTCCTCACGCGCTCCACCGTACGCTGGGTACGCCGCGCCACAAATGTATGGCCTGCAACCGATGCGCTTGTGTTACAAAAATGACGATTTTTTGTAGATTGAGGTAAATATTGTACTCAAAAACAAAAGGGCAGTAAGTCTCTTCCAAGGAGAACTACGATAGTTTTGAAAAAAAGCCCCCCGTTTTTTTTCTTTCCTGATTATAACCACATCGATCTGGTACGGGTCCACATTCTTGAGGGTCGAGCTTAAAGCGGAACGATAATTAATGATAATAAACCACGGACCGCCGCCACTACACACGTTAACGGTGGGGAAGAAAGCCCACCCAAGCAAACACCCTCTTCTTCTGGGTGGGGTGGGAAAGGGGGATGGTGGGAAGCGGTGTAGAAAATCCGTTTCCGATGGTACCGCCGGGTGATGGCAATGATTACCAGCAATCAATAAAAATGAATATCAATATTACTTCCACAAGGCTACTTGGCCCGAGGAAGGAAGCGGGAAGGTGGGGGGGGGGGGGGGGGGGTGGCACCAGGATTGAGGGTGGCCGCCGTGTTCGAGCTTTACATAAAAGCGAAAATACCGCCCCGACACCGGTGCGCGTAAACATAAAACAACACAGCGTAGTGGGAAGGAAAAATAAAACACGAAATCGACATAAAAAAAAACAAGCCGACCGGTACGACGATGCACACGACGGGTGGCTGTGGGCACACACACACACACACACACATTGTGCATTGCACACACCGTGACTGGAATGTGAGTGCAAATGCGTTTGGCTGTGTGTGAGGTGGAAATGATTTATTTAAGTAAAAATGTAGAATTCTCCACTGCGGTCTTTAAGAACACCGGAGAAGTTACTTTTTTGGGGTTAAAATTTCGTATTTAATCTTCAAGGTTGAACGTTCATTATTTGACTGTTCATCTTTAAACTTATTATGCTTCATTTTTCTATTTAAAGACTTTACTTTACTCTGTAAAATTTCTAAGCAGGATAATGTGTTGCAATTGATTTTATAATTTTTATTTTTAAGGTAAAAAGGAGACACCCGTTTTTGAAAAGATTAGTATTTGCAGTCTCTTGTTATAATAATAACAGTCCATTAGGTAACTTTCATTTTAGGAGTGATGCTTTGAAATGTATCCGTTGCAATATTACTACTTTTTACAAAGTTTTTGGTTTAAAAGTTAATCATTGTACCAGTGTTTGCAATGTTTATTGTTGAATGCTGTAAATTTAATATCTTTTGGGTGTTTTTTTTCTAAGAAAACATTTTAGTGTACATTACAATTAGTGCTGACGTTCATCGAGTTTATTTTTAATTGAAAATAGATTTGGGACTTCTTTTTTAAGGAAACTATGATTCATTATAGCATTGCGATTATTCATCGGGATTCATTATTCAAGCGAATAAGGGAAAGGCTTGTTTTTGGTTTTGTTTTCAAAAATTTTGCTTAGTTTTCAACTTTTTCTCTTTAAGTAATGCTATAAAAATAAAATAAAATAAAATAAGTAATGCTATAATTATAATTTCTGCAAAATGTTTTTTTTAACACATCTAAGTGTTCATTATAGTTCATGACAAAGCACTAATTCATCAAATAATGTTTCATTTGATATTCTGATTTAAAGCTTTATCATCATGATTTAATCAAGTGTTCATGACAATTCATTATAGCAACCTTATTCATCGGGGTAATACTCAAACAAGAACTGCCTGAGTTATAGCTTTGTTTGTTTTATTCCACTAAGAATTTGAAGTGTTCTTGCCTTGTTTTGTGTGTCAAGGAGGTGCGTCCTGGGTGGCTTGCCAAAACCTTCTGCCTTGTGCCTGAGGAGTGTTGCTAGGTATAAAAATACCTCAAACCTAATTCTATCACCAAAAGATGAACTGTTGGCGAGCTCCTTTTTATCTCTAGTAGCGTGGACGCTACAAGTTTATTGCTCTTGTGATTCATCGGGCAATAAGTGATGCTCGACTTCAAGAAAAGATAAGTTGCTATAAAAAGAAATTCATTTGAAAGTTTAACACTCATTATACAGTGCAATGTTCATTAATGTTCGTTACACTACTCTTATTCACTGACTAATACTTCTTCAGAATTTCTCTGTTGAAAGCTTATTCATCTTAGTGTTCATGACAATTCATTACAAAACACTACTGATGCAATGGGTAGTATGTGAATGCTATAAAACTAAAATGATGTTTTTTCTTCGCAAAGTTTTAAACAATTTTGATGTTATACAAAAGAACTCAAAGCGAAGAATGACACACTCTACTCAAATTACGCAGGTATTATGTAAAAACCCACAACCAACATTCTAGGCGATCTGTAATAACTTAATTTTTTGCCATAAAAAAGCCCCCCCGCTTATCGCTCTAGTTCCTTCGCTAGCGTTTAATCGCTTTTCTCTGTGAGAATAAAATCAATGTACGCTTCTGCTCGCACACGATCAAAGCCCACTGGCCCGCCCAGCGATTCCGGGGGGTGGGGGGAGGGTGCGTCACGCAAAGCCCCGAGCTTTCGTGTGGAGGACTTTAACATCGTAAAGCGCATGTTTCGTTTGTGCGGTGCGCTTTCAAAGATGCTCACCCAACCCGATCTGAGGTGCGCCAAGGTGCTGTGTGACGCCAGATTTGTGTTTATATTTAATGCCATTTCCCGAACCATCCTTCCCGTGCCAGCATCACCGTCAGCGTCGAATGCGTTGGTGCGGTTTCGGAGCGAATGTATGCTAACAACGAGTTCGAAGCAACGTTCTGGATTAAGGTAGGCTCGGAAAGAGAGCATTAAGAAACTGCAGCATGCACGATCATGCAGAGGCACCCTGTTTCCTGTGAATGTGTCCTGCGCGTTTTTGGATTTTCGCTGTTGCTCCACTACACTTGCTCTGCTTACTGCTGCTAGCGCTCCCACCGGATATCGGTTTTGGGTTGTCGCCCGCTTGGAGGTCTTTCCCGTCGTTTTGGACGATGGTTTAAAGAGCGGCGCTTGAGATGCCGCCAGATCAAAGTGTCCGGCCAAAAGGCTCGTCGATCGAAACACGACGCCAACTCGATGACGCCGGGGCTGTTTTTGTTTCTTTTCGTCGCTGCTGCTGCTGCTGCTGCTGTTGCCAATTTTATCCACACACGCACTCACGCATGCAAGTGTGTCTCGTTGGTGTGTCTTTAGAGATCTCACCCCTTCGACTTTGCCCAGTCAGAAATACAGGTTTATCCATACAGGGGGGCACAAGGGAATACAACAACAAAAAAATCGTTTAAAGTCGTCCGAAATCGTCGTCGTCCGGATCGAGCGAGTCCGTTTTATAGTGTTGCTTGATTTCGTGTTTTTATTAGGAACTGTGTGCTGCCCTGTGGCTCTCCTTCTTTCTCGCCCCATAATCCTCATCGCCGAGGTTCCGAACGGTGAAGTATATCATGTTACTGTGTGTGTCTCTTTGGGGACATCAACGCTACTTTGATGTATCCTTTTCTTGTGTCCAAGGCATTTGGTTCCTTGGAAGTGAATATTGCACCGACCGAGTCATCAGCCGGCACAAATACAAAATTATTGAAGCTTATGATTAAGGGTTTTGGTTGTCTTTTGTAACACGATAATTCGTTTTGTAGATCCTCTGTAAGCTCGTTTCGATTATCTTAACTGGTTAACGTATCTTCAAAATGTTTCACGAGGATTTATGAGTTATTAATGATGTACCTGAAACGGTCTGATGTACTCGCACCAGCTGAGCAGTCATTTATCAAGCGCAATTTATCCGACATATTTGTTCTTCTTACGCCATAAGAATTAAGAGCTAGTTGTGTCCTGTAACGTCCACAAAAGCTAATGAGCTGTCGCAATAAACACAAGTACCTACTGCCTAAACCAACCCCCCCCAAAAAAAAGCCGGTGATAAACAACACAAATTACCATTAATTACCACCCGGGTGTAAGCTCCAGAAAACCGGAGTTACTGGATAAAATGTCGCTTCCGTTTTGGAAACCGGCGGACGAACGATCCCGAAACGATCAAAGGTATTACGAACGAGTCGTGTGTGTGTTTTTGGTCTGTTGCCTTAATCTTAATCTTCGTCTATTAATCAATAGCGACAAACGATGAAACCTGACCACTGTGTGTCCACCGGTAGACAGGTGACCCGAGAGTTGAAGCCGAGCCGATCGTGCCTGTACGATAAGGGAAAAAGGGAGAGCTCGATCGATCGGTTTAGAAGCGAAAGAAAGGGAAGGCAGAAGCCTTAATTTTGGACGTTTTTTTTAGGTCTGTTTGCTTGGGTGAGTAAAACCTCTAAAGCCCGTCACCTTAAAAGTTAACCAGCGTAACGCTGTTTGTTTAAAACGAGCCAACCTTCGAAGAGGTCTGTGCTACTACCAATTAAAGGGCTAAAGGTGCTGGTATTTTATTAGGTTTTACACTAAATGAGCATTAAATCATGTCCATTGTTGACTGTCTAATATCCAAAGTTCTGAAATATAAAACTTTCAACATCAGAATCAATATTTGCTCCAATTTGTGATTACCCGCGTGACATCTATTAAAGTCTCCCGTGAACATCCGTGAAATCTCGCGCAAACATTCCACGATCGTAAACCGAAAAAAAAACCCCCCGGCCGATCAATCACCGTCGCCCAGGCAGCCCCAGCCGAAAGCAGCGGAAGGTGATCACGGCATTAATGATCACATCATGATTAATTTCCACGGCGAGAGTTAAGTTTGTGTAACGTTTAGCAAACATGGGCCGACGTTGCCGCCGCCACATCCCGTGGCGCAATGCCGCGTATCGAACGAAAAAGATGATAAATTGAGTCTATCTTCTGCTCGTTTTCTCGTGTGCTTCAATGCCTCGGTTTTTAGAGGGTTATGAATCGTGGTAGAAACAAAGGAGAGCAAAAGAAAGGAAGAAACCTTTCCCTCCGGTACACCATTAGATGGCGCTATCGGGACCGGCTTGACTCTAAGGTTCGTCGCTTGCTGACGCGCACAAGTCGTTCGTTTTTTTTGCCGCTCGCCTCGATCGTTCACTGCGGATCGTTGGGATGTGTCTCGTTTGGTTGTCCGGCGTACCGTGGCTCCCGTATTGTAACCGATCGTACTACGTCCCTTCCCTCTCTCCCTCTTGCTCCCCCTCTCGTTCCACCTGAAACGGAACAGCGAAATCGTGGTCGTGGGGTCGAAATAAAATCCAAAATAATTGGTATCTAAACATATGTTAATACAAGCCACCCTGGCACCTGGCGACCCCGGGTGCGGCTTTACAGCCGGCGCCATACCCTTCCCTTCCTCTCGCTCCCCATCTTCCAACCCGGCTTAAAACAATTCCGCAAGGTTCTCACGTCGTCGAGCGAAATCCTTCTACGCGAACGATCGTTTCGCCCCGTTTTTGGTATCGTTAGCAAAAAAGCCAATCGGTGCTGCTGCTGCTGCTGCTGTGTTTTCCCTGGCCGCATGATTTGTTTCCCCCCGCCGAGCATGTCCGCTCTCCCACTCTCTTCCTCCTTTCCCGGGCTGGTGACCAATGATCTGTTCAATTGTTTCAATTTTCAATCTTCCCTTCGTTCTGCGAAAATCAAACGATCGGTGATGGCGCTTGGCCAGCAGAAGACCGCACGATCGGTTGGCCTTGCTAAGGTGGTTAAGTTTATTTGTTTACTTGCTTCTGGGTTGCTTCTTCCGTTTGCTGTGGCGCTGAAGACACACACACAGGCACTCATCATGTCGTTTCAATGTTTAGCTCTAGCTACCGTTTAGGGCGTTCTGTTCTTTCTCTTCATTTAATTATTTTATATGAAATTGGTGTAGCTTTTACGATTGCGAGCTTCGTAAGGTGCTTTGTTTGTCGGCAAGAGATCTTTTTCTTCGGCTTCTCCTTCTTCCAGCTGTACTTTTGCTTTACCTTGTTGTGGTTCGGTTTGTTTGTTTGGTTTTTATGAGCCTAGTTGTACGTTATTTAGCAAAAAACGAAGGCTTTACAGCATCATTCTCTCGCTCTTTCTTGGTGCTTCATTGAGAAAAACGAATTGTAGCTTTTTTTTTTAGTTGGGGAGTTGCTTGCCGAGGGACAAACACATCCTGCACCGCTGACATGGTGCCGATTAATTAGTCGAAACAGTTGTGTGTGTCTCTCTCTCTCTGTGGTTGACCTTGCTGGTTCACGATGGGCGGAAGTATTAAAAAAATCATCGCCCAAACAAACTTTACTCCGGATGTATAAAACTGGCCCGCGTGTGTGTGTGGCATCAGTAGGATGAGAACACGAACCAAGTGTGAATGGAGTTAATTAAAGTCTTGGTGCTATCATTAGGATGCTGGACTAGACGCCGTCGTTTAGAAGGTTTGCTGGCTGTTGACCTTCCGGTTTAGATGGGTTGTGGTGAAAATTTTCACTTTTTGTTTGGGGAAATGTTTTTTTGGTTCTTAAAAAAAGGAGATGGATTTTGGAGAAGATTTCTCTGGGGACCATGATTGCATTAATTAACTTCTCAACTCTGTACTCTCGTTGTGTGTCTGTGTGTGTGTGTGGTTTTTGTGTGTGTGTGTGTATGTGTTTATAATGTAGCTATATATGTGTGTGTGTGTAGTAAGTTTAACATTGTATGGTTTATTGTTCCGGTGTTAGTTCGTGGTGTTATTAGTGTATTGCCGTCCGCAGCTGTCCCGGTCAGTAGATCCTGCTACAAACGGCGCTGCTGCATTGCGTGTGTGTATGTGTGTGTAAAGATATAAAGAAGTATTACTGTGGTAGGGTTGTGTGTGTGTGTGTTTACGCTTCTCTCCGCTTGCAAAGTTGACTATTGTAGGCTACTTTTGGGGGCTCCGGCCATACGCAATACACGAATGATCTACCATTTCTTCCGATTTAGTGTTTTTTTTTTATTATTTTGACAGCTTGTTGTTAATTTAATCATTAGTTGCATTTTTTGTTGTAGCCATAAGAAAGTTGTGATTTATTTCGGTTGCTCGTTTTTTTTTCGACGGATGAAATATTTTCATCCCTTTCAATTTTTATAATTAATTACAATGTTGCACACATAAAATTTAAAATAAAATGTGCTCCAATTCAACAAACCGCAGAGACTCCATAAAACTTATCTAGCCCATCCATCAATCGTTACAGCTAGTGACAATCGTTAGCAGCTACATTCTTTATCGAGCGAGAAAAAAGTCACATTAGTGTGGTGTTTGTTTGATGCCCGTTTGACGATGGCCAACAAATGAGTCCCATTTTCCCATTTTTTATCAACAAAGCTAGTGCAGTTTGATCAGTGGTCGTTTTATGTGTGTTAATTTAGCCTGCAAACACAGTTTTGCGGTGCAAATAAGTTGACGTATTAACTGTCATTTTGTTTTCTTAGCGTAATTAGTTGTCAATTTCTCTTATATGAGCTTTTCGCCCCTTAAAACACGAGTAGAGAACAGACTGATTGGGAAGGAACAAAACTGCTTTGAACGTTTTCGCAGAATTGAAGCACTATGTACAGCACGAACGAGCCGCTCCGGTGGGAAATCGACCCGAAAGGTGTCCCAAGCCGAAGTAGAGTGGGCCCAGTGATTTCGCTTCGTCTACCATTTTCCCAGACCGATGTGGCGTCAGATAAGATAACACTGTGCGTCATAATGGGATGGGTTTGCGATGGAAAAAACAGGGAGAGAATAGGTGAGAGAAGCAAGTGGGGAAAGATAAAAATACACACACATACACAGCGCTCGCACTGATGATGGGTGCTGTGCTTATGATGATGATTAATAACATTAAATTACATCCATTAATAAAATTGAACACAAACGACGTGAGCACGCATATACGCCCGCCCCAAACTAAAGGTGGCACCGGGTGTTTTTTTTTTGTGAAGGACATTACAACAACCAAAACGAAAGCAGTCTGTATGTGTGTGCCCACCTACGTGACCATATGGGGTGCGCTTTTCCTCCCGAAGCAAATGGGTACGCTAATGGTAGAGCGTAAAGATAGTTCGAACATTTTGTTCCTTTTTTCGTTCCTTTCATTCCCTGTACGAAGGGTGGCAGTCCCAGAGTGATTTTATTAACGTTTTTTTTTAGTGGCTAGACTCCGGGAAAATGCGTCCCAGAAGTGCGTACCCGGAACAGCGTTCGACAGCGCATCGATTGTGAATCGTCACGCGAACATCCTTAACGATCGGTACGCTCATTTTGTGTGCTGCTGTTTGGGTGCCGTGTTTATTTTTGTGCCCGCCAATTGTACAGCAAATAAAGCTTGTTAAACAGTAGCTTGGGTTTGGTGAATGGGTAGCATAAATAGACCACTTGGAAATAGGTTAATGGTTTTTATTTTTATTCGCATTTTATTTATGTAATGCAATAAAAATAGAAATTGGAAGTGCAGTTGCGTTAAGATTATCCAGCAAAGAACCTTTAATGCTTTAGATTAAGTGGTGAATCAGTTAATTATAACTTATAAGACAAGAAAGTGCAAGACTTGTTGCAATATAGAGCAATATTTCAAGATTCTTGTATGATAAATTTGACCATTACATGAATTAAACTTCAAACGTTTGGTTCTTATTTGCCGACGGGATTTTTCTCTTCTGACACTCTTCTGTATTTTGACACCCAAGCGACAGAAGTACATTATTTATTCAGTGGATAACTCAATAACTCCTAGCCTGAGTCTACCAACTTATTTTTATGTCCTTGTCAAAGTCCTCTTCATGGATTCTGGGTTTGGTCTGGTTTAGTTGAAGCTATAACTAGACATCACTATAACGATATCTACCAGAACTAGGCGAAAATCTAGTCCTGAGCGAGTTGAAGCCTTTATAAGTTACATACTAGGTTGAGGTCCTTACAAACTGTAGGAGAAATAGTTAGTACCTCTGTTACAAAATTTCATTTTTGAGTTTATTTACTAGAGTTTTGGAGTCCTGATGAGAGATGATTCACATGCCAGGAACTGGTATCACCTCTGCCCGTATGCAGAACTGCTACAATCAAGTCAAGGCAAACCCGAAATGGCAGACCAAGACTTTGTTGAGGCTCTAGTACAGAAAATATAAGCAAACTTGCAGCTATTTGCATGTCGTGTACTTAGTTGGGCACCAAAAAGGTTCTGTACGAAGATATAATTAGTTCCTTTTCGTCTTCATCTCAACTTAACATGACTTCATATGCCACGTTGGTCATTTAATGACTTACTAGACTTGTTGAATCCATGTAGTTGGATTGTCAGTTCTAACTACATCCTGCCGCGTCTCGTGAATCTATATAGAACCATACTTTTTCTTAAGAATTCTTCAAGAAGTTGGCGAAATTAGATATGTAGCTCTTGGCTTTTATCGTTTAGTCCTCTTAAGTTTTTTTTTTTACTTAAAGTCACAAGCTAATCAAAAGAATATTCTTGATGATTCGAAACTCAAGGATTCGCTGTTTGGTGTCCAATGATGAACTTGGGTAATTCAGGTGCTTTAGAAGCTCAAACGCACAGATAAATAGATAGCACAAACGCATTTTAATTGGGATTTGGTAAGATCAATCGTCAAAATATTCAAGGATTAAGAGCTAGAGCTTAAATACAACTTGTGCAACAGTCTAATTTAAATTGCTCTGGAAAACAGTTGATTCTTCTGTACTTCAAACGATGAGATTCAGCAGAAGTCTTCTGTGACTATTTATCCAACAAAAATGAATTTAAAAAACCCAAAGTCAGAGACTGCATTCTCTGGAATGGATTAAAATCCTGACGGCATCCAAAGTTTAAACTTGAAATTCCACATTTAAAGACTGTACTTCTGCCGCAATAAAACCCGCATTACATCAGCTGTGACTTAAACCGTCAATAAGTTTTCCACACACCGTAACAACAATAATCTTCACCTTGCGCCCATCGGTAGGCCGTCAATTTCCCGGGCGCAGCGGTGCCACAGGCGTAAATGGTATTATATGTTATGCGTGTCTGTGTGTATATGGTCGCACCTGATGCACCTGATGATCTCATTAGAAGATGTTGTTGTTTTGTTACACCGACAGTAGCTGTCACATTGGTGCACCCTACACTACAACCACACACACACACACACATACACACGAAGGGACACAAAAATGGCAGCTTCTACTAATAAGGCAAGCAACCCCACACACATAGGTATAGGAGCGGTTGGAAGGAAAAAGAAACAAAACAAAAAGAAACCCACCGAAGCGTCACAATCCTTGTTTTTCTTTGGGTGCTGCTGCTGCTGCTGCTGCTGTTGCTGTTGTTATTTTTCAGCTAAAGCGCGTGGGGGATGGGGATGCACTTGATTAGCACACCACGCCATGACACATGTTTTGCACCAGGCTTAAAACACCCAACACGCCCCGGGTTTTGTCGTCGTTTGCGGTTACCGCCGCCGACCCCGGGGTGTTTCGTTCGCTTGCCCACTGCACCAGATTTTCTTTGCCTCTCTTAGATGGGTGTTCGGAGCGGCGTGGAGGAGTGGAGCTCTGTGAGGGAGAGACGAAACTTGATACGTGTGCAACCGTGTGGCGGTCTTTCGGCCGCCATTTCGCATTTCGTGCATGCGGTTTTTTCGGTCGTGCAATGAGTGTGTGCGTTGCTGCTTTGCCGGCTTTTTCCTTACGCTTATTTACCCAGTTTTCTCCCGCCTCCCCCCGTAATGGCAGGTGTGACGCTACATTTCGTCAACGAACTGACATGGTCAAAAAAAAAACACACCTTACAGAATTGGTCGCCATTTTGACGGCGCGGTGGGAAATGGATTAGAATATAAAAAAAAACAGTGCACATGCATGCGTCATACGCTTGTAATGATGGCGTAACTCGGCTCGGCAAAACAATGGTAAAGGGGGACAGAACAACAGAACAGAACAGAAAAAAACTCCATAATGTTTCCCACACCGCACCGTACACTACATGTGTGTCAGGATGTGTGCTTCCATTTTGCACATCTTGTCGCCTTGCATTGTTCGGTTCGCGGTACGCATGCAATTAATGCACGCACAAAAGGCGGCGAATCTTTCGGTGGAAGCTAAGGACTCGCTCTATATCCGCTCGTATCGTTTTGGGACATGTTCCTGTCGGCTCTTGCACAGGTGGGGAAAGATTTTATGGAGGCATGGTGTGTTGTACCTGCTGCATTATGATGGTGCATTGGTGCAATAGTGGAAACCCGTGGAAAGATGACGCGCCTACAGATAGTGAGACCTGATGTTGGTCTGTACGAATCGGGATGAAGCAAACTAGTTGTTTAAAGTGTGGAAAATGGAGTATTCTAAACGGTGTGTAAAAAACTCCATAATGTTTCCCACACCGCACCGTACACTACATGTGTGTCAGGATGTGTGCTTCCATTTTGCACATCTTGTCGCCTTGCATTGTTCGGTTCGCGGTACGCATGCAATTAATGCACGCACAAAAGGCGGCGAATCTTTCGGTGGAAGCTAAGGACTCGCTCTATATCCGCTCGTATCGTTTTGGGACATGTTCCTATCGGTTCTTGCACAGGTGGGGAGAGATTTTATGAGGGTATGGTGTGTTGTACCTGCTGCATTATGATGGTGCATTGGTGCAATAGTGGAAACCCGTGGAAAGATGACGCGCCTACAGATAGTGAGACCTGATGTTGGTCTGTACGAATCGGGATGAAGCAAACTAGTTGTTTAAAGTGTTTATAAAATGGAGTATTCTAAACGGTGTGTGCATTTGTACACAGTCTAAAATTATATCTATTTATGATTCTTGTACATTTTTGCTAACCTCACTATTTTGTTCTTTGTTTAAGTTTAGTAAAACTTGACAGAAGTTAAAGTAGTTTGGGATATACTATGATGGATTCATTTTCCTAACACCTGTTTTCCACGTCGAGTCAATGCGTTTCCAGTCAAATGTTTTCCAGTCAAAATTTACAGTCAATTCAATGCACTTTGAGCATTTGACAGCATGACCTAATCTGGCATAACCTAACCTAACAAATCTGAATTGAACCAAACACAGATCTCGGAGCTAAATAATAAGATTATAAAATGTCAATTTTATATTTTAATTATTTTTGGTTAAAATGTCATAAGATGTAAAAGATAAAACTATGTAAAATCAAGCAGCATTTTATTGATTTTTAGCCGACTTTGGGTCTTTGTGACTGGATATTAACGCAGATTGTATAAATCTATATGACTACGTTAAGCTTTAAAGTGGCTACTGCTTCATACTGAACAAATATTCTGTCCTACAAGGAACCCCATTTAAATTCGTTTAAAAAATGCGTCCAATCTTATTCAAACTACCACAATTTTGTGGTCGAATGTGGACAAAGTGGTTCAAAATTTATGATACCTTTTTAAAAGAAAGATTTAAAAGAAAAACTTTAAGTAGCAGCCTGATATAAGCTATTTGAATAAGTAAGAAAGATGTAGAATTTCTTTACCATTGACTGGATCTTAAAATTGTTTGTGGAACTATGCAAAAGTGATGAAAGGCTTCTTTTTCAATAATCACGTTAATGGAGTGTTAAACCTAAAGTATTGGTTACAAAAATTTACTTATAATAATCACGTTTTATTATTAAAACTCATTTGTAAATAATAAAAAAGTGTAAATGTTCCGTTTTTGTTATCTCTTCGATTTTTGACTATGTTTTCATCGGAATGTACAAAAGAGCTTCTTGATTGATGCAATTAAATACTAGAATACAAATCGTTGGATACAACTTAATCTATTTTCCGTCATTGCAGATTGTTTCTCTGATTTTTTAGCAGGTTTTTGATAATATTTTGCTTTTTTTTTTAATTCAATTAGAACGGCCTGGCCGTATTGCTATAATATTTTGCTTAAATTTTCTTAAATTTCAGTGATAAATGGTTACACGTACAAGAAAAAATCCTTTTCAATTATTTCTGTCCTATTGATCATTTCTTGATCGTTTTAAATCATAAACCGAAGCTGGAAACATGTGGAAACATGTGCAAGCATGTGGAGAATTCCACCAAGATTGCTAAACGCTCACTCAGATCGAACCGTTCTGTCAACTAACCGTCATGCAGTCAGTGCTGTCAGTGCTGTCAGTATCGATTCCATTATTGCTGTGACAGTAAGCGATAAAACTAGAAGTTTCTTAGCAGTTTTCACTTACATTATTGTTAAATTCAAGCTGCTTCAATTTGAAACTCATCGTTAAATAGATAAATTCACTTCATGTCCGGTACGTAATAGCCAATATGCAGTAAACACAATGGTAGGATGCATTAACCGTGTTCGCATATGAAAATTTCGGTTCAATCACTACCCCCAAACCCAAAACCACCAACAAGCCGTATCTCACGGATATTGTCGTTTTGTCGGCATTAATAATAATCCGGCTTGTGACCGCCCGGCGGCAACCTTTTGATGTTCCAACGTCCACCGTCGGTATAGAAAGACAAAAAAAGAAGGAAGGAAAGGCAGCTCAGACAAGGGGGGACACAATAGGAGAAAAAAAGTTCCTGTTTTCGGTACAATCAACAAACTCTATGCACACACATCGGAAGTAGTGAAACGAAGTAGACAAAAACAAAATGAAACCAAACGGGAATATGATTCTATTCCAGAAGCTGTAATAATGAGAAGGAAATGAGACATGGGAATAAGCGAAAGCAAAAAAAACAACAATCCCCAACAATTGTGTGGCATTCGGTCACTAGCAAAGGCTTTAATGGTTCGCTTAAATCATGCATCGGCCGTGTTTCGGCGGCTTGAAAGCGATCAGTGTACTTTTTCTTACCCATCCGACCGGGCAAAACCAACGGACGGTCTAATAAAGGCAAAAGTAAATGCTGGTACAACACACACACAAAAGATGTCAAAAGACGCTGCCGTCGGGAAGAAAGAAACAAAAAAAAAAACGGCAAACGGCGAAAACCCCCCAATCACGCAATGTAAACACATGCCGCGGCGTAAATGACGCTATCAAAAGAAGGCGACCTGGGTGATATAAGTACACAGTGGCGGCACTCGCCCTGTTAAGCGATTGGTCACCGTGGGATCCAATTACAAAACTGTTATGCCCCGCCGCAAATTGGAAATGTGTTTTGAAAAATAGTAAATGTTTGTCTATTTGGCCGCCTGGGTTTATTGGGGAGCTTTTATTTGTAGACAAGTTGGCGCACAAATTGATTTTGCAATTGCGGTTGAGTTGACTCGGAATTGATCAACAAACCTGAGTTTGGGATTTGATCTTTTTGATGTTTAGTTTCTAATATGAATTTTATATCAAGATACTCGTAATTCTCATAGAGAAACAACACATGCTTCTTAGATTAGTACGTTAAATCTGTTTGTAGAAGAAAAAACAAGAATCACCGTGTCTCCTGGCGTATAACAGTTCGTTTTGCATGCAATTGTTTCAGTGTAACACATTTTTAATAGGGAGTAAACACGACGAATGATCATCGCAGCATCCGCAACATCCTTGAAACGATCGAACCTCGAACCATAATCCTGAATGTGCAGCTATAATCCTCTTATAAATAGATTTTACGAGCCCTTTAAAAAAGTCATTAATAAATACATTGTTGCATGGAATTGCCAAAGCATCCATGCAAGAGATGCAGTCTACAATTCATACTTCTGCTTATCTGCAATCGAACTAGGCCGGGCGCCGTTTTGTTCCGTGCGATAAACATCGCCTCATGGCAAATGGTCCATTTCCGGTTGCTGGTGTCTAGTGAAGGTGATTCTTTGATTAATGAAACCATTTTGTAGAGAGACAGAGAGAGAGGGAGCGAGAGATAGAGCGAACAAAAAAAAAAACAAAATCAACCTGTTTACTGAGCTTGAAGTTTGCAGAGCAAGAAGTGATGAAGCAATAAGTCCATGAACGCGCCAAGACGGACAAGTGCGAAATGATGCAAGTGTTCTCGTGGTGATGAGAAGTAAATGCACAAAAGTGAACTTTTGCCGTTGCACGTGGACGAGGTCTTAATCTTTAGCATTCTTCCACCATTTTGAAGGTACCCTGTCGTCTATTCTTTTTCACTGCGAACTAATTGAATTTTAATGATATTCTAGCGACCCTTACTGAATTTTATATCAAGATACTCGTAATTCTCATAGAGAAACAACACATGCTTCTTAGATTAGTACGTTAAATCTGTTTGTAGAAGAAAAAACAAGAATCACCGTGTCTCCTGGCGTATAACAGTTCGTTTTGCATGCAATTGTTCCAGTATAACACATTTTTTTAAAATGGAGTAAACACGACGAATGATCATCGCATCATCCGCAACATCCTTGAAACGATCGAACCTCGAACCATAATCCTGAATGTGCAGCTATAATCCTCTTATAAATAGATTTTACGAGCCCTTTAAAAAAGTCATTAATAAATACATTGTTGCATGGAATTGCCAAAGCATCCATGCAAGAGATGCAGTCTACAATTCATACTTCTGCTTATCTGCAATCGAACTAGGCCGGGCGCCGTTTTGTTCCGTGCGATAAACATCGCCTCATGGCAAATGGTCCATTTCCGGTTGCTGGTGTCTAGTGAAGGTGATTCTTTGATTAATGAAACCATTTTGTAGAGAGAGGGAGCGAGGGAGCGAGTGATAGAGCACAAAAAAAACAAGATCAACCTGTTTACTGAGCTTGAAGTTTGCAGAGCAAGAAGTGATGAAGCAATAAGTCCATGAACGCGCCAAGACGGACAAGTGCGAAATGATGCAAGTGTTCTCGTGGTGATGAGAAGTAAATGCACAAAAGTGAACTTTTGCCGTTGCACGTGGACGAGGTCTTAATCTTTAGCATTCTTCCACCATTTTGAAGGTACCCTGTCGTCTATTCTTTTTCACTGCGAACTAATTGAATTTTAATGATATTCTAGCGACCCTTACTTGAAGTTTTTAAGGAAGCAAAGAACACTGAGGCCACCTATTTGTCGAAGGTAATGGTACGGAACGTCATTCCGATTGGTGGTGTTCAACAGAACGCTGTAAGATGGTTTGGGTCAAAACTGTCGGAAACCGCTGATAAGGTGTGTCCAGCCATGATGGATCCCAGAGTCCTAAGAGTGTTGGGCTTTGAGGGCGAGAACTAACGCCAATCTCCATCCCATCAACGAGGTGGTCCATTTGCGTGGAGTACGCAACTGTGTGCAATTAGTGTGTGGACTGTGTGGTCAGCCTGGACAGGACTTTTCCAACGTTTGTGTTGCTGTTGCGTTGATATTGTTGTAGCCTTTTAGCCAGCATAAATTAAAGACCCTTACGCTCCGGACACTTAAAACCGGCTGCGTAAATGAGTTTATTTATTTATCGTATGCAGCCACGGTGAATGGGTTTTCTTTGCCGGTGCCCCCCCCCCTGATGTCCGACGCCAACAGCACCACCACCAATAAACCCAAGGTGCCATTTTCCAACACGGACCACACGCGGGTCCACCCGTACCGAACCAAGCACCGAACGGCACGGAAAACGACGCGCTGCCGTACACACGTTCGCCTTAATGGCATCTGACACATGATTAATTTTTACGCCATTACAACGCCAATCCACCGGCGCGCCACGGGGCAAGTGACAATTCCTTCTTCTTCTTCTTTTTTTCGCTCACTTGTCTCCCCTCCCTCTCCCACTTCCTCCAGCCACTTCGCACACTGGGTGGAACCAGTTCTGTTTTGAGCAAGGACCATTAGCTGCGGCTATTAGTTTGCGTGCTTTGGCGAAAACGCGAAACGGATCGATGGATGGATGTCGTGCCATTACGATGGTGATGCGGCGTGAAGTGTGTGTGTGTGTGTGTGCGAGAGTGTGTGTTTGCGTTCGATGTTTGGCATACGATTAGCATAATCAAGCCGGAGTTATGATGCGAAAGGATAATTGGGTGATTGAGCGAACGGTCAGGATCACCGGCGGTTGTGTTGCGTTTGGGGGCAAAAAAAAAGCAGGTGAAGAACCTTCGGAGTAGAATAGATTTTTTTTTTGAGTGCGCGTTTGAACCACATTAGAATATTGTTATAGAGACTACAACAAAAACACATTCTAACGGATATTCTCTACAACGAGGTTTCGTATTTGATAAAAAAACAAATGTGATTTTTTTATTATTAGATGTGAAAATAAGTTGCGCTTATATATCCATCGCTTCTAATTATACAGCAAATACCTATTTAAGCTCATTTACTTAAATAAACTAAGATAACTATCCATCTCTGAAGCTATATTAGTAATTGAGTATCACAAACAAAATGAAACCTACTGATAGAATCGATCAGTCATAGTAAGGGTTTAAAGTGTCTGGTTGAATTCTCTTCTAATTAAACTGATTGCACGATCCGAATTCTTGTTCTATCAGTGATGCTGATAGATGGTAAAACAATGCAAAAATTTCGAAGATCGATCAGAATCGTAGAAAGCCTCCCTATTCCTTAGCTTTCGCATTACAATTCCGAGAGGTTTTGGTCTACCAATTCTTGATTCCTTGACTTCTTTTACACGTAACTGGACAGTCAGTCAGGGAGTTAAGAATAGTCATAACTAATCCATGTTCTTCGGTCCATGAGTCATTCTAATTCGGCCTGCAAAGGAATATCTAGACAATTGACTACTGAGAGCTATGCAATTGGATTTCAAGAAGGCCGTTTGGGATATATTCGTCCATACGATGCTCACAAGAACGGTCCTTCCAAGAAGATTTGATTTGAAGATTTGAGCACATTAGTCTACATTCAAGATCTACCAAGCATATCGTCTGTGTATGTAGAAATCCGGTAGAGAACACATACGATAGTCCATTATTCTACGTACGAAAGAACTCGGCCTCGCTAAACTTAAGCTTTATAAGTTCTGAAACTACTAGGCTATGGTCTGCAACGATACATGATCCAATTGTATCAGTCGCCTAAGCGTGACTATCATAGACTACGCCGTGTATTTGCTGATTAAGTTTTGATGAGAGATTCACCAGATCGTTTGTAGATGGCCTTTGAAATTGACAGGTTATGTAGTGGACTTAAATTATCGATACAACCGTGAACAATATATTGTGGCAACAGTTACCTGAGGTAACGGTTGTCTGGCGAGGAAGCGATGGTAGCTTACCTGCAAGACTTTGTAATTTATTCCGACTAGAGTTTTTATTTCAAGGCGTTATGTAAAGAACTATGCAAATAAGCTGCAAGGTATTGATGCACTCAATGTTAGAGGCTTATGTTCGATTTTTAATTGTTTAACTTCGAATGTTTTAATCTTTTCTAAACGGTTCACCTTAACGGGGATTCCACAAATTCCAGATTTATTTGGTCGAATCACTCATCCATTATCAAATACGTTGATAATACATTTTCTAACTCATCTTGCTAAATAAGCAGAGAAACTCCATTGAGGTATTAATAGAACATAAATAAAATAAACAAATACCTACATTCAACACGTCTTCTTCTCCTTTAACCTCTGCCTTCTTCTGCCAACAAGTAAACAGCAAAACGATTCGCGTGTTTTCGGCCCAAAAAGCCTCGCGCGCTTATCACATGATAAACACCGTGCCTGTCAAATCCTCTCAACAGCGGCGCCTTTCGATTGACAGTTAAGTTGATAGTAGGCTCTAAAAACCCCGAACCACGGTTATCGTAACCACAGGCAAACAGGCACGAAACGGAGAAAAACGAACCCGCTGTACATTCACATTCTCAATTTTACTAGTGAAGATTCAAACGCAACCCACAGCTCCGGGGATGGCTGTACCGAGTACTTATCAGTTTCTTGGTGGGGTTGTTGGGTTACAAGTAAAATTAAATGATGTCACGCCAATGATTACAACGATAGAGAGAGAGAGAGAGCGAGCGCGTGCGAAAGACTCAGTGGAAAATACATACACATCAAACGCATCAATGCCGCCCAGTTGATCGGTTGACCTAAAACGGCATCTTTTGATGATTTTGTCAAAGTCTTCGGGACAAAAACAAACCAACAGAATAAAACTTGTTGAGCCGTGTTTCAACTCCGAAGCATTTAAAAGACCTTGATCTTGAGTAATTTGAGTGGGTTTATGTTTCATTTTGGTTGTATTCTTCTGCATTTGGTTGTTCTGCAGGCCTTTCTTGCCGGGCTATCACGGGCAAATGCTTCTGCCGATGCCCCGACTGATGAAGTTCTGCGTTTCGGGTAAGCAGCCCGTTCACCCGCCGTACGATGTATGGAAATAACCAGTAGCTGCCAGCGAGGCGATAAAAAGCACTAATGAAACGACTTTTTATATGTTTGGCCGGTTGTTTCTTTCGGTTTGCGGCCGCCCAACACACTAACAGTCGCGTCCAGCGATTTTCATTCATTTATTCGGCGGTTGAGATTTTCGGTCCAAACACCCCAACGTGATCGGATGTGCTGGTTGGCCGGAAAAAAAGCTTGGATCTGGAGTCACCGGTTAGCCGGTTCGGTATTGAATTGTTTCTTTCATCTTCGTTTAGCATTTTTTTTCGTTTGGTCTCACAACAGTTGTTGGGAGAACGTTTAAAAGGTTCTCGGGAGGAACTGCGAGATGGGGGAGCAAAAGCAAAAGAATTGAGATAGCGAGCAACATTAAATGTACCACCCAAACCGCTACCACGAGTAAACAAATTAAAACGAATACTTTATTGCATCTTGGCACCGCCACCGGTGAATGTTTTAAGTGATTTCAATGATTTTCGGTCGCGAGTTTGTAAACGGCTTCAAGACTCTTTCTACGGAGAGTCTTTTTTTATGTAAATTGAAATTTTCACCTCATTAAGTGTTGAAGTGGAGTGTATCAACGGGTCAAGTAGGGATCGCGCCCTATCAACACCGGAAGCTGACGGTGGAGCTTGAATTTTCTAAGCACAGGTTCTACTTTGTGGTGGTTTGGTGCCCATAATAATGTTCAATATTTTATTAGACTGCGTGAGCTACTAGGCAAAGCCAAAGGTGTCTTCTAATCGGCACCAGGAAACGTAATTTACACCCATTTGATGGGTTCCAAACTCGAAGGAAAACGAAGGTGAAAAACCTTAGAGCCAAGGTCTTAAACGTTGAACGCATCTCAGCACCTCATAAAGATGGTGAGTTCATTATTATCTAAATGTGTGTGTGGTTGTTGGAGAGGAGTCCCTCACCGTACAGGATAACCCTCCCTATCATCCGATTACTTTGGGTGACTTCCAAGCCCATGCGTTAAGCGACGAACCCTTTCAGTGAGGCTTTCGTTTTCGACCGCTTCTTGTGCGTGTGATATGATGTGATAATCGTGGAGTCCGCTTTAGCTCCCGTGTCTAATAAAGCTATCGTTTTTATCGGCCCACCACATACATCCTTTACGCGCTTTTTTTCTTGCCTTTCTGTGCTTTCGTTTCTCGGTCGAAAAGCTCGCTCGCTTGCCTTGGTGTGTCTAATTGAATATTCCACTATTAATTACCACACCACGCAGACATGGTTCCTTCTGTCCGGTTGTTGATCATGTCACTCATGGTACGCGTGTGTGTGTGTGTGCGTGTGGAGTCACTTCGATATCCAAATCGTCGTTCGTGGTTCGGGAAAGGTGGCTCATTAACGGACGGCGCTGATGATCCACCACCGGAATTCCTTTGCGGTCGATCCCACGTCCGATTACTTTGGGTGACTTCCAAGCCCATGCGTTAAGCGACGAACCCTTTCAGTGAGGCTTTCGTTTTCGACCGCTTCTTGTGCGTGTGATATGATGTGATAATCGTGGAGTCCGCTTTAGCTCCCGTGTCTAATAAAGCTATCGTTTTTATCGGCCCACCACATACATCCTTTACGCGCTTTTTTTCTTGCCTTTCTGTGCTTTCGTTTCTCGGTCGAAAAGCTCGCTCGCTTGCCTTGGTGTGTCTAATTGAATATTCCACTATTAATTACCACACCACGCAGACATGGTTCCTTCTGTCCGGTTGTTGATCATGTCACTCATGGTACGCGTGTGTGTGTGTGTGCGTGTGGAGTCACTTCGATATCCAAATCGTCGTTCGTGGTTCGGGAAAGGTGGCTCATTAACGGACGGCGCTGATGATCCACCACCGGAATTCCTTTGCGGTCGATCCCACGACTTTTTGGTTTTCTCATGGCAGCATCTTCTCAGGGTAGCCCCACAAATCTGTGCGGTGTAATAAACCGGGAAGGAGAGAATTTTTCAAATGCCATTTGGACCACACGGGATGCTTGCGCGGAATGCTTCTCTTTCTACTTTTACATTCCCATCTTCGGTTTCTCATTTATTGTATCAACCATCGGGGCATCGTTTGCATTTGGCGACGAGTTTCGGTTTCGGTGATAATAAATAAATTGTCCAATCAACACCCGTCGTCAGCGACACGCACACTCATGTTAGCAGCTTTGTACCCTCAAAAAAAAAAAAGATTTGTGATGATCGGTCGATGATCGGTTGATCGAAACAGGAAAGGCAAAATGTTTCTTATTTATTAGCGCAATATTGCAATTCTTGAAAGCTGGCGTGTTTTTGTTGACAGTTTCGTTTTTCTTAAGTTTTATTAAGAGAATTCTAAAACGATTTTATAACCATTTTACCGTTGTGTGCAGCTTTAATGCAAATGTTGCATGTGGGTCATAAAAGTGTTATGCTCGCAAAATGCAAATGAGCTTCGAAAATGTCATTTAACTAAAAAAATGCATTTGCGATTTTGGTGGACTTGTTGTATTTAAAATGATCCTGAATAAAGTTCTCACAATGAGATTTCTTTACTTGAAACAACTTATTTCAAATAGTATTTGATAAAGAGAATCTCCACAAAAATGTCAAATTAAATATAAGATATTGAGATCACATTAGCTGCTGATAAACCTCTGTATTCACTCAATTGCGTGATAGTGATAGACAGAGCAGTGTAGGCAGAGAACCCTCTCCAGAGCTTCTTTACGACCTTTAAAGCTGAAATGTCAAAAAAAGAGGAAGACGAAGAATAGTTGCCTCAAGAGGCGGCACTATCCATGGTCCGTTGTCGTTCATAGAAGCTTATTTTCCAAGTTACCTCTTCTTCTTAAAGTCCTGGTCATTTAAGGAAGTTCATTATCCAAGGAAGGATCTTGTTCACCAAAAAACCTCATATTGGAAGTGATGTTCAAGAGACCTCATCTACCTTGACACTTCGATATTGGATAGTCCTCGTCATCCAAGGGAACGCGTCCTCCAACAGACCTTTTCTAAGAAGAATCGCCGTGATGCAAGATCTTCTAGAGATATTAGGGAGAAAAATATTTTATTATTGTAGAGTTTTTGTCATCCAAGGGAACTCGTCGTCGAAGAATCCTAACAGTCTAAATAACTTGGTCGTCTAAGAGATGAAGTCTTAAGTGCCTTATCATTCTAGGAGTCTTGTCAAGATATATTAGAGTCGAAAAGTTTTATCTGTCTAAGGACCACATGTACCAAGAGATACTGTCATCGAAAGAGCTTTATTGTCCAAAGAACCTAGTTGAGTAAGGAGCTTCGCAAGAGTACTCGTCGTCCAAGAGTCCCCATCTATCAGTAATTGAAGTTAATTCGTCATCTAAGATATCTTCACCACTATGAGACTTCAGCGTCTTCAAGGATTCTCGTCATTTAAGAGACATTGGAGTCGAACGAGCCTCATTTACTATGAGACCTCACAGCTGAAAAGATTCAGCTGTCAAAGGGCCGCATCTCACGACATTGTCGTCGTAGGAGCTTTGTTGTCCAAAAGACATAGTCACACAAGAAGCTTTATTGAACACGAGTCTCTAAAGATTCCAAGATCCATACCCGGAGTTATTAAAACCTCTATAAGTCCTGACTCACCGCTAAGTGCAGTCATCTTTTCTCACTTTGATCCAGCATCAAAATTAGCTCCAAATTACTCTAATGACTCACAAAACCGACACAATGTTGCTCCAACAAAACTATTTCCCAAATGTTTTTTTTTGTTTTGTTTTCTACAATTTGTTTTCTCCAATTCATTTTTGATCACAAATTTCGTTACTCGTTCTTATTTATTTTACTTCTACAAATACAAACCCATCAACCGTTGCCCGGCACGCTGCGATCTGGTCCTTTTTTCTGAGAAGTCAATCAGTGAAGAATTTTGAGCGAACCCAGTACAACCATTTAAGGCCCAACCTGAAACGCTTTCGTGGAAGCAATTAGTCGAATTTTTAATTAATTCAAAGCAAACATTCCTTTTTGTTGGAATGCTTCAATAAGACACTAAACCGAGTTGATACAAAAAATCGAAAACCTACTACCCATGTCACCATAAACAACGTTTCAATCGATTGGGTCCATTTTGGTATAGCAAAACTTTTGTGTTTTTTTTCTGTTAAAAATATTTTTCTCTATTTTTCCTTATTTTAATTTACTGTCCCTCGGCTGGGTAAGATCGTCAAGTGATGCGTCTATAAAAAAAAGATAATAATCAATTTGTCAATTACTGCTCACTGCTGCCTTATTTATGCTTCATCGGGAGTGTTCGAAGTACTGTGGACTAGTAATAAGTTCTGCATTTTTACGACCACCATTACAATTGCTCACCCCGACCCCGAGCAATCAAATCACTCATACGGCACGGTACAAACATTGCGTACAAATGCCCCTCCCGAGAAGGTGTTTTTAATGAGTCAGGTTTTTTGTTTGCTGAATGTCTGTAACCAACAGTCACGTACTTCATCACGCACACGCGGGCGATCAAAGACGATCATGCTTACCCATTAACGCCGGACAAGTTGGGCTTCAGCGGTTGGGCGTGCGTATATCATTGTGCTGCTCGGAAGAAACATTTACTATAAAGCACCTCCTGTGTCAGTTAGTCTTTTTTCAATCTTCACCACAACCGTCGCTATAATAATCCCAATAATAACGTCATTAAAAATCCTTTCAGCAACAAATCGAACGACGAAGTTAATATTCTTACCCTATCCCGTAGTCGTAATAGACGCAGACGGACACACACACATCATAAAGGCGTAATATTAATTTCATAATTTTATCATTCGATCATTCTTTGCTGTCTGTTGTCTGTTGTCCATCCGTGTGACGGTGTTTCTTTCGATGTTTGGGACGATTGCGAACCAGAAAACCACCACCGTACGGAACGGTTTAATGGTTCGATTCGCCCTCGATTGATTTTTTAACGATCCTCACCGTGTGGCCATCGCGTTTTTCCGTTCGCAAATGAGTAGTGTCGTAAAAATATTGCTTTATTCCTGCCACGATCACGGCGGCGTGGCACAAAAAGCAGAAAAAAAACACTCGCATTCTCACGCGCTATTTCACGATCTGCCGATACTCTGGTGGTGTCTATGAATGATGTGTGGAATGATTAGAAAATTTCAAACTTATCCCTTTTATATATTTGGGGAGACTCTCCCACTGTTCCTCCATTGCACCTCATTCCTTGCCGTATCGTGGCATCTGCTAAACTACGTTTATGATCTCTCTGGTTCGATTTACGAGCCGGACCGTACCGCTAGAATCGCGTTTTCTATCACGATCGTTTGCTGTTGCATCGAAGGCTGTTGCTCCATAACACCGTTGGCCGGTTTTGTTTAGGAAGGTCGTAAATTAATTTGAAACATAAAACACAAACTATTCCCGGTTGTGTTGCAGCATCAACTCGACGGAAAAGTTTTTTTTCTTTTATGAGCTGGCGTTTCGCGTTCGACGCGTTGGCTGATCGTAAAGGAGGAGTGAAAATAAAATCCCCACACAAAGCCCGCCACTGTCTGATCAAAGGTCCAGCCAACCAAAAAAAAAACAGTCTTTATGGGAATTAGTAGGCAAAGAATATCGATAAAACTACCTAATAATGACGACGGTGCGGATGATGATGATGGTGATGATGTGGACGACGACGACGACGACGACGATGATTATGATACTGTCTACCGGAGCAGACGTCCACCCCATTGTCTTCGGGCGACTCTGTTGATGGTTATTCGTAAGCTTATTAGAATATTTATACGGTCATAAAAGTAAGAAGTTGGATCGGATCGGGAAACTCTGGGCAGTCACGTTGAACACCTTCCCGACCGATGTACAGCTATCATACGGGCGGTTCCGGTGGGTGATCGAAAATTAAAAGATTACAAAGTATTAACATGATGCTTTTTTAGGGTTCGATTGTTGATAGGGAATAGTCGAAACAGCTTAATAGTTTATTCGAGTAGTACATTAAATGCTATGAAATGAACGTTATGGTACCTAAGAATGCGAAGATTACTTAGTATAAAGCCTTGTGTTCATGTTTGTTTAATTAAATTCAATTGATTGAATAGTTATGAGCAATGAAGAAGAAACTGCTCTTAATTTTCACAAAAATAGTTGTAAAATTTAATAACAGATGGCGCTTTATGTTCATTATAGCATTAGTCGATTTTGAATTGTGTTCATTTGAGTTTCGTTCAACTTTGGATACTTTTCTCCTATTATGCTGAATTGAGAAACAACTATATAAATCTGATAGTAGAAGGTTTCGGCTTAGTTATTTGAATATCAAATACAATCCTATAAACATGTATATCTGTGGTACAATGCGTGTATTAAAAATGAAATTTGCTTTGATCTTTTTTCCGGTGTTAATTCAAACAAGAGCTTATTCATCATATTCCTATCACAAATTCTTGAAGCTCTTGTTATTGTTATGAATGTGTTTGAAGAAGTATCTCTTCCTTCTTTGATTCTAAAACTTCGCAAGGTCTGTCAGTACTGATTTTCTACTAGCTGGATATAAGGCCCTCGATATGACAAGACAGAGGTTAATATTAGGGAAACTTTGATTTGTAAGATTTTAATTGATTCCAAGTACCTTTAAAGATAAAGTATAAGTTATCAACATAAATGCAAAAACCCCAATTTAAAGTTTGTGATCAAGTCAATTGCTTTACCTTAGACCTGATTAGCTTGATGTGTAAATTTGCGAATTTAGTGAGGCTTATATTGGCATCAATATGCGTAACACACTACATGTACAATAGTACTTCTGCAAGGTTCATGATAACAATTTGTTTTGGTGGGACCAACTTCGATATAGTGTATTATGAACTGATTTATATTTTTGTTTTTAAAGCCAAAAAAAGCTCATTGAAGATCTACCGCATAAAGTTGGCTCTACTTGTTACTGTGATTTGGTGCTCATTAAGAGCCAAAATAAGAATCACTAAAATGAAATCTTGCTGTGATTTTCACACAGAAACAGCTCCTTTCAACCACTATCTGCTCCGATCAGTGCATCACAGTACATAGTTTGCAAACGTTTCTAGAATTACCAGCAAAAAAGTGTCCCAACGAAATATGATTGAGATTACATTCATAATTTCCTGGAAACGACTTTAAAGCACAGTACGCAAACTCTATCCTCCAAAAACCTCCCATCTTCAGATTCTTTGAAAAACAACTAAAACCGTATCACATGTTCCACCCATCAATCATAACCATTTCCATCCTTATTGCAACCCACAAAGCATCACAAAAAACGTCCCCCAAATTTGTCATAAAAACCTGTCCACGTACAGTATATGCGCGCGATGCGTTACGATTTGTAGCGCACCGATAAGAACCGCATCAAATAGCGAAGTGCCGTCCTGTTCGGTTCAGACTCACCGTTTATCACCGAAACCTATCTCGGCCACCGTTGGTGGTAATAAAATTGTTTGCCAAATGTTTCATCCCATCTCGGGGCGGTGTGCAAGCAAAAACGCGCAGGATTCAAATAAATTCCTGTGCAACACTTGCCTACTCGTGGCTACTAGGCTGAGGTTTATATTTCAAAGCCTGTTTTTTGCTGCTTGTTTGTTTTGTTTGTCCTAGCCGTGAAGATTGGGAAGCTGGCCCGGGACCAGCTCGGGGGTTGATTTATGTGCTACCATTTTACGCCCAGCCGCAGCGTGCAGCGATACTGACCGAGACGGGATCTATAAATCGTGGATGGTTGGGTAGGATATTGGTTTGAAGCAAACGACAAAACAACGAAGAAGCTAAACACCCAGAAGCCACGATGCGAGTCAAGAAACAACGGGTAAATTAGACGGATAAGAAACATAGATATCAATTTAGATAAGCGAGCGCTCTCTTGCGCATTTAATTTATTCGAATTCATTAGGCCACCAGATTGTTTTTTTTTTTCGTTTGGGTCTCGGGTCGTCGTCGGTCCTATTTGTGCTGGGTGTGTGAGTGTCACCAGCCTTAGGCTGCTTAAATTCGAATCGAGATCGGATCGAGAGTGTGAGAAGAGAATGTGTGGATTGAAATTCCAAATAGGAAACAAACATTCCGACCAACGGTTGCATCGATCCGCTACGGTGGTCGCTACGGTTGATAAGCGAGCGAACCTTATCCATCTCTCGGACTTGGATGAATTGGAGTGGGCGCGAAATGGGCATTTCTGAAATGTTCACAGCCACAAAGTTCGGTTCTCAAAAATCCAGAAGGCACTCAGCGCCAAAAATGGCTTTATCGAGATAAACTTTATGCCACCGGTCGAACCGGGCGGATCCGGGCGACAGAAATAGGCGGGAGTTAATAAGCAGCGGACAGAAAACAAACACGCATTAAATCAACAACCCTGCACCTGGACAGGTGTGGGACTTAATGCCGCGCGAGCTCATTAGCTGCCCGGCGAGCCCGCTGAAAATGTCGAAACAGCCGGAGTGTCGGATCGGATCGGCGGCCGGTGTCAAAGTGCGATCGATTTACTATCCTCCGGAGCCGGTTTTGCAACATGCAACCCTGTTCGGTTTCGATAACGGTTGGGTGCTCTGTTGGCTCTGGGGTGCCCGAGATACTACAGCCACACCGAAAGCCGGTTAAATGGTAATTATCTAACGGAAGGTGGCAGCACACCGGTGAACCGGTTCCGGGAGCGTTTCGGTGGCTGGCGTGTGTACCGATAGGCAGGCAAGCCACCGAAACCGGTGGACGCCCCGAGGGGGAAAAAAGGTACAAACTAATTAGTCCGATTGAGAATCGATAGACATGTCATCGCACACCGGTAATGAATCGATCCGTCAAAAACCACCCACCGTGGAGGATGTTGGGCGATAGCTTTGTGTGGCTGTGGTCCATTGATCTGCCAGCAGCTTAGAAGCGACAAATGGCAGCTTGGATGGTTGAGCTAATGAAGGCGAGAAACTATCTCAATCGCTTACCGTCACCGTACCGAATTGGGAGGAATCAAGGTGGCCAATGACAGGACTGTTTGGAAAGGGATTGTAAGTTGGTGAGTGTAAGCTTTTTAGGGTAATGATTGTGGTAATGTTTTGCAGTTTCTTTTTGAATGTGCAATTAAAAGTGCGCACGTGAATGAATGATATTGGAAGAGTTACAGATTGAAGCCATTAAATAGAAGTGAAGCACATGAAAATAGTGTAATCCTCCTTGTACATATGGTTGTTATACGATATTGACAGCTCTGACAGCATGACATCGTTTGACAGATCGGACAGTGTGAGGTTAGTTTACTAGGTTGAGTCCTTGCCTTGATAGAAGATATCCAAGGGAGTGTTTACATTTATTCTATCGAATTTAAAATAGATCATACTAAAATGTGGATTACTCTTTTACTATTTGTTTAAGTCAAAGATCCGCATTAAAATGTTAGTAGAACTTCCCAGAGAACACAAGATATCTCGTCACCTGATATCTTTTCTGCAAGTCAACGTTGGGCACCAACTATGTTAAATTGTTTTACCAAATTTTTTATAGATTTTCATGAATTCTTGGTTGTACCAACCATTAAAGCGTTTCTCTGGAGATCGTAAGAAAGAGGCCTATGCATATAAAACGCACTGCAAGTATCGTATTAAGTAAATGTTTCTAATGGATGTAAGTACAACGTTGTTGGAGCAAGACGCAAATAGAAATTATTCACCAAATTTCTATTGGGAAAATAGCAATCTTAATTTTGGAGATCTGTATTGGTCTTTGAGATGTCTACTGTCTTACGAAAACAAGTATGCCATCTCCAGAAGCCTGAGAACTTATTAAGTTCCCATCGCAGTTTTATTTAAAATATTAGTTGCTATAATATCCCTTACAGATATTACCTTAAGCCATTGGGAATACAAATTAGTTACATTCGTCTAGTAGAAGACAACAAAACTACACCATAGTTTTGCTGGTGAATTTGTAGAGATGATATTCAACAAATGGAATGCGTTTTGTTTTGTAAAATTTGGTTGACGACTCATCGCTCATTTCTTCAAACATTTTGAAGAATTCGCTATCAAAAATTGTTGCCAAACTTTTAGGCAATAATAGTATATTTATCACAAAATTTTATGCTCAAGTCTTTATTATCTGTTCACGATGGTGTAACAGCATTCCAAAATTACAACTGTGTTGCTTAGATCTAATATTTGACAGCGAATTGACACTTCCAGCGCCATCTATTTTAAAACGATATGAACTAACAGTTTGAAAGGCCATATACTGGCATGCTAGACTTATTTCGTTCTACGTTAAGTGCATAGTTAGTCCTCATCCTACATCAATATAATATTTTTGTGGATCAGTCAATCAAAATGTAAAAGTTTATTTAATATTTACAATATCATTTCTATTTGAAAACTCTTTTTGCCGTTTGTTCACTTAACATACCCTTTCCTTAAATCTATTTCTCGATGTTATCATTGTCAATTACCAATCCGCTACTTGTCTTCTCCTTCGTTTCGTAACCTTTTCTTCGTCCATTTCCACTGCTACCGGCTAATGCATTCGCTCCCGAAACCGTTAAACCATCCGTTTAACGTATTGATTAAAACAATATTATTAACGCACCCGGTCTGATGCAGCAGGGCCGCCACGGAAGCGCACGGTAGGACCTCACAGCGAGCCGCACCCTGATAAGATAGTCGGTCGGTCGGGTCGAACAAAGCTGTTTGAAATGATGCCGTTTCGTTTTTCCTTCTTTTTGGGTGAAGTTTTTTAAATCATTTCTTTCCCCTCTTTTCTGTCATTTTATTTCTTGTTCTGTTTTACACTAGAACACCCTGAATCACCTTTGATCTGTTCTTCTCGTTTTCGAATTTTTTTAATTCTTAAAACAAAACCGAACAAAAAAACAGTTAAATTCCTTCATTTGACAGTGGCACTAAATTAAGTGAGAGAGCGAGCGAGAGCGAAAGGAGAAAAAACAATCATTTGATTGCCGGGTATTTCAACCCGGCCGCACTAAATTGATACGTTTTATTTCGGTTCTCTGTTCGGGTGAGAGCATTTGACTTTTCTAAAAATTAAAAACACTAAAGCCCACCCAGAAATTGTCGGATGCAGCACGGCACACACAGCCACAGCCGTAGTGCACTTTTCACGTTTCGGCAAGGATTAAGACAGGATTGCGTGTGTCCGTCGTGGTTCGATTTGTCACACGGGCCGAAGCGGCCATTAAACAGCACACGGGGGCTGTGTTGGGCGACTGTTGTTAATTAATCCATCGTAAAAATCTGTATTCCAGTTCCGAGTCACCTTTACGACTTTTTTATCTGTTTCTTGGCTCCGGATGGATGCGAGTGGGACGATTATGCTTTTTTCGCACAACTGCGGATGCAGGCTGGTTTCTGATAGAACTTTTATCTCCCGTTTCGATTATCTCCACTAGATTGGCAAATCGTAAAACAAAAAACAAGCGTATGTGTTTATGAGGAGCAAAAAGTTGAAGAAGTTAATACTGTGTGGTCCGGCTTTAAAATCGCAAAGAGTTCCGAAGTTAATAAGAGCACCCATTACATAGTCAATTTCCTCGGATCGGTATATATTGGAAGATAATGCACAAAATGAAACCACAAAAGAAAAACCCCCAAAACGCTTCCCTTGATGACCGGTGACTTGATGACTCGTGAAGCTCATCAACAAAAATCTTCCGCGCTTACGGAATCACTCAGCAGTTAATTTGTCACTTCCCTTATGATACGTTCGAAGCGGGCTTCATTTGCTTCGTCCCCAAAACGACAAGTTCACAATAATTACTCACCCCATTGTCACTTCCGGGGGGAGCACTCGAGTGGGCCGAGCTTCCGGGAAGGTTTCGATAGAAGAAAGCCAAAAACAAAAAAGGTCAAAGCTGACCACCTGCTCGATCTCTCGAAGCTGACCACCCTTATAAACCATTGTGAATAAATCGGTCGATGATGCTGGCCGCCCAAGATGATTATCCCACTTTGCGACCGGCCGGTTTTCGGACGGTTCGAGCCGAAAACAACCTCCAAACTAGCCGGGTTAAACAATGTTAAACCAGAAAACTAGCTGGATGGCCTCAGGTGAACAATTATGGGTTCCGAACCAAACCGAAACCAAAAAAACGCCAATTCTAAAAACAATCAAACGGTCCCAAACGAGGAAGTTCTAGCTATTAAGACGGCGTCAAAAACGAAAAGCGAAAAGCTAAGGGGGCGAGTGAATGAAAGCAGGATGCTGTGAAATTATGATTTCAACCCGGGTGGTGGTCTGGTTTTGAAGGCTCCAAGCCCAACCTGACCCACGGTGAGAAAACCGATCGGAATTGGATGGTTGTTTTTTTTCGTATTCACCGTTCGGAGACTTTAACCGGCGGGTCTTGAAGTAGACGACGAACGCTTATTAATGTGCTGCTGCGAGTGCTGGCTCACACACACACACACCACCCCAAAGACTGGACCGCGAACTGTGGACCTCGTGAAACGTCACGAAGAACTTTTTACCGTCTCGTTTTGCTTGAACGGTGAGTAGATTACGGGGTGGTCGTGAAACACTCATTCCGATATTCCGACGTACTCGAGGGTGGCCTCTGTAGGCGCCTTCAGCAACCTACACACACACACACACAGAAGTATGGAGAGGAACTGAACTTTCTAACTTATTTTCCCCACCCAAGAAGCAGAAGAAGAAGAAAAAAAACATTCACCACTAAGCGCGACTGCACGCGTGAAGCGCGGTATGCAACTTTTCCAGACACGAAAAACGATTACGTTGACTTTTGCCCTTAGGCTGGGGAGCTCTTGAAGCATTGCAGCACTTCGAATGGGTGGCCCACCGCGAAAGGGGGATGGGGGTTGTTTCGCGTGCGCACATTCACACACACACACACATACACAGATGGAGAAAAGGGGCGTGGTGTATGAGAGTGGTTTGGTTTTTTTTTCTCGCTTGCCGATACTCACCACACTGACTGCACTTGGCATAGGCACAGCGAGCGCGAAATGACGCTGTTGCGAGAGTGGACAAATGGTAGTTTGAGGTTGATTATCTCGTTCCGTAGACACTAGGGTAGTAGTAGTAGTAGTAGTAGTATACTAAACAATTATTGAGAGTCGTAACTGAAAACGTCTAACTAAAAACTTTTTTTAATAGAAGATGTGACAAACAAGATGTGACGCGGCGATTTAGAGGTGAATTTGGATTAGAAGTGTCATTTATTTAGAATAAAACAAGAAGAATACTTTATAAAACTGAGATAGTTGTAAAGTCTGTTCTAATATGTGAACTGCGACTTAAACTGACTAAAACAATCTGCTATAATAATACTTATTCTTGCTTTAATAAGATTCATGCTCTTGTAAACCATTTATTGCATAATTTTAGGCGCTAACGCTTACAGTTAGGCACCTTTTAGTGTATAGTTTTATCTGTCCGGATGAAACGCTATGAGAAACAATTATTTCCTGTTGTTAAAATTAGGCTACCTTACAAGACTTTTAATAGTAATACAGAAAGTTCGTTAAAGAATGATATAGAATCATAAAAAATCCTTAATTTTGCAGTTTGTTTTGTGTACTTCATATTTTGCTTTGTGGTAGGGCTTCTGATGCTAAATATTAAATTAAATAATTTATTGAGCTCTTTGCTGGTTGATTATCCAACTACAGGTAGAATCTAGTCAAGGAAGTTAGCAATGGCAGACCTGGGCCTCTTGAAGAAGGCCAGTTTGTAGTGCTAAAGAATAAGAAGAGCTCTCTTAAAAGATAGATATTAGGATCATATTCAGATCGCAAAGATTGAAATGATAAATCTGGATTAGTTCCAATAAATCTGAGAACATATACATATCATATTATTAGTACAATAGTGAAACTAGTTCAATAGAGTGTTCTTTTTTAAATAAAGGTTTTTGGTTCCTGTTTTCTATTAAATATAAAAATAGAACTTTAAGTCTTCACATCGAAATAATACCTCTAAACACCATATGGATAGAGTGGCGCCATCTAGATGCCAAAGTGAACCATAAAATACTAAGCGCAGTACAATATGGCGAACAAAAATATGAGCTAAGAGAGATATCATAAATTGTTTCAATATACGGCAAACAAACCTGACCAGGCGCACGGTGTCCATCAGGTCCGTACCGAAAAAGAAACTGACCAAACGCCAAAGAACGAGTGGCGAAATTATTTCGACGATCGGCGATCATCGTGCCCAATCATTCGATCTCGCAAAGTGAGAGGTTTTTACGAGTGTAGGAAGTTTCGAAGTGGGACTTAAGATGGAAAAATTAACAAGATAATGCTAAAACCACCATCTGGCGATTGAGGTTTGCACGGCAAAGCTTGGGATTGGGGAACCGAAACTTGGCAGTTCGCTGTACGGCGTACCACCGGCGGTGGAGTATGATTATTTAATCATTATTTCTGACCCCCCCTCTCATCTCCTTTTCTACCTCACTTGACTCGGTCTACCTTCTCGCATAAACTGCACTCAGCCAACTGCGGTCAACCACGATATAGTTTGGCCGTGCTTTTTTTTCCCTCCGTAAGACGTGGGATGTTTAATGAAATGATGATTGGGACCTCCGGGATTCTTGGGTGCCTGTTTTCGTCTGTTTTCTTGCTTCTTTTTGCCTGCGCCACCGTGTGGCCTCGACGTCTTCAGTCGGGGGAACCGAATTCGTGAGGGTAATTCAGTGCGGAATTGATAACAGCTTCACAAAACAGAGGAGTTGGACTTTTCCTCGCGAACGCGATTTTTGGTGGCGACAGTGTGATCGGGGATCGTGGAGGTAAATGTTATATCTTCATCAAGTGAATGATCAACCGTTTTGCTGCTGCTGCTGCTGCTTGTCGTGCTGCAAGTCGAGGCAGCCGTTGTTGCTGCAAGCAAAGGCAATTCAATTGGAGTGACTGTGAGTGACCCCCCTACTCGATGGCGAAACGGTGAACGAAAAAGATTAATTTGATCGTAGATAGGCATAAACGAGGTTTGATAAGTATCGAAGTAAGGTTTGTAAAAAATGACCACATTGGTGTTAATTTACAACCTGGCAAATGTTATCGAAATGAAGTGAAAATTTTAATTAAAATGTTTCATTAACTGGAATGTTGGGCCTGAATGTTGAAGGCGAATTTATATCTACGCTAAAGATCACCTTTTGCTCATTAGACATCGAGCTGTGAGCCGTCTGTCTAGCGCACACACATCACACTAGCTAGGTGGTTAATCAAACCGATTGCTACTGGTGTTGGTTTGGCCACACGACATTCATACACGATTTGGTGAATGGGAATGTCTTTTTTTGCAAATCGCTGCTTCCCAAAGCACCCAAACAGACGCGAAAAAACTCCCCGTACAAAGCCGTTAAACGAACGAATGGTTCTAATTAATCATGTAATGAAATTAATGAGTGACCTTCCTGCGAGCCATTTGACGGGAATGGTGTGAAAGACGGTTAGAAAAAAGGTTAGCAAACTGTTGGTAGAAAGCTGCGAAATTTTACGTGCAAAAAAAGAAACATTCCCCAAAGAACCGGATAAACAATGATGCTCAGGAGCTCGTTTCTTGCTAACCTATTCCTAACTCCTAAAGTTTGAGTACAGCTTCAGCTACAAACTTGTGCTCGCTGGATGCTTACCACACATCAAAAAAAATCTCATCCCGAAACCAGCAAACCCTCATTGACCTCATTATGCTTCCCGCGAAGAAACAGTTTTACTATCATCTTCACTCTTCCGGTACGGTCCTCAGCGGTCGGCCGATGTGTGTGGTCTCCGGTTCGGGTATCTTTTATTCAACATCTTGTACATCCGGTTTTCAGCTTCCTAACAAGGGGTCATCAGTTTGCTCACTTTATAGTGGGGCTATTTTGTTTACTACCTTTAGTTTTTGTGGAGTTTGCCATTGTTATCATCCTCTAACTCGTTTGTTTATCCGTGTTTTGCTTTTCTTTCCCACCTGGAGGGAACTTTTGTGCTTACTTTTTGCAATTAAACCCGGAAGAAATCATTAAACTTTATATTATAATTAATTTAGATGGTTCCTACTCAAAACTCGCTCTCCGATCGTTACAATTCATTTGGTTTAATAGTAAAAATTTTACTAACCATCTCATTTCTCTCTTTTTCATTGCAGACAATCCTGAATTCGATGCACAAGTACCAGCCTAGATTTCATTTAGTTCGAGCAAACGATATATTGAAGCTACCGTACTCGACGTTTCGTACCTACGTGTTTAAGGAAACCGAATTCATAGCCGTAACTGCATATCAAAATGAAAAAGTAAGTGGGAAATGTTGCAGATAAATTTAGAGAAGCTTGAGATAAAATTGACACTTAATATTTGTCCTTCTTTTCTCGTTAACAGATAACGCAATTGAAGATAGATAATAATCCTTTCGCGAAAGGATTTCGTGATACTGGTGCCGGTAAACGGGAAAAGAAGTAAGTAGTTTTTATAGGACTTTATATACTACTTTAAAATCCTGATTCCCTGATGATGACGATATTCTTTTTAATAATGTGTAAAAATCGAGAAGAAAGGGACAGCTTACAGATATTTAATCTGTTAGAAGTCTAGTCTATTCTTGACACAGACGATTGAAGGTTCTTGTTTAATTGATGAAAAATTTGACAGAAAATTCGATTGAAAATATGTTGTCTCTTATACGAGCCAGTCTGTAGGAATATAGGGCACTAGTCTTTGTGGTGCTGTATATAAGTTGAACTTCTCGCTTGATTAACTTCGGGATTAAGTATCTTTATTATCTTAAAGTATAGCTTTAAGAAGCTCAAGTGAACTAAACCTATCTCGAAATGTTGGAATAGAATATTGGAAAGAGTTTTCAAGATGGAAAACATTCGTAAATAATTAAAATATCTCGCAACCTAGCACACCTACTTCTGTGGACACAATTCTTAAGTCAACTGAGTAAAGTCTAGCTCTCTAAATCATGACATTATTACCTTATAGATATGCTCATTGCTGGCTAGGTCCAATTGAACCTAATATAGTAAAAAATCTTCATCTTTTAATATACAAGAAACCAAGGAAGTTGCTTAAATCGTGTACTATTTATACTTCAACTTGAATACGATCCAGTAATGAAGATGTATGGGTCATTCAGATCAATAAACCATCCCTCATCTAGAATGTCTCATGAACTCGGGAAACGAGATATCGGAAGAATAGAGTCACCGAATGTAAGGACGACAGCACAAAGGTTCCAGGAAAGGAAAGCAGAGAATAGAAAATCAATACCGTTGATTTGTTTGTACGGACATCCTGCTCCTATCGACAGACTGTGCGTGCGTTGCGTGCGATTGAGATGCGTTCACCCTCGTATCAAACAAACTGACTTTTTGTTTGTGTTGTGAATTAATCCCTGGACACAAAAGTGTCCCTCGGTTTCGAGTGTATAGTGTGACAGTGCACTTTGCTTAAATCACTTATCATCATCCCTTCCGGAGCAAATGTGCGTTACGTGTGATCAGTAAACGTTGCTCTTTAAAGTTTCCTCAAAGTCGTTGAGAAGAAATCGGATACTGTGTGTTTTGAAGCGTGTTGATGCAATAATAAACATCCGCTAGAATTATGATTTATGCATTCCACCACAAACACACTACACACACACACACCCATTTTCACAGTGGGAGTTCACCCCGAAAGGCGAGTGAAAAATGCAGCCTGCTAATGATGTTCCCAACGGAACGGAAGGAATGAAAGATTTCGTACCACTTATCCTTAGGGCAAACAGCAAGCATTTGTATCAAATTCCAATTTCCCTTTTTTCTTACATCGCTGGCCATTGACGCGAGATCAAATAATGGGTGCAAGAGTTGAGCAGCAGGACACAAACATTTGCCACAATCATTCGCTACCCTTCTACGCCGGAAAGGAGAGTCGGCATCCTGATGATGGCGGTGACAAATATTTTGACACCCATGTAATCGTTTTGTGGCCTTGGGGGATAATCATCGGTTAAGCGATTGTCGCCTTAAACCCCTTTTTGCTATGCGGACATCCTGGAGTGAGTAGCAAGCTCGTTGGAATTCTGTAAGGGAAGAACATTAATCGAAACATTTCCCACCGATGGAATTGATTCTTATATGTAGAACTGCGTAGAATTTTATAGCAAAAAATTATGGCAAACGGGAAGCATTTTTTTGGGAGAATTACTCATGCAACAAGATGACTTCATTCCGCAGATCAACTCAGCATGAAGCCACAGCATCGTTTTCATCGCTGCCCCATAAACCACAGTAAAATTTGTCATTTCAACTGATGCATTACATCATTTACTGCCCTATTGTTAGGTTGGTTCGTCGTTCGTGGTTGGTGTGTCTTCACGTGTAAATCTCAAGCCCATGACATCACTTCCGAAGTCCGCATCCCACAACCCAAAACAACACACCACAAACACAGATGGTGACAAGTTTTGCACGTTTTATGCCACCCGTACGACGTGGCCACGTCGTGTCTAAGCCCCCGCTGTCACTACGCTAAACACCGGAAGTTGATTGTGGGAGTAAATCGAATAAAGTCCACCGGATGGATTGATGGGGTTGTCGCAGAAATTCAATTGATGTTTTGTGTAATTTAATTAAAATTGTCAGGAAGGCAACAATTTGCCCGCGCAACAAGACACGAGTTGGTCGCTGCGGGATGCAGCTTCTTTATTGAGGACTGCCGTACCGTGGAGACAACCACGAAGTATGTCGATGACGTTAAGAAATGTTTGTTGGATATTAGAAGTCATTCAAAACTGTTTTTCACTCACAGTTTTTGGATTGAATCGTTCAAGAATTCCAGGACTCCTTTTTCGGAAGGCACTTGAAGCAATTTTGCACTCTTGCAGGGTTGATTGATCGATCCAGTACATACTCAAGTTACTCCAACATGTGAAATCTTCACAACACGTTGTCTAGGACATTAATTAACCTGGCCAGAAAAACGGTAGCGACCAAGTGTGCTTGATGCTGAACCCCCGGATGTAATCGGACAAGATTACGAAAGGTGCCCGGTCCCAAACGCAACGAACCGTGACCTCTGAACAATCTGCTTGCTTCAAGAGGGTCAAAGATACATCCAGACAAACCAACAAAAAAAAAAATGAAGCGTTAACTACGATACCGATGGACGGCACCGACCGAAAACCTTTTCGATATCAATTATCAGAGATCCCTTTCTAATCCTATTTGTATCGGTGCTCTTTTTGTCGTGTGGGCCGATAAGGGAAAACGGATGTGCTGGCTTTAGAGGCAACCGTTGTCCATCCGAAAGGATGAAAGGGATGTAACGATGTATCGATGTAGAAGCAGCAAAAGCAATCAATTCCCAACATCATCATCAGCATCGTGGCCACCGACTTCTTCACCAGCACGTTAGGACATTCCTAATCGCTGCTCGATCGTCTTTTAACGTAATCCTTCTTACTACCGTCGTGCGTCGTCACGTCTTGCTACTGGACAAGACAACCTTAGAAGCAGAACACGAGGGTTTTTGGGTATGTTTAACATGAGGGAAATCGAATTACAACGATGAAACGGTTCGAATAGGGACGGACCGCTTCGGTTGATTTCTTCGGTCTACTCCGCTGATTGCTGCTGGTTCGGCCGGACGGATCAGGACGCATTTGCAATTTTGCACAACTCGCTCCCAAGGGTGTGCTTTTTGGGTTGCTTTTTAATTCGTTTTTTATCTTATATAAGTAACCGGAACTAGTGGCTTTGTTTCGGTATTTTGGATGTTAAGGATAACGTTTTATCAGATGGTGTTTAATTCTTGTACAAAAAGATTGGTAGAAAATAGAGTTGACCAATGGTCGATTATGGTTATAATGGTTATAATCTCAAGAAATATTGTGGTTCTTTAGTAATGGCTTTTACTTCAACATTCGCCATTTACGTTCGTAGAAATAATAAAACCAGTGCGCATTGTGCTCATTACTTACAGCATCATAGCTTCGTTCTTAAAGGTTTTCCTGTCAATAGCCAACAAGAGTCCTTTATCCTCAAATTTATTCTCGTTCACGGACTTGTCCATATCAACCAATTTGCACCTCAAAGAACATATTGCACTGTGCAAATAGATTTGCTAACATCAACCCAATTTCTCATCCAGTAGAAAGTAGAATACATTGCGGGGTGGAAAATGAAACAAAATCGAAATGAGATCGTAACATGGCAATTTTCCTTTCGCCTCAATTGACTTACACGGTGTGTAGCAAAATTGCACCGTACCGAAAATTACCGTGCCCTGAAACTGTGGCGAAGAAAACACCTCAAGAATGCATAAATACATATAAATAAAGATTAGCCACCGTACCGTGTTTCGTTCCTGAACACATGTGGTGCGATGTTGAATATATTTCAACCACCTTCAACCTAATGGTTAGTGTAAAACGAGGATGGATGAAAGAGAGAAGGACAGTTCTAAGAGACGGCAAAAGGAAATGTAAGGCGTTGGTGGGGAAAACGGTCGATTGTAATGTGAAAATTACAAGGCAGCTTGTGGTAGAACTTCACACAACGTCACATTAATTTCGCCCGTGCGCCACAGGGCACGGAAAGAAAGAAATTGCATGCGCCTGTCTCGGAAGGGACAGAAAAAATGGCTGGTTCAGTCCAATGTGCGCGAACACGAACACGATTTGCAGACAGAATTTTTACACCTTTGAAGTATGAAGTAAGGGTTGCAATTTTACTTCAACTATAATTTAAATTTTACTATAAAAATATTTTTATAGCAACTTCCTTTAACACTTACAATTGGCAAATGTGTTATGGCATCGTTACCGATTCCTTTAATGCTACCCAATTAAGAGAAGAAAAATGGCTCTATTAAAGGGATTGCTTCGAGTGAGGGACCATTTTTGTCCTGACCTGCACCGAGACATAAAGTCATCACCGGCACAGGAACGCACAGGGATGAAATAGTTCCCGCCGACCGACGCACAGGAATGGAACGTGGAAAATAAAACTGCATTACGCTAGATGGACAGGAAAATGACCTACTATAGTGAGCAAAAACCCGCAAGGGCAAAACCATCCAACACGGTTGAATGTGGACTTGCCGTACAGCCAAGTATTGAACCGAATGTATCGCAGATGCATCGCGGTACGAGACAGACACACTGACAGACAGGCAAAGCAATTAAAAAGCTTTTAGTAGTAAGTCGGATGCCTCGTGACTGCTTTAACTCGATGCCCACTTAGCCCAGCAGCCAAGCCAAGCCAAGTTGTTTTGTTTGTTTGTTTTATTTTAATGTCACCGAAAGGGCTTGTGCGTTTTTGTTTCTTTTGCTCTCTCCTTTCGGTTCGAGGTGCCCATGTAATGAGCTTCAATATGACATAATTTCATTACAACAACCACCGGTGAAATGATGTTGTTATTAGCTGTTGTAAAACACACACTGGCTGGTTGTTACCACAAACATACAACGGACACTTCCTAGGAAGCTTGAAAAAACAAAACGGGGTCAATCGTTTAATCGACGTACGTTTACTGTAAGCGACTTTTAACCACATGCTTCATCTTTAATCGAGCAGGATGATGATTGCCCTGTCGTTTAGTAGTGACAAACGCGAAATGGCATGTGTTTTCACATCGTAAAACTACTATTACCTTCGCGTGATCATACCGTCGGTAGACGTGATGCTCGTGAACCAGCTCGTCACACTCGACAGGACATCTCGAGAAGAAGCAACAAAAAACCAGCGCCAATCTAATCGATTTTGAATTGTCCTCCACTCGAGAAAGCATGATGAAGCTTTTTTGCCCCCGCCCGGAACTACTCATCCGTGCGAATTTCGCTAAAGGTTCTTTTTAGTTTCGGGTTAACAAAGTCGCAGTCTTCCTGTCGCGACGAAGACACGTGTCACCAGCTAATGCAGCACAAAGCCAGTTCAAGTGATATTTGTCAATTATCGTAATAGTTTTTCTGTATCGGTTTTTCGAAAACTCACCCTTATCGGCTGTCTCGTGGCTTAAGAGACACCCTGCTTTTCGCAAGAATTGATAGCGCACACGCGCGCATCCGCCAGCCGTGGAACAGTTTAATTGAGCTGTGTCGGACGGTAACCACTTGCCGAGGGTTTCGAGACTTCGGGTGTATGTTGACAATCGGAAAGATTTATGGCAGTAGTTTTCCCTTTTTCCCCCGATACACAAAACTGGTTCGCTTCGTAACGTTGGGTTGAACGGGAACGGTTTAGCTGCAAATGAACAACAAACTCCAGCGAAGTCCCAGGATCGATGGGTAATTAAGGGTGCAATTGCTATGCTTGTGCAGTAGGTGGATTTGTTTTCGGGGGAAAACAGAAAGGTGATTTTATGGGTGTTGATAGTGTAGCACGATAATGGTGAGGGAGGGAAGATGTTTGACGGGATTGAAAGAAAACATCGCGTAGTGTGATTTATGTTGGAGAGGGAAAAAAATTGTAAGACGGGATGTTATAGTTTTTATCACTGTCGAAGATTAATTAAAGATCTTGATGCTGTCAGTGTTTGATAAGATAACGCTGATGCTATAAAATAACTCAATATTATTTGAAATTAAATACCAGATGGTCCAACAAAGCTCTATAATTGAATCATGTTGGTTTGAGGAATATATACATAGTTGCTATTTTGACTATTTTGACGCTTGAGGTCTGCAATTTGACGTTTAAAATTTGATCTTTGTGAACACTAAACGTTCTATCGAGAGAAAAGAGTCGATCCTGGATAACGATATGATTAAATTACAGTCAACTTTTAGCATAGCGAGGATCAAAACTTCTTCTCAAATTCGTAGTTTTAGAATAAATTTTTGATTGTTTAGAATTGGGTTTCTGCGTCGGAAGACTTCAGGTATTTCTTTTAAAAATACATGATGCAAATTTTACTTACACATTCAATTTTTTCAATCTAATTTTTCCAAAACTCTTGACGTTATATGATCCCCGTGATAGATTAAAGATAGAGAATACAATTTTAATACGTTGAAAATCGCATTAAATGGCTTTCAGATCATCTGGTAGGCTCTATATGATATTACTGTCATAAATGATAGCCTGAATTTTCCAAACTTAGAGTCGAAAATGTATCAATAGGACATATGGCCAGTAGCTGGCGGTCCTAAAACAGTGAGGGAGGTTTTAGAGCAGGATACGCTCGTACTAGTGGAGTAACTTGGAAAGGCCCAGGAAGCTGGATTTCCAAGTAATACTGAGGACATAACTCACAGAGAAGAAGAAGAAGAAGAACAAGAAAATGTATCAACATTAGAACAAAATTAACGCTGCTGTCAAGACCTACCTAATGCTCCCTAACCATTCGCAGAGTCATAGCATAGCTCTAACCATCTTATTACCTTAAAGTCCTTTTTCAAAGCTAAAGATGAGGTTTATGTTCTTCTTGTTCTAACGACTAACTACGTCACGACTTATTGATACCACGTAGTCGCATAGTTAATCCTTACTAAGAGCTCTTTCCTAAGGTTGCGCGTCTAGAATGCTCATTATCTTAAAAGCATCATTTCAAGTTATTGGATTCTTTGATACCAGATCGGTTAGTTTTTGGATATACGACCACACCAAATAGATGGAATTTAAAAATGTCATTTCATTCCTACTTAATATTTAAACGAATACAAACATTATCATATGTACTTAAAAACTGTTGATAATTGTCTCCAAAATTGATATCTGCAGAATATTTGTCAAAAAAAGAGACAACTTCAACGATTGCTCCCGTTGAAAAGTCTTATTCTAATGCTGCTCCAGATACGCAGTACGAGTAGCACAACCTCACAATAGAAACATGTTGCCTCATTTCCTGTGCTCCATGTAACAAACCAGAACTCTCATCCTGCTATTATCAGTTCTTGTGTAACCCATTGGAAAACAGCAGAGATGTTCCTTCAACAAACACACGCACAGGGAAACGGTTTTTCTCTTGGAAAATTTTTACCAACTCATCCCAATGTCCCGGTGGCTGCTGAACAGATCATTGAATTTTCCAACACTCGAGTTCGTCGGCAAAAAGGAAAAACTCTCCCTGGGTTCGAGTTAAAGCAAGGCGCACAACAAAAACGTGCCAGATCATCGTGTCGTGGAAAAACCGGGAGTGGTCCGGTCACAGTTTCCCCGCCAGCCGACACGCTTCCTCACCCCCGAAACCGTTTCCGTGATCCGTGAGCTACGTAAAATAAACTCCGGACCGCATGTAGTATGCAAATTGGTGGCAAATTAAACCACACCCAGTGTATAAGCTTTTTACACACTCATCGTGATAACGACCGTCGGTTGCGACCTAAGCCCGCCCGGGAGTCAATGGCTCCCTGGTTGGCGGCCTCGTCTTCCCGCCAGGTGGTGTTTTCACTCGTTCGACGAAAATGGTCTAGCGTGCACATGCAGCTGCATCCAGATGCGAAATGCAACCCAACCTGGAGTTGCCTTCAACCGAAAACGGTAAGGTTATGTTTACTTTCCGGGATCCGGGTGGTGTGTACTGCCTGATTTATGCACCAAGTTCGAAAGATTGGCAACCACCTTGGTACCACAGCTCGGCCTTTGCTAGTTACAATATGCTTGCGATAGTTGCCGGATAGTTGCTGGTGGTTTGATTGGAAGAGAGTTTTCGAACGGTCAACACTAACGGTTGGAACGATCGACGATAGCCACACGGACGAACCTAGACCTCCCCGAGGAGGGCGGATGTTACTTCATTTGGGAGGCGGAAATTTGGTGCACCACCGGAAAGACCACCGATGTTCGTGTGAGGTACGTTTTTACTTTTTTGTTACCCATGTTCCGCATCCTGGTAGAAAATCGCAATAAATTTGCAAAAACCAACCCCCAAAAGCCAGCCATCCAGACAGAAAGCTGGAGTGGTGGCTGGTGGTGGACGGGAGGACAGGGACAGAGGTGTCTACATTTTCTACAAGGTACAGCCGGTTGGCCCGTTCGTTTCAGAACAACGGCGGATTGGAGCGCTTTCCGTGCCGTGACAATCGGACGGGCCGAGGTTCCCTGGGCACCAGCCAACTTCCGGCCGGTGGGCGTTGGAAGCGTTGATTCGTGGGTGTAAAATTTATACCCTGCTCTAATTCAATCCATTAGCCATCCGGGCGGACAGTTAAGCACGAAACCGCGAAACCCCGAACAATGTATCATTCCCCGATGGAGCTGGAGTGCTGGGCCGGGATTCGGGAGGGTGACCTCGTTTGGAACGGTGTGTGTGTGTTTAATTTAGTGAGAAATTGGCCACCAACAGGACCACTGTAGGATTGGGTTTGGAGGTTTCCCCCCGGCAGAGGAAGATGGAACGACGGAGTAAAGCTGATTTGAATATGTTTCAATCTTTGGCTCTAATTAAGGGTGGTTATAGGCCGGAATGGAGGTTTGCCGTTGATAAATGCGAGACTAATATATGACGCTGTGTGTGTGTGTTTTCGGTTGATTGGAATAGTCATGGAGAGCGAATTTATACTATTGTTTTGTGGAGGTGCTAGTGCTTTAGTAATCGTTTCGAACAGATACTCCTAGCAGAAAAATATCTCTTACTTCTTACTAAATAAAAATAAGAAAATATAAGTTATATTACACAGTGGTGGTTGTTGATTATTTAATCAAAATTGAACAGACATTGACCCAACTAAATAGACATTGACACAAATCAAAATTCAAATATTTATATGATCATTAAAGTTCTAACGTAACAGGTTGCTTAATGCAAACCGACCGTTTTAGTAAAGGCTTATGAATAATATAGCAATTTTCCTCATCTTGATTTGTACAACTAGCAAATCGTAAGTTGTTACAAACACCAATGACCACTAGCTTCAATATATTTTAGAATATTAAAGGAAAAAAAATGCTCAGACTTCTTACTTCTGGGGATTTCAGTCGTAAAAGAGTAGTCTAGAAATAGAGGATTAATCAAAGAATATCTAGAATGATGATCAATTGGTACTAGTGACTTACAATGTGTTAGGTATCCTTAAGGCAAACATTTTAAACAAAGCAATTAGAATGTGTTGTAATGTTGGTTGAATAATTTACGACAATTTGTTATAAGTTTTTTGTGATTAAAAGATTAATCAATCTTTAGATCAACCATTCGATTAATTGAATAGATAATAATAAAGGAAGTTTCAAACTTTTGACGCTTTCTCATGATTTTTTTATGATATCGCTATTATTTTATCTCGTCTAAAAGATTTTGGCCAGTTCACCAAATACTTTAGTTGTCATCCCGCAGATTTACTAATAGTTTTTAGGATATTTTTTTTTTTTACACTAATTTTTGAACGATATTGGACAGGAAAATTGTTCTCAGACTACACCGAATCCGTTCTCAATATGAAAACAAATTCGGTGCGTCAAAATATGAATGTTTGTGATGAGCTTAGTGGACCAACTGACAAAATGATATGTCAATTGTCAAACAATTTTTGGACGAGTATGCTTGTTTCGTTTCATCTGCTGTGACTGCTCAGTTGTTTGACAGAAGGTGACTTAATTTTTTTTTAAATCTTAACATAGAAGTCACTCCGGAACTAAACCAAAAATATTTGGTGAAAATTGCCATGATATCCTACAAAAGATAAGAAAGGAAGTGACGAAGCCTGTATTAAAGTGTTTGGCTTAATGTCACAACATTATTACGATACTTCTACGTTTAAACAGACTCAAACATGTTGCTTGTCAATTGGAGCTATGGATAACATTCGAAGGGCCATTTTATGCATCAATTGAAATAGTTCAGACACACTGAAGTGATTGTTTGTTAATTTGAAAGGTTTGTAAATAAAAACAGAAAAGAAAACCAAATATTTGTAAGTCCATAATTTAACGAATTTTCAGCCTCAATATTTCCTTGACTAGTTCATTGGTGCTAAAGTTCTGAAAACTATTGTGATACTGTAGATAGAAACGATAAACTTAAAAAAATTAAGCAATCAAATGGTTCTTTTAAAAGTGACCTTATATTTCTGACGAATTATTTACCAATTTTTAGTCTCAAGACGCCTCTTTTCCGCTGCTTGGCGCATTAGCACACCACATCAACTTCACCCAAAGCAAAACTCCCTCCTCCCCGAAGCACTATTGATTAGCGATGGCGTTAGCCTCTTTTTTCGGCATTCACGTGACACCAACCGATCATAAACCGATAGCGCCTCAAAACGCATAACCAAACCGTCAGCCATTACGTGAAGTGTTGAGCTCTAACCTACAAGAATATATAACTTCTTGGGAAAAGACAACAACAACAACAACAGAAAAACCCTCATAAAAATATGACCAGCAGAAGCAGAAATTGGAAAAAAGGGTTCCTTCTGATGCAAATTTAGCTCCCAAACATGGTAGGAGCACGCAGAAACGCACCAACGCTTGATTGCAGTGCCGCACCTAGCGTGCGAAGTGGAGAGACCCGAAAACCGCTGCCGCTTAACCCTTTTTGGTTTGGCCGGGGGAGTCACACACACAATTCCGTCTAGTGTCACGCACGGATGCGTGTGATTTTCGTTACTTTATGGAAGGTGAGCCCGTAAAACGGTGGTGTTTACATCCATCCGTTTAAGCGGCGGTTGATATGACCTATACTGTTCGCTGTGTGTGTGTGTGTTGACAACTGGGCCAGGCCAGGAGATAAATTATGAGCAGCAGTTAACAGTTGGTTGCGTGAAGTTCGGTGGAAAAGCCCCCATCATTTTCCACCTGATGGTTTGATTCCGATCATCGGCACGAAACTGATCCGGGACCGCACATATATTTATGCGGATCGTTTGGTCGCGGAATCCTGCTTTGTTTTTTTTTCTTCCTCCGTTGGAGGTACGTTAGGACGTCGGCAACACACAAAGGGTTGTAGAAAACAAACAAACTCCTGGTGAAGCACCATGACACGCACGGTTTATCGAGTGCGTGCCAGTTTGATGGTGTGATTATTTATTCACTGCTACGCCGACGAGTCCTTTCGCATCCAACGTGCTCGGGGGAAAAAAAAACCTCAACAAAAACGGGAAAAGCGAAACCAGCATTTAGTGAGTGACAAAACGCAGGACCACCGGGCAAAAATAAGGCGAAAAAGATTTATGGCCCCACCGGTGTGGCAAATCGGATCTAACACCAGCCGGAAAGACAAAACCGACAAATGACCGATAGCAGCGCAGTGCCAAGCGTTTTTTTTGCTCTCTTCCCTGTTGCCATAAAACAACCACAACCGACGGATAACTGCCGAGGTGATGAAAAAGACACCAGACAAACCATCCGCCATGGCGCATGGCCCGCACGGTGGAGCAATTGATTCGGGGTTTCCGGTCGCGTGACGTTACCATTTATCATCCGTACGTGGCGCCCCCGTACCCAGTATCGATCCGAAGCGATCCGAAGTTTTTCGAACGAGCGCGAGCACTTCCGGTTGCTGTCCGGAATGGCCTAGAATTTGTGCAACGTCACGGCAAGTTTGGTGCGGATCCTGCAGACTCCACGGTACAGAACGAAACGATTAAAACCGTCATCACCCCGAGGGGTCTCGGTGCGGTGATTTGCAGTGAGATGAATTGCTGCGCTACCGCAGCTAGTCGCGTACATATTCAAATTGCACCCTTGGTTTGTTCGATTGTTATTGTTTTTTTCTCTTCTCCGTCCTTCTTCTTCTTTTGCGCAGTGAAATGATCTCGGCGGTTTGCAACCCCTTTTTTCTCGTTTGCTGTGAAGTCCTGTGAAGACTGCATGAGGTTGTAGTTTCGTTTATTTTTTTTGCTCGGATCGGTTCCGACGACATTGTTCCGTCAGCCGCCGGACATTCTCGCATTCATCGGGATACAAATTGGCACCCTTCCAGCACACAGGGTGAAGTGTTTTGAGATCGCCCGAAGCGCAGCGCAAAAAAAGAAGCAGGGAGTTGATTCTCACAAGACCAGGCAACGCTACCTCCTAACGCTACCGTGGCGGTTTGTTTGTGCCGTTTTGCGCTTTACAATGAGTGAGCGATTAACCTAAGTGTTTGAACCGGTCATAAATGTCATCGGGTTTGATTTAATGTAGCGTGGTAGCGGATGGTTCTCGTTTTTTTCGGCGATGAAAGGGGAAGAATTGGGCGTTATAAATTGCTATAAAAATTATAGTCGAAAAAGAGGAACTGTTTACAGTGTAGTGGATGATTAGAATAACAGTTGATATCTGTCAAGTGGATGACTAATAGTAAACAAGTGTTTTGAGACTCATTCCGATTGATTTACAAAATAAATTGGATAAAAATGTTCTATAAAGTCCCTTAGTCATTTAAATGACGGGTATTGATGAATCTGGGTCGATTTCGAATCTCATTAGCCTAATCGGCCCTTCCACGCAGTCAAGGTGGGCTTAATCTTCACGTTCTCGGCATCACTATAACAGCGCTACTTGAGGATCGATACGTTGTTGAAAAAGGATATGTGAGTCGTTGCTCAACACATATCAACATATATTCGGACATTGATCCAACATCTGGAGTATCTTCAGGCATCCTGCATAATAACCAAAACCTTACGTATGTTGATGATTCTCAGGATTCTGGATACCAAAGTGATATGTTAATATAGTCATCTTCTCCTGAATAATGATTAGTCTAGAAAAACTTCTGTAACAGCAAATTGCCTTCAAGCAAGCGATCCAAAATATAAATATTGGAGCACAACAAGGCACCACACGGACTGCTATTACTCAGGATAAATCTTGCATCCTCAGCCTGCTCAATCTGTGTCCAGATAGAGACGCTGCAGCACAGCTGCAGGTTTGCCCTGTGCTCTAAGGTATCTTATGCTTGGAGCATGCTGATGCAGACTATAGAAGCCATCATCCCTAATCATAACCTTAACTTCGCTTCCTCCTTCTTATCGTTTATCCTATGAGTAAAATTTTGATAATGTAGTCCTCTCAAAGTGTGGCCTCAAGACGTTTGATTCAACATGTCCTAGTCCATATAAGGTCCCGCGAAAGACCTATAACATCAAGGATCTCAATAGCATGAACTCTGCTAATCAAGAGATGGAAGTACTCCACCTAATTTGAGCTAAAACTCGAAGAGTTCAAATAATTGAGTACAATTTTGATATTGTTGTTCTCCCAAAGTGTGGCCTCAAGACGTTTGATTCAACTTGTCCTAGTCCAGATGGAGTCCCGCAAAAGACCTAGAAAATCAAGCATCTCAATAGCATGAACTCTGCTGATCAATAGGTGGAAGTACCATGGTAGAATAGTAACTCCGCAGTACTTGCTCAAAATCGAAGAGTTGAAAGAATTCTTCTCTAGTTTTGGAACATTTTTTTCAGTACAAGAATATCGTCATCATCGTCTTACCCGTATACCCCAACTAAATACCACACCAATCCGCATACTCAACAAGATTTCTAATTCAGCGAACCCCCGACCGGCCCTACGCTAACCAGTACGGGTTTCAGTTGCTCTGCTTTCAGGCAATCGCTGATGGGACAGCGAAGCTCGGACGGTGACAAGCTCAGCCCGAGCTCCGTCAGCTCGTCGCGCGGTCCAGCTGGGTTGGACCACCGAACGAATAGCATATCAGCGCTGGACGACGACGACAAGCTGCTGGACGTGGTGGGGCCACCGCAAAGTCCGCTACTCTCCCTCAGCCAGCAGATGCATCATCACGCGTCAGGTTAGTATCTTTACTTAAACAACTCACAGTTACTCAAAAAAGAGAGTCTTGACAAGAAATTCGCTCTAATTCTTCTACTCTCTACATACATTTTTTTGGGGCTCTTCCTAGGATGGTTCAACTTCGAGGACGTGCAGCGAGCGGAGGAAGCGATGCGGCGGCGCCTCCAGTCGGACGAGAACGAGCGGGACGGCAGCGACTCGAACTGCTCGGACAGCGTGTCAGGAAGCACAGGTGCCTTTCGTCCGACCTCGGGCAGCCCGAAGGAATCGTCCAGCAGTGCCGGCACGTCCTACCCGTCGCCCAACATCTCCGTCGGTCCGCCGATCCATCCGCCCCCCCACCTGCTACCCTATCTCTACCCGCACGGGCTTTACCCACCGCCCCACCTGTCCCTGCTCCACAATCCGGCGGCGGCGGCCGCGATGAACCCGAGCCTGCTGTTCAACGCCCAGCTCGCCCTTGCCGCCCAACATCCGGCCTTCTTCGGGCATTACTCGGGACACTCGCCCACCTCGCCACTGCACGGGCTCAAGGGCCATCGGTTTTCGCCGTACAGCTTACCGTCCGGGCTCGGGTCGGCGTTTGATGCAGTGACGCCCGGCTCGAACTCGGCCGGTGCCCGCAGCCTCAGCAGCAGTCCTCACCCGCGCGCTGCCTCGAACTCACCCCCGACCCGACCCATCTCCGTCTCACCAACACCCACCCAACATCCGACCTCGCCGACGACGGCAGACGCGAACGCTGCCGCCAATATGCCGCCGGTCCCGAACAGTAGCATAGCACCGCCACTACCACCACCACCACCACCACCGCCACCCTCTTCGCAATCGTCCGCACCGACGGCACCCTCAGCAGCTTCCATCTCGGGTCCGGCACCTCCACCAACCGTGCCCACGCTCGGACCACCATCCTCCAACTCTCCGTCGGAGCTGAAAAGCATCGAAAAGATGGTGAACGGGCTGGAGGTGAAGCACAACATCAACGGCAGCACGGTGACGGTCGATGCGAACGGCGCGAAAGGACACCATCCTTCGCATCCCGGGCACGATCAGTGACGTATGGTGAGTGGCGAGTATCATCCGACTGCCGGTCTGTACGATCGCAGCATACCGGTGGACGTCGTCGGTGGGGTCGGTGGGTCCGGACCGAACCTCGACCAGGGCATGTGACAGTTAGCGATCGGTCCGGGCGACACACTCCACTACGGCATGTCGTAGGACCGCTAGGTGTACATACAGCAGAAGTATTTGTAGGGCACGTTCTGAAGGTCGCTCCAGGTCGCTCTTACTATGCATCGTCTTGCTTTTCGTTGCCCGGGGAGTTTTTGTTTTGCCTGGGGGGAGGTTCTGTGTTTGAATAAGATGCCGTGAAGCGTGTGTATGTGTGTCACCAACTTACCAAAGAACATCTGCAGCTATAAAACTGGGTGAACACTGATAAGCTCTCCTAAGGGGAATATGTAAGTCGTTTTCAATATCGTTGCTTTCTGATTTTTCCTGGTGCATTAAACACAATTTCCATAAAAGAAAACAAAAACTCACACATTAAACACACCTTTAAATTGAATAGATGATTAAGACTATCGTACACCAAAACACAAACACACCGAAACTGCTCACCATCACCGTCAACTTGAACCATAATAATCGTTGCAAATTTTAACCAAAAAACACACACACAATTAGCCTGCTTCTCGCATCGAAGCAACCATCCTTTGCTTGTGTGAATTGAATGCCCCCCCGAATCAAGTAGTATAAACGCAACGCCGGGAATGAACGAATGAACGGATGAACTCACCACAGAACCACCGCACACACACACAGTCGCGCCTCTCACACACGCAAAACACACGCTGCAATTGGATAATGTAATCAAGTTGGAAGAAAAGGGAAAAACAAACCTTTGTAAATTATGTAAATATTTATAGAAAACCCCAATATAAATTAGCTTATTGAAGCGGAAAACAAACAAATCCAACACTCGAAAACACATCACAAAAGGTGACAATTGTAACCGAAAGGATCAAAACAAAACGTAAACATCATTTTGATCGCGAAACAAAATACTAAAAAACAACACGATTAGCAGACAAAAAGGAAAGCAATAAAACAAAAAAGATCTTTGAGAGTGGTAAAATAGAAACAAAAAGTTCTCTGTTTTGTTTTCTTATTTTAAAACAATTCTAATTCGAATATTTCTTTACCGAATGTTTCCTATTACGTAGCTCCGTTGTGGTGGCTTACAAACCAAGCTACGAGCAAGGAGTAAAATTATTTAAATTTTGATTTAAAAAAATTAACCTCACACACACACACCAAGCACTCAAAGTGTATTAAGAATGAACAAAAAAAGGAACCTATTCACTAACTTTAGGAAGCGTTAGAACAACTCTCGTCCCGTGTTTAATTTATACACTTAAAAACACAGCAAAAAAAAAAGGATAAATAAAAGAGAAAGCGCGTGAAATTATTTATTGTTCGAACCTTGGTTTTGCTTTCCTTTCGGTCTGGCCAACACACCCCCGAACTGTTCCTCGCCCGATCAAAACCATTTAGTAAGAAGCTTAAGTTTGTTTCTTTAAAAAAAAAAAGATTAATAAATAATACTGTACAATACGACTATTTTTTTTCGTTTTCGTCCTTTGTTAATTGTTGTCCTTGGAGGCAGAAAGCTAGCCAGTAGACTTTGGTTTAACACAAACCGGATGAGGTGCGTATGCCTCCCAACCATCTTACCATGGAGCAGTTCTGCCCACAGTGCCCCCGGAGTGCGGTGCATGTGGCAGTAACTGCATTGGCTGACATGTGTGATAATTTATTGATTTATGAGATACCTTCCTTGATTGAATCATATACAAAGCTGTCCTCGTCCCTACCGTTCTGTAGGCTCCTCCCGTTGGACGGATACTTCGAGCGAGTGTCCGAAGAATAGCAAAAGCAGAGCTTAGTAGAAATGTAACTTTGTAGCAAGCGCACCGTTCTTGTCGGAGACGTAGTTTTATTACCCACTTAGCCACATTATCGTTTAGTTCGTCTGTAGGTTGCGTTGTGAAGTTTCGCGTGTTTTGTGTTTTAAGTGTAAAGCAAAAGCAAAACATTTACCCATTGGTTCCTAGGAAATGGAAATGGCCGAACGGGACGGGAGGTGCTGATAAAGGGGAGACAACAGGGAAACGATTGTACATAGATGCATCCGTCAAAATGGATGCAAACGTCACACACACACTGTTCATTATGCTACAACTGTATTTTAATTTACCTTGACGCAATAACACAAACATTAGGGCATGGCTTTAATGGTATTATCAAAAGGGGGGAGAATTAGCAGAAGTCAACTGGGAAATGGGTTTAACGAATATGCGTACAGAAGGTGGAACGGAAGGAAACAATCGATCGCTCTGCCAGTCCCGCGTACTGTAAAAAGGAAATACGACAAAAACATAAAACATTAAAAAGTAACGCATTTAGTGGAATTCTTTACCTACTGCGCTAAGTACTAACTAACCTGCCCCAGTGATGGTTGATTACATTTGAGATATAGTTTGTAAAGAAAAAAAAAAAACCGCGTACCGAACAAACGTTAAACAGTGGACGAAAACAAAGGGAGAAAACATTTAAAAATTTGAAACAAACGGAAGAAAAAGTGCAACAGTGCAGGACGTGTAATACACACTCACTCACGTGAAAGAACAGCAGCAAAACACACAAAAAAACAGCAGACACACAAAAAAAACCTTAGACTATTTTTGTAAGTCGTAAAAGAGCAATAATGAAGAAGGAAGTAAGAGTCAGAAGGTGAAAAGGTTAAATATAATGAAACTACAAAAAAGGTAATGTAGAAGACAGACACAAGAGAAAGAAGAAACACAAAACAAAACAAAAACACAAAAACTATTTTAAGAAATAAAAATTCAAAATATTACAAAATAGAAAAACAAAAAACACATCTTAACTGTTGGTTGTTTTATTAAATTTTTAATTTGAAAGACACATTCGAACAACAAATATCTACCCTGGAAGCTTGTTAACCCCTTATGCTTATAAATCATTCACGTTTCCTCACTGTCCTACGGCTGGTGCGAGGTCCTACAGCAACTGTGACTTGTCGCGACTTCTTGGACAAATTTAATGGAGATCACCTAGTCGTGTTTTCTCGTCTCCCCATTAGCAAGTCATCAGCATTCACATCGGCGACAGTGATCGTGATTACTTCGAGAGTCGATTATTCACTGCGACGGCGACGGACCTAGACCAGCGTTGATGGGGGGAGGCTACGCTCGTTAGTGCGGTGAATTATTACATTTTCTGTCCGCTCCCATTGTGCCTAGATAATGGTAGAACGCATGCAAATTACTTTTACAGGGGTGCTCAGATGAGATAACGCAAATGCCGCCACCAATTATCACAAACGCTGATGAATAATGATTGTTATCAGAATGAAATTAAATATATAACATCACCTAACTATCTATTCTCATTTACACGTTTTTGCTCGTTAATTAAATAATGTTCTGAAGCCGTAATGGTTTCAGCAATTTAAGTTTACACTTGAACACAGTTGCTTGTATGGAAACGGTTTGTAGTTATTGGCAACGACACTTATTCTTGCTCAATTTTGAGTCATAAGTGAGAGATTTTGAGAGATCTGTTATACGTTGGTGATTTATGACCAAATAAACTGTTCTACACCCAAAACGATTTTGCCTCATTTGTCCCGAATATTCCTTCAAGTTGTTGTTTAATATTAAAGTAGCTATCTAGACTTTTTCCGGAGACTTCGTAGCTGCTCAAACACTGTCGATGTAAGTTCATTTTTAGTTCATTTCGGTTCATTTTGGGGCGATAGTTGCTTCGTTCCAAAAATCAGGTATCACGAATGAATGAACAACACTTCAAGTCCTTGGTGCATGACTTTTTCTATAACTTTCCTTGATTGAGAAAAGTAACACAACGAAATAATAATCAGAATCTCATCTTTTATATGAACAGATTTATAAATTTTATTTTATTTCATAGTCTTTTCTTCTTGGCTTAATTCTTTAATGATTTTCTTGGCCATGAAGACCATATGAAATCTTACAGGATTTAAAGATGCCTTTGAACACCTCGCAGCCAGATAGTCAGTTCTTGCTACGGAGGAACATCGATTTCGGAACATCGGAAAATAAATCGATTTCTGGTCCTGTCGTGTAAAGACTGAAGCCGCTATCAGCTTGGGTTCCGGACGGTCTGTAGTTGAATGAGTTATTTATAAAGTTGTTTAAATTTTAGAAGCAATAGTTAGAGCACTATCAATACATCAAGATTGATTCTTAAAACGAAGTTAATATCCGCAAAATGATCGTTGATTGCAAGCATTTGGCGACGAACCCTGTACATTCATTTAAAGTGTTTACCAATATTGACTTCACAATCCAAAGCATAACAATAATGTACAAAATAAAAGCTCATTTGTTCTGCATTTGCTATGACAGCTAGTTAATAATCCATTTTGTAGCTTCCTTCAAGTTATTATCGTATATTGCATTGTTGAAACTACACATCTGTTGGAAGACACACACCATCAGGCAACCGACACCAACAGGCTCATTATTTTATTCTACTGCTGCTGCACCTCATACTAGACGCCGATTTGCATAAAGAACCTTAACCAACACATGCCATTGCGCCAAACGCATCGGAGTATGTGCATCCACGCAAACCCCTCGATGACTTCAAGGTGACAAAAACGCATTGCTTGAAAACGAGTTTTGAGCCATCTCTTTTGTGTCCCTCTTTTGCTTTACCCTTTATGGTATCCCATGTTCTTTAGTTAACGGAATTAGGCACGATTTATCATCCATCCTTCCGGCACTGTGGTCGCGATGCATATGGTACGCCGATTAGCGGAAACAGGAAGTTAGCCGGAAGTTAACGAGATCAGCAAACTACCGAAAAAGATCCAATCAAGATGCAAGACCGGAGATAAGTGCCGAACGTGAGTAGGTCAGCGGCAATATGTTTCCGGAAACGGTGGCTATTTTTCATACCTACCGAACGTCTGCCGAAGATCCGTTCTTCAAGGCCAAGGACATTCGCTAGACGGTCTTGCCTGCCAGCTGACCGTATTTTCGACTTCCGAATTCCTTCCAGACACCTATCCAGGAACGATCTAATGCGGAAGATTCCCAATGTTTGAACGGCTTATCCAGCTGTTTCCAGTGTTTTTTTATAGCAAAACAACGCTGTGAATCAATATCCACCAGAACTATAAATTCTGGCTGCGAATATTGCCAACTGTTTCTGGCTGACTTAACATTAATTTTAATCACCATAATTTAAATCTAATTTTCATATTATCGCCATAAACCGAAAAAACTAAGGACACTCAAACCCCCATCTGTCAACAACAGCTATAAAAAAAGCCTCATTTAACAAACAGCCTACTTAGACCATCGCCGTAAAACCGCACGCCAAACAAATTTACACTCCCGGGTTTGCGTGCTTGGAAAGCTTTAACGAGAAACTCGTCCGAGCCCCGAGGCAAAACAAAGCAAACTGACAACCGGCCAAACTTGCGCCATTTAATTGGATCAAACAATTAACTCCACGAAAAGGCAAACCAATTGCTCACACTATTTTTCCTGCCGCGGCTTCCACGGCAAGGACACTAAACGGATGGCACATTTTCCGTTGCTAGCTCGCTTGGAGAGAGGGAGAAGGACACAAGAGAAAAAAGGAAAACACCGGTAAACCACTGGAAAAACTTTTCCCCCGTTTGGTGGAACAAAACCGGTAGCCGAAAAAGTAAGTCATATAAATCTTACTTATAATGGTCATACGTTTTTTTTTTTTTTGGCGGTAGACCTGCTTACCCTTTTGCCCCTGGCACCTGTCAACGGGTGGAGCATATTTCGGCAAATCATTTTCATGCTTGCTGTTCCGTTTCGGTTAGTTTTACGTTGGCTGATGCGACATGCGAACCTCAACAAACTAAGGTGAGCTAGGAATGGTACGAAAGAAAACTAGTTAAAAGCCAATATCGAGCTATCTGGCTCTGGAAGTTGAAGTTGTTGCCGGTGTGTAGTTGCACCGTACCGAAGGGCCAACATTATTGGAATAAGCTAACGACAGGGAACAGAGCAGTTCAATAGTTTTCACCGACAAACGGTGAACGGAAACAAAAAATAAGCATGTCCCAATGTGCCTATGTTTACATGCGATACAGTCACTTGGCACAGACAACTTGGAGCAGCACCTTTCCCCCGGTTCGCCACCCCGGGGAACCTATCGATTGGGGTTGGCTTCATTTTTGCGATAAAGATCTCGTTCACCGCCGTATGTCACTGGCAGTTGAAGTTTGTCAATTTAAAGCGCTTCGATGCCGGTTTTTGTGTGTTTTCCCGCTGCCCACAGAGTGGCATCAGACAGCCGGTGTACCGAAAGCTCGCCGTACAAAACGGAACAGGCAGTAGGTGTAGGTTTGATTTGCCCTTTCGGGGTGGGGGGCGCTCTTGTTACTTACGCTCTGCTCGCTTAGCTGTTTGATGTGGGTGTGGGCCCCATAGGGTGGGTCGAGTCATGTCGTTTTATCGTCCATTGTGCCGGCAACCGGTTGGGTATCGGTCGGTTCGGTCGCATCGTTTTCAGCAGCGCCGTTACAGTTACACCCACAATAAATGTGATTAGAAAAATGTACAGTAAACAGGGCCAGAATTTGTAGCTGATAATTTCCTTACTTAAATTTGTGTTTTATAATGAGGCATTGGAATCGTTGAATTTATTCCGATTACCTGTAATTTCAACGTTTAATTTAAGAGGTGACTGGCATCTTTCAACAGCTGGATAGTCAGGACCGCGTACTTAAAATTATGGCATTTGTAATACATTTGTCAGTACTCCTTTAAACATCACATAGTAATCTGGAATACAGCTGTTAGTAAACTGTTATACATTTTCCTTGTGATCTTTAAGTATCTAGAATAAAGGATAAATCGATATTACTTTGTTGTAGCTATTATTCAACATTTTTTTAACTGTTATACAGGTGACTGGCATCTTTCAACAGCTAGGTAGTCAGGACCGCGTACTTAAAATTATGGCATTTGTAATACATTTGTCAGTACTCCTTTAAACATCGTATAGTAAACTGGAATACAGCTGTTAGTAAACTGTTATACCTTTCCTTGTGATCTTTAAGTACCTAAAATAAAAGATAAATCAATATTACTTTGTTGTATCTGTTATACATCGTATAGTAAACTGTTATACACTTATTTATTCAAACTTTGAGTTCACCAAAATAGAACTCAAAAATATTTTGTGGAAACTGCTACACTGTGCATGTTTTGGTATGTAACATCACTCTGTTTACGTAGAAAGTTGTAATTGATGGATAATTTTGTTTCTGGCCATCTTTTGTCATAGTCAAAAATACTAGGTGGATGTTATACAACACTGTTTTTACACACGAATTTTTTGGCTCTACAACATCAAGAGAAGAGCAGCCATTACTAGATTCCTTGAGTAAGGTTTTCCCTTAGTTAGATAGTCAATTCTACATACGGTCGTGACATTATTCGGGCATTTGGTATACTTGTGTCAGTATGTTGTTATATAGCTCGTAGTAAACTGTTATACTAGAGTTTCTCGCTTGTGGAAAATTATTCGAAACAAAACAAAAATAAATTTGCATTTGTTAGTGTTTTGGTGTAAAGTTCTTAGTGTTCATCTGTTATTCTGTTTGTATAAAGCATTCTGTTATACGTTTCTTAGTAAACTTGACAAGTCATCTGCTCCTCCTGAGAAAATCAAAGCAAAATCGAATATGTAGCATTTCTCTCGAATAAAATTGAGCTCTACTGTCCTCGGCAGTGGTGTTGCTTAAACAACTCTTGCCATTCACCATCCACTTGCACCACCGGGAGCTCGGTGTCACCACTGATCAAAACGACAAAACCAGATACACACACACAGAGCCAAAACAAAAACGAACAATCTCAACATCCCACGCCAACCAATCCGGCCAACCGTTGGCGAAAGGGGTTTCGCACAGGTTAGAGGTTTTGATTTTCCGTTACAGATTTATGGTTGTTTATTCATTATAACTGTGGCAACAAATAGCGGACCGGGCTGGCTGTTTGGGACCTCCGATTTTCCCCTCCCCATTCTCTTACCCAAAAACAACTGCTTTTAATGTAATTTAAGAAATCAACCCTTTTCGCTTGCCCATCCCTTGGCCGTCCGATCCCTGTGTCGGCGACCTCACAACGATCGAAGAAAGGCATCGAAAAGGCGGTTTTCCCTGTCGCGTGATTGCAATCGTGGGCCGATACCGGGCGACATTACTGTGGCACCCGAGTTTTCCACCCGAGCTTCTCCACCCACAGCAGCAGCGTAGGTTCTACCGGCGTTCTTTGCTAGCCCCGGTTTCGGCTGAAGAGCTGCCGCATTTCATTATCAAAACGGAAAAAGGCCATTGTTTAATGAGACGCTCGACAGTTGGCGATGAGAAACAAAAGTGTTCCGGTACGTACGCGCGGCGATCAGGTACGAAGATGTTTGGTGCTTTCGGGGGGGACCAGAACGCATCACAATGAAATATTTATTATTCGAACTCTCGGCGGCCGCCCTGGTCGTGCCATTCGGGTGACATTAGGAGCGCGCGTCCGTAACTAAGCTAATTGGTAATTCAAGTCAATTCCCTTTTTTCCGTGGGCTGCCGAGCAGTGGGTTCGTTTCGATCGATCCATCTTCCTAGGACGGACTACTGAATAGAAGGAAGGGAACGGTGAGCAATGGGGTGATAGTGGTGGAGACGTGGAACCTGTGATCATAAATTATGTTCTTTGCGGCTTTACAATTGAACTGGAACAGGCACGATTGCTGCCGTTTTTGGGGGCAGCATTTAATGGTCACCGATAAAGCTATTGATGGATGCGGTGGTTGAGCCGCGATTCTACCCGATTCTTGGGCGATTGTGAAACGATGTCGTTGTCACGAAGGTGGCCCATGGCTCGATCGATGATCACCGAAGGCACGGCTTACTAATATGAAGCATGATAAGAGTCTTCGCTAGACAGTCTGACAGTATAAACGCTGGAACTGGAATGTGTTTAGAACAAAGAAAGATTGTTTGATATGATCGTTTGCTGATACCCATCTAAATATGTTTAGAGTAGATTGTTCGACACGTATAACACTTTAATCTGTTTCACAATTTAAATTACGCTATTCAGTTTCAAAGTTAGATAATTATATGTTTTTTTTCTTTCATTTGTTGATCTTTTTCTATTTATTAGTCTTTCTTTTCTTTGTCTTATTTGTCTTGTATTTTTATATCTTCTCTTTAATTTCCCCATTATATTATGTTACTTTTTCCATCAGTTCCTTGTTCTTGTTTTGATTTTTAATGTACTATCTTCATCTGGTTTACATTGTTGAATATTTTTCTTACTTTCTTTTTCATATTTAATAATTGTATTGTATTCTATTATGATTTTTTTCTTTATAATTTACTAATGATGTAAATTCTTATAATCTACTCTGTTTTCTTCAGTGTTTTTAAGACCGTTTATGATCTCCTAAACAGTGACGAACATAAGAGAATTTATTATAAAGCTAAAAAAAATAATATGATGTTGAAAACCGCAACGATTAATAATTTTTTGTAAAACTTACACCTAGAAAAAACCTTGAGAGAGTAAAATAAGATCATCTTTCATCAAATTCAATGTTCAAAATATGGTTTTTCATGATAATGAGTATTAATTTTATCAATAATAAGAATGTTTGTCGTAAAAACGCTTGATTTTATTCGTGTTTTCAATTCTGAAACAATGACTTGGTCCTCCTTGCTGTCCATCTAATAGAAGTATCGAAATCAGTTGTTTAAAAATGGTTTATAAAGGTGGTCTTATAGTTTTGTCCTTCACTGCACAACCTTTGTGTAGCTCTTTTTCCTGGATTTGTTAAATTCCAATGAATTCATTTTGTCAATTTCACAGCTATCAAAGGCCATGGGTAAGCCAACTTATCATAGGTCGTCTTGTATCTGTTCGTCTAGTCTGTTCTTCTTGTAAGAGTCGAAGAATTACCAGAGAATTTATTACAGAATTTACTAGAGCATCAACATCAAAATATAAACATTTAAGGTATGGAAAAACGCGTCCAATTTTGATATTGCAGTCCATTTATTCGTGTGGCTTACCTTCAATTCTAGTGAAAATCGTATGATAATTGATTCCCGAGTTGGCTTCCTATCTAATTGCTGATTTATTGAGCATATTTCTTCTCATTTCCCACACACACACACACTCACGTATATAAGCGAATTTCACCCACATCTCTACCACATCGATCAACCACGGTGCCATCGCTCTACACCATTTGAACCTCCATTTAGCTCGTTCACACCCCGTTCGGATCGCTTCCGGTGTCGTTTGTACCGCTTCAAAAGCAGACGCAATACGCTTCAAAAACGCCAAAATCACCCGAAAATCGATCGATCGAGTTGTTGTGGTTGGTGTTTGTTGCGCCTAATGAGTGAATTCTTGCACTCAACCGAACGCAACCAATATTGACACCCGTGCGGCGCGGAAATTGAATCGATCACGGGGAAACCCTACTACTTCGGAAGCAGCACACAACACCCCCTACCGATTGTCCCTTTACCACCGGAGCTGTGCCAAAGCGAATCTCATTAACACCAAACCATAAATACCGCTTCGTGTGGCATCAAAGCTAGGCGCAAAATGATGTTGTTTGTTCCCCGAAATTTGCCTCACACCCGCAGTGAAGGTGTCGCATGGGGAAATAGTGACTTGTAGGGAGGAAGTAGGAACCAGCGACGCGAAAGCGATTGATAGTGACCTCGGGAAATTTGTCTCTAATCGTTTTGGGAGATTATTCACATGATTATGATGCATCATCATCACAATGAGAAGACTTGCGACTGATGTCCTGCGGGAGCCTGAGGGACATATTTTTCTAGTCCAATAGTTTCTGGAACTCCGCATAATAGTTGGCCAAAGTGCTGTCCAGATGTTAATCGATTAGGTTTCAGTTGCAAACAACGCTTCTTTTTCTAAACGTAAATACTTTATTTGTTCTAGTTGACCACCTTCATGACTTCCATCCAGATTGGGACTCCCAACTTGGCATTGCGTAATGCATTCTCGCTGTGAAATTTATTCCTCTTCACAAAACCCACGATTTGTCACCTACCGAAAACTTTCAACAGCAACACAGTACACCGCTCCGGTGTGATAAAAGCCCAAACACCGCCACCGGTGATCTGTTTAGTATGACAGCCGACAATGCCATTGACGGTGCCAAACTAACGTGCCGCATTTTTAGCCTGTTTTGCTCACTTCTCACACCGTTTCGATCTGGTTTGCTCGACCATCCCAAAAACGATTCGGGGTGACGGTATCATGCCAAACCCAGCGGCAGAGTTTACCCAGGTTTGATCGGTGTTGAAGATCTGCTCGATCGTTTGTGGAGTGCGAAATGAATTTTAAAAGCGTGTCTCGTCGGACACTATCTCTCTCTCTCCCTGTGTGTGTGCTCTGCTTTGATGGGAAATAACTCCTTTTGCGGTCTTGGTTTGTGCCGGGGTTCTCACACATTATTAGCATATATTCGGTAGCGCACCGCTACCGTCTAATGAGGGTGAAAGATGTTATGCGACAGATAATGCCGTTGCGTGGTGGATGTTTAAAGCGAGCTGTTGTGGAGGGCTGAGTACACGTAGACGAAAGACTTTTTTTCAACTATTTTTGTACTTTTGTATTCTTTATCTAGTTCCCAGATGACTCAGATATATTAAGATGCTAGACTTATTTACAGAAAAATGGTTTAAAAGACACCAAAAAAGGAAACAAAATGATTTAAGAATTAGATCTTAGACATCATCTGCTATTAGACATTTCAGGCCGAGCTCTAAGCTGATGCGGTTGAGTGCCGCCTGCACAATCTGATGAGCTTCTGCTACATAGGAGACCCTTAAACCAAGGATGGCAATGTCATCAGCGTATGTCAAGATCTGCATTCACATATAGAAGATCCCCGAAGAAATCTCCAAAGAAATCCCCGAAGTCTTCTCCTCCGAGTCTCGGATGGCCCTCTTTAGTGCCAGATTGAAAAAGTAAATTAGTTAAAAGGCTCATTAGTAAATTTATGAGCATGACAAAACCATAACACTATTTGAGACTAATAACTAAAAAGAAAGAGAATGATATTTAGAAATCGTTGGTGAACAACTCTATTAGTATAAATGAGATATCAAAGGACTTCAATCGTTTGAAGTTTAAAATGCTAGAAAATTACTTCAAGGACTTATTTTCACTCTCCATTATCCATATTTTTGGTGTCATTTAGAAAAAGAGATCCTTCAGACCATAAGCCATCGAAAGTTAGCATCTATCTTTGAAGCCTCATCCACAAGAGAGCTAATCGTAGCGTATTTGGCGATGTTGATACCTCTCCAAACTCTGCTAGAAAACTTCAGTGTGCTTATGAACGCTCCCAGCTCCAGTTTTTAGCCAAGTTATTCATTTCTTATTTTTAATTTTCAGATCAAAACTATATGTAAAAATTTTACTAAGGATACTTATTTAAAGCACCATTTATGGACCCAAAGTCTACTGAAGAATTAAAGCCGTACAGCAGGAAACTTAACTATATGAATAAAAAAAGGCTCACGTGTGGATGAGCTCTGACAGATTTCACTTTAACTCATGGTGAAAGCTCGAATCTAGTTCATCAAAATTACACCAATATTTGGATAAAACCATGCTTCAATTTGACGTTTTCTTTAGAACAGGTGTTTCTTTATCTTTGAACCTTTCAGTAATCACATAAGTTTTCAGGACACAACTAGTCTTCTTGTAGCAATATAATACGTCAGGATGTTGTCCTGCATTAGCAAGTCTTGGACATATTTTGTCTTTTCCAAATATTTCATAACCAAGAGCAATAGTTTCAACGATATTTTGAATCCCAGATTGTTAGCGGCTAGACTTTTCAACATGTCAAAGCTGTACGTACAAATTTTCCAAGAAGGTATCTAGACGTATATCAGAGAAGTTTGATATCACACTGGTCTTTAAGATCTCACAATTAAGAGAGTTTTAACAATTGACAATCCAATCGAGCCTATCGAGCAAATGGAAAGGTCCTATAATAAGAATTCTTTACAAAGTCTTTCAAAAGATCTCGTTTATCTTTTCCTTTGGCTATACTACTTTATTTCTAGCTTTCTTGGCTTATGATAAAACCGGCATGGCTTATAATAAATATAGTGAAAGCTCGTACGATATTAAAATAACTCATGTTTCTTAATGTAACTACAAAAGCCAATTATGTTAACATTTTATGTATGTAGAATCTTTAAATCTTTGCAAGTAAGTTGTAAATAGAGACCCTATTTAACTAACCAAACGAACAAATTATTAAAAATGAAACATATTTCAAATCAAGACACAAAAAGCCCCCTCTAACATCTCTCTGCCACCCGTTCTGATGGCTCAATCACACCAATCACCAAACAACTGATGCACTCAACCTCAACCAAAATCACCACAAATCAACTCATCATTACTCACAGAGGTCTTCTGCCTTTTTTGCATTCACCGGTTTCGCTCGATTGCATTTCGCCAACCACACCAACCAACCTCGGCAACATGCATCCCATTTTCGCGGAAATGCATTTTTCTTCACCGGTAACCGGGCTAGCATCGGTGAAAGAGTCAAACCATCCGCAAACCTTTCGCTTTCGACTCGACACACCCAGAATGTTGGACGCCCCGTGTGCTTGCTCTAAAATTACGCACCCCGTTTTGTTGTGTTGCGTTTTGTTTTGTGAGCCTTTAGTAACACAAAATTCAAATCAACATAATTTATTGCAGTTCGAATTATCGTCAACAATAGAAGGAAGTGGAATAAAACAAAAAATTCCTCCCGTTTGGCCAACTGCGAAGCGTCCCAGTGAAATGCGTGCGTTGTTTTATTTTTCCAGTTCCAGCTTTTTCCATGTGTGTCTGTTTGTTTTCGTTTTTCTCTCTGACTGGTTCACACAGTGGCTTGGTGTATGGGCTGAAACTTTTATTACCCTCGAACAGACACTCCTAAATGGTGTTACAATTTCAGTTTGGCTTCCTGTACAAAAAAACACACACAGCTCTTTGGCTGTATTGCGATGAGTTTCTTTCGTTCTTTTTCGTTTCGGGATCAGTTTTATGCTCCCTTGTGTGCTCCTCCCTTGACAGAACCGGACCAGGAGCGAGGTGGGGTACGGTAGGGTCAGACGAAAAGAAATAAAATCGAAACTAATTGATATGCCAATAAACAAAAGCGCCCAACCGATATACATTTATGTGTAGTGACTCGTGACACATAAATGGTGTTACAATTTCAGTTTGGCTTCCTGTACAAAAAAAACACACAGCTCTTTGGCTGTATTGCGATGAGTTTCTTTCGTTCTTTTTCGTTTCGGGATCAGTTTTATGCTCCCTTGTGCGCTCCTCCCTTGACTGAACCGGACCAGGAGCGAGGTGGGGTACGGTAGGGTCAGACGAAAAGAAATAAAATCGAAACTAATTGATATGCCAATAAACAAAAGCGCCCAACCGATATACATTTATGTGTAGTGACTCGTGACACATTGCCGTTGCACAGCGCAGTGCGGGAATTAAAAAGCTCACTGTAAATGAGTTGGAAAGCTGCACAGCTCGATGGTGCCAAGTTTAATGGGTGCGGGAAGGTGTTAGGGAAAGTGGAAACCAAACGGTGGAAATAAATTAACGATCAAATGGGTGCGAGAGAAGCAGTACGCTGTGGTACACACAAAATAGAACCAAAAAAGTTAATCAGCAGGCAGCATTCAGCTTCAGCTTTACCACTGCTCACACTAACGCCCGTTTTAAATACCATCGATTGAATCCACTAAAGAGTGAATAAAGTTTTGCAACAACAAAATCTGGGGGAAAAAATATAATCATGTGATCGCTTCTCCAACAAACCTCCACATCCAGCGGGAACATTTAATTGAAATAAAACATTTAAACCGTATGCAACAGTCACAAATGCCGTCACAAATACCGTCAACGACGACTGAAACCTCTCGCAGTACGGCGTGTTAAGCCGATTGTGGTGAACAGATTGAGCTGCTGATGCGATCATTTCGAACCGATGGAACCGCACCTGACCCGCTGAAAACACCACGCAATGTCCTGTGAGGTGTGTGTGAATTAAGCTCCAGAAGCTTTTGTTTTTGCAACAACACCATGCGAGGTTTAATTATGATGAACTAGGTAAAGCAACTGCTAAAATTCAATGAACTGCATGTTAAAATAATTTATATCTCAAATTTTCATAATCTGTGAATAAAATTGAATATGTAAAACCATAAACTAACTGTCGGTTTAATTTGATGACATAGAGAAATTCAGTTACGTGCCAAATAGAGTAAAAACACAAATTAACCACCATAGAAGAAAAAGCTCGTTTAAATGGAGCTCAAGTTCTAGAGAACTTGTTTTAAAATAGTCGACTCGTTAGTTCAACGTACATCAAAACTAGGATTAATTTCCAATCATCTGATAGATACGCCTTTAAGACGTGGACTCTATCCAAAACTGACGAAACTCTCTTAGCCGCGTTCGAGAGAAAGATGCTCAGAAGGATTTTTGGCCCCGTATGTGTGGAAGGACAATGGAGGAACCACTTCAACAACGAGTTCTACGTGCTGTACGGTGATCTCACTATCGTGAGGCGAATACTACCCGGCGGTGTCGTGCCCATCTGGTGAAGTCATGAGAATGGCACCAAACGACTCAGCTCGTAAACTCCTGTTAAGACATCCACATGAACAAAGGAGACCGTCTTCTCTTCTTTCTTGGCACTACACTACAACCTCTGTAGGTCTTGGCCTGCTATTGCTAGCTCTCTGTGACTTAGATTTTACCCTTAGCTGGATAGTTAGTCCTGCGTACGAGGAGGCTGTGCGCCGAAATTCGAACCCCGGTTCTGCCGTGTGAAGACCAGCATCGCTATCGTATCTACCACCGGGCCGCCCCGGAGACCGTCTGCATATACAAAATAGGCTCAAACTTATTTTTTTCATTTTTTTATAGAGGCTTAGAGACCTCATTCGCTTCTTTAAATAGTATGCTGAAACTAAGAGATAGTGCTGGCATTTGTGCGTCCCATAGAACGGCCGGAATATTGGATTGCAAACGACGACACAAGACCGTTAGAGGAATCGATTATTGTTGGACAAGATCCCTTGAAGTTGTAAAAAAAGGAGAAGAGGACAACATTGTAGTCTTGGTTTTGAGCGAATATATGTATGTAAGAGAGAGTGAGAGTTGATGGAAACACACACACACACACACACACACACACACACACACACACACACACACACACACACGAGATAACTGCTTGGAAGATCGATATTCTATGAGCTCGGATCGGATTGGATGAGCTTTCTAGGTGCCGCTATCACGGGCTAGAACTACACTCATCATTGCACTTATAGCTACAGACAAGATCTTCTAGTTTGCGTCGCGACATTTTCATGCGACAGGAAAGACACACACCGCGCCGTAGAGACAGCAGCGATTGCACAGTAAAAGGTTCAGTAACACTGTCTTGGAGGTAAGTTGAAGGTAATTGTGTGGATTGCTATAGTCAGGCAATAGAAATATCCTTCGTCGATAAAGTTGAGAAAATTTTGGAGTCAGTTTCCAACTACACTAAAGCTTAATCACCAAACACACTCCTTCGGCCATAATTCGGCCATTCCTCTCCTTAGGCCATAATTTATAAAATGAGGATATTTTTGGCAGACTCAAGTTTGTTCGCTATATTGCGAAGAACCCTCTTGGCAGGACTATTCTTGTGAGCATTACATGGATGAACAGTTATGAGCTGTTAGTAAAGCACATTTTGTATTAATATCTGTTCGTGTTTTTCGAGAATATACTTTTTCATGGTACTTCGGAAAGATACACTACCACTATTCACAGTAGTCGAGTCTCTTAACAAGCTACAAACTACTACAAAAACTATGGTGCGCTCGATGGGAATTTCCATGACTTTCAGATCATTAGAGATAGATGTGTTAGACAGCTACTGAGTAAATTTATTTGTCTACAGAACAATGGTCAACAGTTTAAACACACATCTCTGTGGATTCTACTACACTAAGCGCTCGGAGTTATTTTTAGAAGTTTTAGTACATTTCTCATACATTCTGTTGATGAAAATCTTTAAACATTCATATAAAATAACATAATCATACTGTATCCCAACAATTCTTTTTATTAAGCAAGCATATTTCCCAAACGACCAAACTATTCCCAAAAAAACTTTAGTTATCTCCATTACTTCCAACGATCTCCTTTACCCCTCCGACTAATGCAGTACAGTCGCCCGATACACAGCACTCTCAACGATCTCATTTACCACAAACAAATGCCCTCCCTAAACATTGAACTACCTCTTCCCAAAACAGCTACCAATTGTTAAGCCTTGTTGCCTTGAAGCGACAGTTCGTATTAAACGCGAACTACATTTGTTCGCGAGAATGAGCAGGAGCCCATAAAACTGAACTGTCCTCCCAGACTCGGTGGTAATCGTTCGAGTGACCATCTTCGCTGGCCCGATAAAATCTCCCTCCGACGTAAACGTCCTCCCGGGCGAGGGCACACTTTATCGAAGAAATCTTTCAAACGCACTCGGACGCACAAAAATTAACCAACATCCGGTGCCCACCGAGGGACCGACAAACGATCTCTCGAACCACGTCTGTCGTTGATGTTCGCAATTCATCTATAATACAATCTTGTCTGTTTTTGTGTGTGTGTCTTTTTTGCGCTGCTATTCTCCCATCACTTGCGAATGGTGGTGGTAGCTCGGTGCTTCCTTCCCTCGTTTATTGCAGTTTTTGAAGAAAAACTATTCACCAACGCAAATTACCACCCTTGTGCGAAGAGGAAGCACTATTTACGTCCGACCGGGGTACGCGGGATGGATCGGAAATAAAATTACCAGCGACAATTTAGCGAATTAATTACTCATATCACTGACAATCGCACAGAACTACCCGAACGAACCCTACGAGCTCTTCGACATTAAACCTTCCTTGCGTAGATTGGTGTTTCACCCTACACCCAACACTACAACGAGAGCGCGTCATTAGCGCTGACCGGTAGCTGTGGTGCTGTGCAAAAACCAAAAAAAAAAGGTATAATAATGTCCTCGAGAACATTAGGGCATTACAGCAAAGCGACACATAAAACTAGGTTGCAGTTTTATCACCCCCATCAATGTGGAAACCCCCACGGGGTGGTGGAACTATTCGCGACCAACCTAGAGCAACACACATAGGACATAGGAGCTGGTAGGAGCCGTATATGCAAACAAAGTGAACGTAAAATTCATTGCCTGTTCATTGCTCCGAGTGGTTTCGCTGGGCTGGATGAACGTTTTATGGTGTTTTAAATGTGACCAAAACGTATGTTACTACCGACCGGCGCTGAGTGGCTGTAATATGTTACGGTCGGGTAGTGAAAGCTCAACGTTCGGTGCATAGGATGGAAGATAACACAAGAGGTGACCAAGGTTGGAAAGTGTTGTAACATGGGGCTCCATCAAACAGTTTTGTTGCCCAGTTAACTTCTGCTTCTATTATTGATAAGACTCGGACAGTTTTATCCATTCATCTAGTAACACAACTTTCTTAACTAAGTTTTGAGTTGAAACAAAATGAATCCTTTGCGTTTTTGTTATTCAATTTGTTGAATTTAATTCCCTTAACACTCATTTAATTTATTTCTACCTTGAAGTTGAATTCTCGCACAATAACGTAAATTTATAAAATCTTTTTGCTTCAGCTCAACCATCTTTTGAACATTATTGCCTTTTTTACATATTTAACTGGTTAATTACCTATTTACTTTTGTTTTTGTCCATTCTTTATTTAGTATTTTCGTTTATTACTACCAACATCTAAAGGTTAATTTAATGTTTTTGCTTTTATTACTCAATATTCCCATTGCTAGTCTTTTGTAGTGATCAAATCCTGTTTTGAAATCGGTTGCAATAACTTTATCAATATTGCAACAAACAAAAAACCCTTCTTTTGTATTTTCGTTGCTTTCATTTTTATGTAAAAACTTTCTTAGTTTTCTGTTTTCTGTTTCTTAACATGTACCTATTTTCATGCTATGTTAATTATGCAAATCCTGGAGAAGATGGCGGAGCAGCAGCTACACTCCTACCATCTCTTCATTGATTTTAAAGCCGCATACGATAGCATAGCCACGGTAAAACTATACGACGCAATGAGCTCATTTGAAATCCCGGCCAAGCTTACCAGGCTTGTACGTATGACGATGATCAACATCACATGCCAGGTGAAGGTGGATGGAAAACTCTCAGGGCCCTTTGCTACCACCAAGGGTCTGCGCCAGGGAGACGGGCTTGCTTGCCTCCTATTCAATCTGGCGCTAGAGAGGGCCATCCGAGACTCGGAGGTGGAAACTTCGGGGACCATCTTCTATAAGTCACTCCAGATCTTGGCATACGCTGATGACCTATACATCATTGGTTTGAGTCTCTCCTATGTAGCCGAAGCTTACCAAAGGATCGAGCATGCGGCACTGAACCTCGGGTTGGAGATCAACGAGGCAAAAACCAAAATGATGGTGGCACCACCAGCGGCCCTGCTAACATACACTGATTTACGCAGGGGTGATGTACAGATAGGTGATCGCACCTTCGAAGTCGTCCAAAACTTCACCTATCTGGAGTTAAAAGTCAGCACCGACAACAACATAGACGTTGAGTTGCGCGCAAGAGTGCTGGCTGCCACTACAGCCTGAGGAAACTTCTCCACTCAAAACACCTGTCGCGACGGACGAAGCTGGGACTGTACAAAACCTTTATAATCCCAGTACTCACATACGCCTCTGAGACATGGACTCTGTCCAAAACTGACGAAACCCTCTTAGCCGCGTTCGAGAGGAAGATGCTCAGAAGGATTTTTGGCCCCGTATGTGTAGAAGGACAATGGAGGAGCCGCTACAATGACGAGCTCTATGAGCTGTACGGTATACTCACCATCGTGCAGCGAATTAGGCTCGCCAGGCTCCGGTGGGCTGGTCATGTCATGAGAATGGCACCGGACAACCCAGCCCGTAAAGTCCTTTTAGGCCGTCCACATGGACAGAAGAGGCGTGGTAGGCCCAAACTGAGATGGAGTGATGGCGTAGATGCGTCCGCCAGAACGGCCGGGATATTGGATTGGCAGACGACGGCGCTAAATCGTGAGCGGTATCGAGGATTGTTGCAGCAGGCCAAGACCGCGAAGCGTTTGTTGATGCGAAATTTGATGATTGATATCTGTCTTGAAGCTTGCCAAAACTTCAATTAAAACAACAATTTTGTTTAAACACGTTGCACTTGATTCACTGCCAAACGTAAAAGAATCACATCAGTGCAAATTTATTCTTTAATCTGAAATATTCATATCATTATGATTCAATGTAACAGAGACTTCACTGTTTACAACCTATTTCCCACAGTTTTCATAAAAAATAAAATTTTGTTCCACATTTATAACACATTACACCGTTCGTCCCGGTTTAGTGCGTTTCGACCCGGAAGCATAAGCACTCCTAACACACACACACACACTCGGGTGACTGAAATTGATCCTACACGTGATGTCGCATGAACGCTGAAATACCTACCAAACACAAAACCAGGAAAAAAAAAGCTTTCAAAAACATGCAAACAGAAACCGTACTAGCCGTACCGAACACGGCAGAAGATACACCCATGTCATCAGCATGTCATGTTCCATCGCTGACAACCGTAGCCAAAGCAAAAACGGGGCAAAACTGATCTGACACGCAGCTCCCCCCCTCGTCGGAAAAAGCACACCCGCACCAAGGTACGATCGACATAAAGCGTCAAAAAGACAACAGAGCACAGGAAGGTACACGCACGCACGCTCACATGCAGCTCAAACCCCCAAAACTGGGTGTCAGCGTAAAATGTAACCGATTCGTTGGGTCTTTCTTTTTTTTCCGGAAGCCGTGTGGGGCGTGGGACAAGGTAAGCGCGGGCAGCGGAAAACGCATATCACATTTACATGACAAAAAATTATATTGTTCGAAATACTTTTAATTGGTTCTGTCATAAACTTTGACATAAAACTTCGCCATTCGCCGTCTGGTCGTGGCATGCTTTGCTGATTGCTTTTTTTCCCGCTGCTCGCGCTTCCTGTCCCATTTTCCGGTGGAGTTTGATCGGGTCGAGGACGGGGGTGGAAGGTTTAGGGGAGGCAAACGTAAGGTTTCGTGGTGGTGGGCTGTCGCTCATCGAGCGCGGGTCCTTTTTTTTGCTCCCGGAGTTTTGTGTCCTCGCGGTCGAAAGCGGAAAAAAGAGACAAACACCCAGCGAGAGATCTATAGTCTCGAGTCTGCCTCCTACTCGACGCCAGTGTCGACAAGTTTTTATCCTTCGACGCCCACGAAGGACATTTGCACACCCACCGTTGGTGGGGACGGTTTTTCGGTTTTTGTTTTTTTGCACAGGGCCAACATTGTTGGGTCGACTGGAAGATTGTTCACTTCGCAACACCAACTGACAGTTGCAGGCTTCGTGCCAACTGTGTGTCGAGATTTCAGTTTATATATTTTACTATTTCCTTGCGAGGTTTGTTTTTTTTAGGTTTTTTTTAATAAGCTTGAAATTTTTTAGAAACTTATATAAAATTGATTAAAATTTAAGGTTGAAATTAAATGTTTTATCAATTTATGTTCATATTCAATTTTCGGTTAATTTTTTCACGTTTCGTTTGCTTCTACTTACATTTGCTTATCTTTATGTTTTGTCTTAATGGCATTTTTAAACCACTTCTTTCGTCATTTTTTGCTAGTTTTTCATATTTCCTTGTTGAGTATGTGTTTGTTATTTAATTTTTTTGTGTTATTGTTGTTGTTTATAAAATTTAAGACAATGTTTGTCTCTTGAACCTTATTGGTCTCTTTTTTATGTTGTTGATCCTTTCTTTATTTTTTTCTTTTATTTTAATGTTTACAGTTTTTACAGCTTCGTTCTTCTTTCTTTAATTTTTAAAGGTCATAGATTTGTTTCTTCCTTTGAATTCGATACTTTTATGCTTTTATTGCCTGTTAAAGACATCTCTTATTTCCAGATTATGAATTACCATGAATTATGTAACCAGTTAGTTAAGTTTTAAATGATCGTCAAGTTTTACTTGTTTTGTTACGTATCTTATGTTCAGTTTGTAACTTCTATTTTTCAGTTATTTTGACATTTTTAAGGTATGTTACTATTTACATTATTTGATTTACTTTCTCTACTTTTATTTATATTTATACTACTCTTATGCTTTTACATTTTTACAAACTCTTTACTCATAAATTCATTCTTCCTATATTTTGATCATGCGCGTTCGATCTGTCATAATTTAGTGCTTCTTTTGATATTTTGCATAAATATTGTTTCATCTTTTGTATCCGTTTGTATTTGACACATAGATTTTGCTTTAAAACTAAAGTTTGTTTAGATTCTGTTTCATTTCGATGTTCTGATTTGTTATGTGTTTTTTTTTACATCTAATATAAATAAATTCAATTTATTTAATCATTTCATATACTTGTTCTCTCGCTGCTTTAGAGTTGATACTTTTATTCTTCACTTGTATTTGATGCATCATAGAGAGTCTACAGTCTTTTGTTCTACAGTTTGTTCCTTTGTTGTAACAAGAGTTTATTACTCAAAATAGAACTTAAAATTTTCAAAAGAAATAACTAAAAGCTGTTGTTTTTTTATGTTTATTATAAGAACCAACACTTTACAAAGATTTACTCTTTCCAGTTGCGTTACCACGGTATAAAAAAGGGGAAGCAAATAACCATCGAGAAATGTAAGCAATATTTTCACACGGTTTTAAATTTCATTCGATAGCGCTATACAACATACTCGTTAAATTCATCAATGAAAAATATGCAAATCGACCCGGTTGTGAAATAAATCTATCCCATTCGCAATCGCTACCGTATAATAACCGTCCCACAGCAGAAAGGAATTTTCGAACTATAGCTCGTCTAGGATAGATATTTCTTCTTACCGCTTAACTCGAGTGGAGAAACACTCGGTTCGATGAATGAATTCGTCGCCATATTTTCATCCCCAAAACCAAACCAAAAAAAAATCGCCGGTTAAATGTTTGATCCAACCCGATACGATACGCGGCGCTGGTTTCAAATTTCATTGCCTAATTTCCGCTTTTACTATCGTTCGGGCTTATAAAAAAGCACACCGTACCGGTGGCTGATCATTTGCATTTGCTCGGGGTACGTTATCGACGCATATTCATCAGTTTGGCCAGTTTGGCACAGTAGTAAATGTGGCGCATCGTAAACATTTCGACGTTTTTTAAAACGCCTCCATACGGTCATAAATTTTATCGATCGTTTTCGGGGGTATGAAGCTACGTGTTGGTTTGCATTTTTTGGACGAGTGAAATAGATTTTGAGGGATGCATTTTTTTTCTATTTTAATTATTAAACTGAAAGGCGATTGGGGTGGGGTTGCTTAAGTCTTACTTAGCTTTTGATGCCCACAATTTCATCTACGATCTTTACGGTTGTTTTTCCTCTGCTTACTCGCTAATGATCTCCACGCAAACATGCATCATTCATACATATTTAAACTGGCCCACCTATAGGCTGCTTGAAGATTCATTTTTGGAAGACATTTAATCTCACCATCGGAGGCGTTTTCGAGACATTTTATACGCTGTCCAAATGGCATGATGGAATGATAATTAATTGACAATCGAGCCAAGCTTCCAATCCTTCCCAATTCCCATTGCATTACATCGCTCGCGTTCGAACATCTTCACGCCATCGAGGCAACGATGTATGGTTTTCCTTTTTGTTATTAGTATTTTATTTCTAACCATCCCCACAACCATCTCTGATAACAATCGAAAGCGTTTCGCGGTACTAAACGGGTGGAAAACTTTATATCTCACACTCGCCCCGTTCCGCTAGAAACCCTAACGCAGCCACCAAAAAAGACCAATAAACAAATTAACATCCTTGTTTATGTGCGAACCGGTTCCGAAAGTGGTTGGAAATCGATGCAGCGACGGGTTTTTTATTATTTTTAATGTTTATCAATCACGGGAGCTTTCTTTCGACGAGTCTCTTGCGGGACAACCGACTGGGACAACGGTCCACGTTCGCAGGTATTAGATTATCGAACGCGATGCTGTTCTGTGATGGATCGTATTAAATTCATAGCTTTTTAAGTATCGTTCTATTCACGAAGAGGCGGCCAGACGGTACCACAGACCGTGCACATAAAATGGCCCGTTTCATCGGTTAAGTATCGATTGAAGATAAACGCCGATAGCTTGACTAAATAGCTTTAGGATTGTGGTTTGCTGTTTGCGTTCGTCTTGAACGTGTTTTGAGATAATTAAATATAATTCTTAAACAAGGTTAACATTTATCAATTTATTTTTGCACTTCGCGAGAGCGTACTGTTAGTATTGACTGCGAACAACTTTTTAATTAAAACAATTTTATTAACTCTTCCTCAATATTGTTGAAATATTCATACATCAATAGATATGACTAGGAGATCAAGAATACTAGCTAGATACAGACACTGAGCAAGGTTACAGACAGGGATGCTGATTGCCAACCGGAAGAAGTAAAGAATATATGAAAGTTCTACAGTCCTAGTACCCACACAAGCCTCAGATACACGAACTCTGTCCAAAACTAATGAAATCTTCTTTTTTCTTGATCTAGTTTTTCCTCACTTATACAGAAAGACTCAGTGCTCAGTTACTGCAGCATTGTACAAATAATTAATCTCGCAAGACGACAATGGGCTGATAATGTCATGAGAATGGAGCCAGACAACCTTGTGTGTAAAGTCTTTTGAAGGTGGAAGCTTGAAAGGCAAAACTGAGATTTAGTGAAGGCTTTCTTCCAGAAAGGCTGGGAAATTGCAATAACTATTGTAGGACACAACAGTGCGAAGAATGTTAGTGGAAGCCCAAGACCCAAACTACGATAACTGTAAGTAAGTAATACATGTAATACACTGGAGTTCAATTTACGTTTGAATAAAAAAGTAGAAATCACTATAGTGAAATGTGTTTAAAATATAAGTATTTTATTTGTAAAAGTGGATTATAAAAAAATAAAAAGGATTATTGGACGATATGAGAACACAAGTTGTACAGCTAAAAGACTTATAAAAAATAATAAAATCCTAGTGGGTGGTTTGTCAATATCTACCTATATATTAAGTAACTAAATTTAATATTAAACTTGCTAATTATCAGAAACAAAAAAAAGCGAAGTTAAAACAGGATCTATTCTGTTTCAAAGCCTGTAGATTTGAAGAGCAATGGTTAACAATCCAAAAGACAGAAATGGAAGAAACGAAGTAAAAATCTTAAGGCGACTAACAAAATTCATTTGAAACGTAAAATATAAGATAAAAAATTTATAATTAAAATTCGAAAGTATAACAAAACAGAGTAAGTAAAAACACATGTAGAAACCAACAACTATCGTAAACATAGAAGTAAACAGCATAATCAACAAGAACAGATTAGAATAGCAATACTTGATGAACCAACAAAATTTATAAAAGATAAGAAAAATTAGTTGAAACTTGAATAAAAGCTAAAGATACAAAAATATAGACCGTAATGTACATAAAAGAACAAAAAAATAAATACAATTTTCGCAACAGTCTGACAATACGGCGTTTTATTTATTAAATTATTTATATAAATGTTATCAATAGTATTCAATGATTTTCAGTGGTTCCTTCCTAAAGTTAATTAAGCTTTCATTTTGTTCTTTATTGTTTTAATCTATTTTATTTTTTCTAATTCTCTAATTAATTTGTAGAACATTTTATTGCATTTATTGTATTGTGTAAAACGATAGTTAAATGACAAATGTTCTGCATTTCTCCCAACAGTAAAGGCTTTCGCGTGTTGCTTAGATTAATACACATTAACAATCAATAACAGTGTGATTGAATTATAGACTCCCACACAGTTTAATGTGAGACCCGAACACTTTTACCTTCTCATACCACTTATTCTTACCCGTCAAGCTCCTAAACAAACAAAATTAAAACAGTTTTTTATTACCTTCGCCTCCCTGTTCCTTTCCAACGGCAAACCTTCGTTGCCTCCGTCGTATGCAAATTGAGCCCTTCAGGCCCCACATCGGTTCAACGGTTCAAAGGGAGCTATTTTTATGGATGTTAGACCAGCAATAAATACGTCATAACTTACATGCTCTTTCAGGCATAAAGTTTTCCAACTGCGTACGCATTAAACAAACTCCCGAAAGTGTTTTCCAACTACGATGACACTCCGACAGCAACATTGCACTGGGTTTGGTTCGGTAGCTTTCTTTTTCTCCATTTTCCCTTTAAGCGTAACTTATCGATATGAAAATAACAACTACAAAAACGGCCGAAAAGCGTACGCAAATCAGGGTGTGTTTAATGGTTGTGCCCGGGTGGTGATTATGGTTCTGTACAATCGAGTCGTACACTGTTACGCCACACATAAAATGCGTCCACCAAGTGAGCAAGTGACAAGGGTGCCTTAAAAATCAAAAACAGCTCCCGACAGTCATGCACACAACCTCTCCCGTTTCGATTAATTGCACAAATCGAACTCACGCACAAGAACGCAACGATCGGCTAAGGTCGTAACAAAGCACACAAAAACGCATGCGACCTCACAACCTGCAAACGGGACGCCGTGGTGGTTTCCAAACCTCGATCAGGCGTAAAACGAAAGAAAGCATAATTCATCCAATGTTTTATGACGCGTGACTGTCACTCGCGCGCTCCGGTTGTCCAGCCAAATGGTGTGCAACAAGCACCTAGCGAGGCTAGAGGACAAAAAAAGACGGGCGACGCAAGTTCTGGCAAAGTGGACAAATTCATTCCGGTGCTTCTCACCCTGGAACCCGTACCCGAGGACACGTTCCTTCCTTTGCTTTTTTTTATTTTAATCGAATATTCCACTCCATCTACCCATTATGATTGGCTTTATGATACCCGGTGTCCATCAGGGGGCTTTGTATGGGGTGGGTGCATATGTTGAGCATTTCATAAAATGCCCATAAATGTGCCACCGACCGACTCCTGCCTAACCTACCCTGGTGCACTGCATTTTTAATGGCACATCGATCGCTCGAAGTGCACCCAGCGCGCACGCTTGTCACGCACACCGCAGGCCCCGAGCATTGTGATGCGACTCCAGCGATACAAAGAAGCATGCGTAATTTGTCCCACACCCGTGTGAAACACATATTGCGTTTGATTATATGGCGGGCCTGTGGCCTTCCCTGTGCAATCAGGCGTCAACAAGGAAGTGCGCTTGAGAAAGGAAAAACAAATAGTTTTTCCCCGTCGGGTCACCCAGGGGGGAGCATCCGTACCGTCAAATTCCTGAGCTACTGATTGGTAGAGAGTATGGGGGTAGAGTCGCTGGGGAACTGAACGCAAAACCACAACTTCTCGTGGGGTCTGTCTCGGAGCGTTGGTTCATCGCTGGAGCTACTGACCAACGCTAATAATCACGATTTTGTATTGTTATTATAGCAAAACACATTACCCACATCGAGAAGTATCGACATTACAACATTAAAATGACAACTAAAGATAAAAAGGCTACAATTTACCTACAATAGAAGCTCATTTTAGCTTTTAATTTGGGGCCTTAGAACATTTAAGCTTTATCAACATGTTAATAAGTTAGTATCTTTAGTTGTCATTTTAATGGCACATCGATCGCTCGAAGTGCACCCAGCGCGCACGCTTGTCACGCACACCGCAGGCCCCGAGCATTGTGATGCGACTCCAGCGATACAAAGAAGCATGCGTAATTTGTCCCACACCCGTGTGAAACACATATTGCGTTTGATTATATGGCGGGCCTGTGGCCTTCCCTGTGCAATCAGGCGTCAACAAGGAAGTGCGCTTGAGAAAGGAAAAACAAATAGTTTTTCCCCGTCGGGTCACCCAGGGGGGAGCATCCGTACCGTCAAATTCCTGAGCTACTGATTGGTAGAGAGTATGGGGGTAGAGTCGCTGGGGAACTGAACGCAAAACCACAACTTCTCGTGGGGTCTGTCTCGGAGCGTTGGTTCATCGCTGGAGCTACTGACCAACGCTAATAATCACGATTTTGTATTGTTATTATAGCAAAACACATTACCCACATCGAGAAGTATCGACATTACAACATTAAAATGACAACTAAAGATAAAAAGGCTACAATTTACCTACAATAGAAGCTCATTTTAGCTTTTAATTTGGGGCCTTAGAACATTTAAGCTTTATCAACATGTTAATAAGTTAGAAGCATCGTTTTTGAATTTATTTATATTATTTCATTATATTTATTTTCTATTTAATACTTTTGTTTTGCAATTCAAACCATTGCTCGCATTTCTTCTTTCTTTACATCAAATCAATGTGCTGTTTTACATTGTTATAGCGTACTTGTATTTATATTGGTGTTTATTAACTTTGTTTTACGATTCGAACCATATTTTTATACTTCATTAAGATGTTCTTACTTTTCTCATTATTTTATCTATTTTATTTTATTTTCTTGTAAATTTTCGTAAGCAACTTTTAATTTCTGTTACTTGAAGAAAAGATGTATCCAATGAATATATTAATGAAACATTATTCTACACAATGTTTACTATGTTTACATTATTATTTTGCAATTCAAATCATTTCTTTTTAAATTATCTTGAGCCTCTTTTATTTTGCATTCTTTTTTGTTTTGTTTTGAATGTTTTTATTGCTTTCTTTGAATGTTTTTATTGCTTTTATCTTCTATTTTTTTCAAATAAATGTGTCCAAAATATTTATTATGTAGATGACTCTTGAGCAGTCCTAGGACTCAGTCGAAAGCCCAAACGAAGCAGTTAACCTTTGAATATGTGGAGGGAACAATAGTTACCCATACGCATAGAAGGCTATACCCTGTTTCAACAAAATAGATAGAAGAAGAAGTATTTTTAATGGTTTATTACTTCATTATATTGGTTTTATGTTTCTCAATCTACTACTAATCCATTTTCATATTTTCTTGAGAGCTTTTATGTTTTGTTTTTGAATAATTTGAGAAAATTTATTTATACATTATTGTATAGAGGCTAAATATATTTTTTTATTGAAGTTTGTTGTGTTAGCAATTATTATTAATCGTTTATAACATTTTTTTAACTTTTCATATTTTTTATGTATATTTGTATTAACCAGAATAAGGAAGCACGTTCTTTACAAATTAATGATTGTTGCTTTATTCTTACTTCATTTGAGCACACTAAGTAGCTCCCTTTTAGCAGATTTTTGCTTATTATTTTATTCAAATTTTTTCAAATATTTGTTACTGTTTCCTCAACTTTCTCCATCTTTCTACCATTGCGTCTTCTCAACACTTTCCCTTACTTTTGCTACCTCCTAGCAGCACAGAATGCTCATCAAATATGCATCATGCTGCACTCGAGGGAAGCACATGGATGCACCACCAAGGACCGGGCCGATGCACAGCTGGGGCGCCATTAAAGTGCGCAATAAATTCAAATTAATAGGAATTAATTTTAAGCAATTCCGAGTGCCCATAAAAGCCGCTTATTATTTGTTTTCCTTCCTGGTTGGCTGGTGCTGCCGCTTCATACACAATAAATTATCGATGCATCCAGCCGCAGAGCAACAGAAACAAAAGGTAAGAAAGACGATACGTGTACTGCGTAAGTGTCGTTCTAGCAATGTTCTGTCGATGCCTTCTTTAAGGTGGTTCTCGCCGAAGGTCAGCTGGCGTCACGGCAGCACAAAGGTTAAAGCAAACAGCCCAAAAACGCGATCATGCAGCAAGTGACGATCAGCGGAGACGAACGCCAGCAAGGGTTTAGGTGAACGTTTTGTTTCAAACCTTCCCTTTAGCCTTTGTGAGCCCTTTTTCTGTTTAACCTCACACGAGCTCAGGGAGTCATATTTTTGATGACCGTCCTGCCTCCCCGTACCTCCCACTGTTACGGTGCCAAATGAAATAAATTTCCTGCCCGCTACGTGACAATGTGACAATTGGTTTATTATTTCCGTTTCCGGGCCCGGCTACAGTTGACGTTCGATTTATTTCGGAACCTTTTATTTTGGGGGACAAAATGCACGCACAATGCCACCGAAAGACGATTAAATATTCTCTTCTTCATTGCACTTATGACAACGAAAAAATCGATACCTTTTGGGAAGCTTATTCACACTCGAAAAGGAAATCAATTATATTTATTATTGAAACACTTTTGTACGAATTCATTCGTTTCCACTTTTAAACACACAACTTGCGGTTAAAAAAGGCCTAACAACTCTTCTCGCACCGGTTTGACAGCTCTACCTACTACTACTACACGGTTGACATTCAGCGCCTACTTAGCGCAATAAAATAATTGTCTCCTTGTACGCTCGTCCCAAAAACGTCAACACCTTTGGCCACTGCCACGACCAACTGTCACCGTCGATTGGGACAATAATTTACATTGAATTGAATACAGCAACTGCGTGCAACATGGAACGACTGGATGATGAGACACTTTTGGAGAGTGAAACGAAAACAGAAAACCAAAAACAAAAAAAAAACATTCAATGGAAATATCTTTTAGAGTTGACTTTATTTTCCACCAACAGGAATGATATTGTCCTTGCCTCGTTGCATTATTGATATCAAGCTTCACACCCTGCCTAGTATCGCGCGTCTCGATCCGATCGCAGATAATGTTTCGATGCCCTGGCGATATGCCGATAAACGTGTCACACCTTGAACCTTGAAGAGAAGCCCCATTCGAGATCAATCCCCTGGACGCTGGCGGCTGTGAAGTAATAAATCTCATTTTGTCACTCAACAGCAGAATAATATCGTCGCAAAACACCTTCACGGTCTGCCCCAGTCTGTCGGGTGGTTCTGGTTTGTTGTCCTTCGGGCCGGTTTGGTGTACAAGCTTCGATGTGACAGGTTCCGGAGGTGACAAAGATGTATAATTGCGAGCGCATTTTGGCGAAAGAGAAAGAAAAAAAGGAAACAACATCAAACGGTTGGTGAGTTGGTGAAGAGCAAGAGCGAAAATCAAGAGTTGTGGAATGCTTTTCTTTCGGGGACACATTTCTTCTGCGATGAAAAAACACGGAGATGCTTCTGGGAGGAATTCACAGTCACAGTCTGTCGGTGGGGCACGGTTGCATGAAGTTACCCGACAGGGATGCAACTACAACTTGGGGATTTTTGGATTTGAAAAAATATTTTCACAGTTTTAAACTTTTGCGTCAGGATATCTTAAAGTTTAAGTTATCTTCCAAGCGAGTCTTTACGTTAAATCTACTTGAGTTAAAGAATATTGAAATTTATCTTATAATCTCTAAGTATAACTCCCTCAAAACGATCGCATAATGAGATCATTCCGGTTTTATTATTCACTCGCACGTCGCACACCACCATTCGCCGTATCTCGCTGACGGTAAGATCGTGCGAAATAAGCAAACATTTATCCTGCTTGTCCTGTCAAAGCTTCCAGGGGCATCCGGGCGACGTGAGATGGCAATTGAATAAAATTGGGATGTAACAGATTCTCGAGTTAATCTGTTCTGATGGGCAAAGGACCGACACCACAGCCATCGAAATGCGAAGACGGTTTTTGTTTTGTTTGTCGCATCACGTTTCCGCCTGGATGACCCGCGCTGGGTGTGCGAGAGTTCCGTTTTGTCACACCAAAAAGCCCGAAACGTATGCCTCAATGCCGCAGGCTCCAAACGGGGCATCGAACGGAATTTACGAGCGTGTTAAAATAATTCAAACACATCTTCACATTTTCTAAACCACTAAAGCTTGATTGAAGACCGGGACCGGCGTTGGGAGCTGGCGGAGGACTCTCTGGTCCGGTCTGGCGGCTGGCGAAACATCTCACCGAATGCTACCGGTGTTTCGCGACCGGTGTCGGCGGCAAATTTAAACGGTTTGATCGGTTGGAAATAAATTAAGCGAGCTATGCAAACCACACCAGCGCGCACTCGAGACCGATTATGCTAACGCGCGAGCCTTAATGCCGGTGTGGCTGCTGACCGGGCATCAGCCAGCACCGCACTACATCCCGTAGCATAATTTGCATTCCACGCAAATAATCCAATCGCACCTTGTGCGTGAAGGGCTGCCGCACCTTTCTGTGTGTGTGCGTGTGAGGGTAAAATATTCGTTCTTTCTTTTCGCAAAACACACAGTTCCATTAAAGTTTTGGGCTGCCCAAACTGCAACGTTCGGGCTGCATGGCTCGGTGTAGGACTGGATAATTTGCTCGTTAATTCTCACACACCGCCGAGGGACCGGTAAAGAGTGGTGGCGGTGAGTTGAGGTTAGAATTTCAAGAGCCGATTTATCCTGGGAAGCTGCCTGTTGGTGTGCTTCTGTGCTTGTTTGGATTGTCTTTGAATGCTGAAGGTGTGAAGTGTCAGATCTAACAGGAAGAAAAAGTACAACAGTACAACAGTATCGGTAGCATGGTTAATTAGTTTGATTTTAATCAAGCGATCTGTGAAAACATGAATCAAATTACTAGTTCTTTTTCGGTCTTGTAAGAAGAGTTGTTTAACACCTCTATCGATGAGAATGTTTTTGTATTATTCTTTAAACGACTGATGAATTTGTCCTTTTTTTTTTGAGTGAAGTCTTGTACATAACTGGCGCTAAAATACACAGAAAACTTCAATATCTTTTAGGACTGTTTTTTTAGATAGTTAAAAGAATGTAAATATGGTACATTTACACGATTTAGTAGAAATTCAAACCTCAATTAGCACGCCCGCCAATCAATAACGAATTATTATAGAGTTCTAAGTAATTTAAACCACAGATAATCAATCAATAGCTATTAGACATATCCAGGACTGAGCTTTTTGAATGCATTACTTGCATAAGACTAGTCTAACGATTTCGTCCAACCAGTATTTACTTTGGATGACTGCTTTAATACTCTTCTTCCTGGTACTCAGTAGCTCTAAGCAAATTCGTTTTTGTTCGATTTTTCGTCACTTCAATTTGTCTTTATTTAGTTGGTTGGTTCTTCTGAGGTTATACAACCTTGGGAGGGGTGTTGAACGTACAAACATTCAAAAGAATTTTCTCCCCAATCATCCAAACAATCACAATATAGAACGAATCATTCTACATCAATAAAATATTATCTCTCTTCTTTCGAGGCCTGCTCCTACGAAGCATGTCCAATAGACATGGTTTGGTGTCCAATCCGTTTCCAGAAAACTCGGTTCATGGCTGCATTCCTCCACCCCCGGCTGCATCCGATATCCCTCAGGTCTGACTGCACTTGATCCAGCCAACCAAAATACCAAATATTATCTATACCTTACATTTAAACCTTTACATTTGGACGTATGATGCTGATTTAGTATTAAATTGTTTGTTCAATCGATTTTTGTAGAACAAACCTTCAATTCCTGCCGAATAATATCTGGTGGTTAGATATCTCAACTTCTAAACAATTCCCAGAACATACTTAGGTGGATCTAAATGTTTCATACCAATTAGTTTAAGTTTTTGTACACCTGGACATCAATAACTTCAGGGGTTAATTTGTTTTTAAACACCAATTTTCATCCCAACAAAGTAAAAGAGGTTAGTCAATCGCTGCTCCAGCTGCAATTCGAACCATAGTTCTTACGATATTTGATTGAACTCCAATTAGATTAAAAATCACGCAATTTTGCCAGTCTGACTGCCAGTAAAGGGTTGTTTTTCAGTTTAAAATGGACCAGCATTATCATTTTTAATTACCAGAGAAATTCTCTCCCAATACGTGTAATAAACTGGTACAAGTTAAAGAAAACTAGCTGTTAAGCATTCAGTGTACATCTTATCAATATGTTCTTTAGGACTTACTTTTGGCATATATCCAGACATCGGATTGAATCCACAACAGTCGTTGTATTAGCCATCTAAATGTCGAAACACGATCCATAATGCATGAAGGAGAGTTATTTAAGATTGACATCTTTTTGATTGTTTTACCTAATTTAGAATATTCAACAATTGATTTTTTAAAAATAAAACTGTTAGAAACTGTTTTAGAAACTTCGTAGAACGATAAATCTATTACATCATGTCTTTATACAATCATCATTGTTTAGATTGCAAATTTTATACAGCAAATCAAAACCACAGCACTTGCTCTATTTAAGGATCATACTAACGCGTAACCCCGTAACCAACCCATATTAATAATAATGAACCTTTGAAACAAAAGCCCCAAGCCGATAAAAAAGCCGAGGTCTCCCAAGGTGTAATAAAGCGCGCTTTATAATACATTCGAATTAAATAACGACCGTGCCGACTACCAAATGACGATCCGTCAGCGATGGGTACCTAGCGCCCGATCTAACACACCGAAACCCATTCCCACGATGAGCAGCAGATTTTTTGGGGGCCGTTAAGAAACCATCTGAAGCGATCCTCCCAAAACCTTTGCCCAGCCACACGCGACCACCCAAAGCAGAGGCTTTATAGTTGTCGGCCGTTAGTAGCTTTAGGCCACCAGGTTTTATGACTCTGTCATTTCAGTGACATATCGCCAAATTGTAGATTCATATCGCCGCCATAAAAACCGAAACCGGCCTCGGCCATTATTTTCGCCGGTTTTTTTAAATTCGATTTGCTTCGAAACTACCCCACCCAAGATACCGTCGTTGGAGCTCACGGGGGGGGTTTTTGCAAATCGTTTAACATTCCTCTCTGCCATACTGGGAACGGGGCAGGCCCCAAGAACGATAAAGTTTTCCAAGCATGCAATCGGCCGAATGGAGGGCAAAAATTGTCACAAAACTTTATCCTTCGTGTCACGGCAAAACGGTTGGCTTTCGGTTCTGGTGGTTTAAGGTTTTGCTCGGTGTGCAAGAATGGTTAAAATTGCACCAAACCACCCAAGAACCCCGTTGGTAGCACACCCAGATTAAACCAACCCGTTTGAGCGGGTAAACAAATGGGAGTTTTTAAAATGTTTTATACAGTTGCTATCGGCTTTTCGGTGAAGTTTACTAGTTTATTAGAATCGTGTTTTAATGACCGGCCGGGACTCGGTCCTTCGCAGTCCTTAGGAGTCCTTAGAAGGGCGGAAAATGATGAAGGATGCGCTAAAATATATGGACCCATTTCGGCGTGCGTTAGGAGGTCTTGCGAAACCGACCGAGTGAACAACTCTTTGGAGCATTTGTTTGTAATTTCCATATTTTATTGCTCCACTTCCACTAAGCGTTTTCATTACCCAGCCCAGAAACGGGTTGAAAATGTTTCGTTTCTTGTTGTGAAATGGGTTCATAATTCAATATTATCCTTCGCGGTGTAGCACCCTGTGGTGGGACTAGTATGTCACGTACTTTTTACACCACTACCGATAGTGGAAAGGAACGATCCTGGGTACCTGCCAAAGCTGGTAGCTGTGGCCTGGCAGTAAATCGTTGCTTTTATGTCTTGATTTTTTTAACCCACACCCTAACCCGGCATACTTTAAATTGTATCTCACCAAGAAGCCACAGTGAAGCATGGGCTGGTGGGGTGGAATTGATTCGTTTGCACGATATGTTAGAAACGGATCGGATAGCTCCTTGAATAGTCAGCTTAGGGATTGTTTATTCCTTTGTTGCACTCGTTGTGATCGATTTAATAAAGCGCTCCATTCATTTTACACTCCCAAAAGCCGTCCTGCTTTCCGACTCAAACACAGCACAAGGAATCGAATCATTAAACAGGCTCCTGTTGCCAATAAAATAGTCTCAGCACAGCACAGTGCTAATAAATCAATTCGTTCCCTGTAAATACGCTGCGCATTAAGGGCAGCATCCGTAACCACATATTGGCCCACTTTAATGGTGGTTAATGGTTCCGGTTTTGAGCTGGAATTATTTCCTGCCAGTAAGGTAATTTCCGATGGCCAAAGAAAAAAAAATAGAATCTGACGCCCTAAAAACCATCCTTTGGTGTGGACACATATTTCATTGGCGGTACGGTCGTTACAACATCCGGAATTGCACAGTTTTTTGGGTGATGGTCTACAAGCGTATGGGGGGACAGGAAGTTACATTTTAAACTAAACATTTGTAACATTTGTCCTGTGTTTCTGTGTAAGGCTGTTTAGACTCTGTGGGAGGTAAGAACCAACTTTCGAATAGATAGTTTTTTACACGTTTAAGGGAATATTATTCGACAATATCTCACCACCATTTCGTTTCTAAATGGGCCTACGACGTCTCTCCTTGTCTTGAGGATGGTCTTTAGAGTGATTCTACATCTTGGATTGTCTGGGATTATTCTCATGACTGACGAGTCTAATACGCAAGGTCTTATTCGTTACCTTACTACTGCAACTTAAGTTCATCTCATCTTCGATCTACTTAATCTTCTTCCACTGTCAATGTGAACTAAAGTAGATAATCATCCCACCGAAGTCAGACGAATGTCCATTAAAAGTTAATATACAGATCATAGAGATTGTCATTAAAGTGGTTCCTTTGCTGAACTTCCACAAGTACGGGGCAAAAAGATTTTTCGGAGCATTTTCCTCTCGAATGAGAATTTTCGAATTTTGTTCAACGGAGTTCAAGAAATATCAGAGATGTATGAAACACTGTTTTCTGTTACACGACTACCGCGAAAGCTTCTTGACCAGTGTCTTCTGTCTACCAAGAGCCCGCCGTGATGTGACAGATTGGCACTGATATCTCTAGGCCAACTAGGAAGTTCCTAGTAGGAACTGCTTCATGTACTATATAGTAAGTATTAGCACTAAACATGTTCTTATGGCATTTATTTTGAATGAAGGAGTTTCCTTGGGGCGATCCGAAAACTGAGTAGGTAGCCGGTCTTCACATGGCAGTATCTGGCATCGAATCAACCACGGGTATTAACCGAGTAAAGGCAATCCAATAATTTTAGGCGAAGACCTCTCGAAATTGTAGAGTCAGAGAAGAAGCAAAGGAAGAAGAACTTTCCTCAGGGAATAGTATAGTCTGTCGGCAGCCAGGAGACCTGTTTGCATCTCAACATCTCTGCATGGTGTGAACAACGTTGACTTTTGACCCAAGTCAGGTGAAGATTTCAATGTCTTAACGTTAGGAATTCTGCAAATTTCGTAATCTGATTTCAACGACTATCCAGCTATGGGTAAAACCAAGCCATAAAAAGCTAGCAATAGAAGGCCAAGACCTTCTGAGGTTGTAGAACCAGAGAAGAAGAAGCAGAAGAGTTGTCATCACGCAGTGAAAGCCAATACTAAATTTTCTGCCTGATTTCTTTATACTTTCTATAAGCGAATATAAGCGTCATTATGACTTAACTGACTCTCAAATTTCTTAACTTAACGACGCATCTTGCAAACAAATTAGTGGTACAAAGAGTCTTCACCGTTCCTCACCTTTTAATTTGTAGTTCACCATTCGAATCCACCTAATTGTAAGTTCTGTACCCGTTTATGCATCACATCACACAGCATGACATGTTAGCTGTGTATATGCATGTGTAGATGCCATCCTACACATCCCTCGGCTCACAGTTAGACAAAACCATGCCCGCCCGCCAGCACCAGAAGGAACCACAACCAAGTGGTACCTCGTAACGCATCGGTAAGCGTCACCGGTTGTGTTGGGAGTAATAATAGCAACCGCACCGGGTATCGGGTTTGCGTGCTGCAAAAATCGTCCTCACTAGAACGTTTTTTGACCACCAAAGGGAAAATGCTGAGCAAGAAAAACCAAACCCCTTCCCTGACTTTCCAGCAAACGAGACCACCTCCGGCGCAAACAACGACGTCACGAGATGCAGTGCATCGGGCACCATGCTCCGTTCGCTACCCGGTGTCACTGTAGCTCGACGAGGAAGTCATTCCACATACCCTGCCGGGGAGTGATCAACCATGCGTGGATTATTCGTTATAAGTTTTCAGGTTACGACTAATGTAATAAATATAATTATGTTGTCACCCTTTACGAGCTGTGAAAGAGCCGGTTCACCGGGCAAAACGGCACGGCATTCGGCGTACAGTCAGTGGATCTCGGGATGTGTTCTGTTTAGGAATCGTTTTGTTCGTCGCTTAACTTCTGACAGCTCGTCAAACAACCCCGGAAATGGGGAAAATGTAAGCCCGAAAAATAACAAAACAAAACAAGAACATCAAAACTGTCTGTCAAAAATAAATTCTGCTCAAGCGAGGGCTACATTGTAGGACCTTCAAAATAGGACATTTTTGTAACACCATCACCATTAGCATGCAATTTTCATCCTCCATTAGCGGTGTGTAATTATTGTTGCTGAAAATGGCAACAACGAAATGTGCAACTCCAGTCGGCAAACTCATCCCTTTTTTTTTTAAACCAGCCAGCCAGGGTGAGGTTGTGCATAATATCACACAGAAATGCTCATTTTGCCTCAATTGAGCCTCAAATTGGTGTTGAAAGTAGCACATTTTTAATGGATTTATCATTCCGGGTGGGCGCGGACACATTGGGCACTCAGTTCGATTTTCCCGACCCACACACACGTACACACACACATCAAACGGGGCAGTTTGGTTGCAATTCGATGCAATCGCTCATTCATTATTAATCAATTGATGACGCCGGCGATTGGTAAAATATTTAATCGACCGTCCATTAGCGATACTGCTGCAGCAAACAAGTGTGTTATTTGCTTGGCTGCTTTGTGGTAAGCATGTGTGTGTATGTGTGAGAGAAAGAGAAAGCAAACACTTTGTAGCACTTTATGCAGCAACTTTTATTAAATCACATTTCGTTGGTTCTGTTCTCGTGGAAAAATAAATTCTCTATTGTATCACAAAAAAGCCCCTAAGCAAAATTAATTTCATGAAGACACAAATAATACAAAGTTAGTAACAAAACTGTCGTAAATCAACCATCAACTAACAACCTACGTACGGCGTTCTCTACCCCATATACTAACTCCCTGGAGTGTTGACATCGTAAAGATTTGTGTACTGCCGTGGATTAGATTATCCACATCCACTTCCGCTTCCGAGAAACATTTATCGAAGACCGCAAGACAACACGGCAACCACACGAGTCGACTCATCGCATTTCAATTGGGGTACGGTACTGAGCGACTGAGCATATCCTTGGACCCGACATTTTGGACAGGTTTCAGTCCATAAATTGCACAGCATGGTGTTGAAACTCCGGCACCGGCCACGGATGGTTTAGCCCGGCGCGGAACAAGTGTCTCGTGAGCGCTGGTGTAATAGCACAGCTCAGCTGCAAATTTCTTGACGCGTTCTAAATCTCGAAAACAATAAAAACCATGTACCAGAATTTGCGGCATTGCATTGGCAATGGCAAGTGCGACGAGTGCGTGTGGCATCCAGAACGTAGCTCATAAATTAGTGACTGCATGTCATAAATTTGCAATTAGTTGCAATGGGATTTCGGTAGCTGAGCTTGCGCTAAAGGGTGCCGGGAGGACTACCAGCGAGTGGTACGTGTTTGAGTTATTGTGTGACGTTGTAGTGCATTTGAGTATGAAGAAGATGATGGATTGGTTTGACTAAGTAGGTATAATAACCTTATTTCAATAGCCTATTTGCTAGCCAGCTCGGCGGCGGCCCGGTGGTGTATTCGATAGCGGCGCCGGTCTTCACACGGCAGGACCGGGGTTCGAATCCCGGCGGACTGCCTCCCCGTACGCAGCACTGACTATTCTGCTACAGGTATAAATAAGTCACAGAAAGCTAGCAATAGCTGGCAGGCCAAGACCTCACGAAGTTGTAGTGCCAAGGAAGAAGAAGAAGAAGATTTGCTAGCCAAAACAATGGAACAAACTAGTACTGTGGTTAGGTGTTTAACATTTGACGTTTGTCCACGTGTCAAGTTTGTTTAGTCGTGAGTATTTTTTCTCCTTAGGCTTGAGATTTTTGTAGTCCAAATGATCCCAGCAGTAAAATCTTTGTGAAGAATTTACTCACAACTATTTTACGGTGAATTGAGAAGGCTTCCTGATCTAAAATGTCCTATGTCAGTGTCATAAGTCCTCAAATTCAACGTTGAAATTCTCAAAGTGTATTTCAATACATCTCTTTCAGCATTTGTCTTTACTATCTGTCTTAATTTAAGGAGATCTTCTTTGAGAAGTGACTTCCATGAGACTTCCACCAAACATTCCCTGATAATAAACGAGGATATGGCAGTGGAAGTGAGTATTATAGTAAACTTATGCCTGTAACAACTTGGAGAGAGTTGGTGGCGGTTCTCTCAAAGTTGGTCATCGAGGATCTTAATAAGACTCTTCCAGCTTTTAACGATGATCTACAGCCTATCACGAAGACATGCTCGATTGCAAAGGTCTTAGCCACTACTGAAGTATAAAGCCGGGATATCCGTTAATGGCACAGTTCTCTCGGCTCCCATTCCCTAGAATTCCTAGCTAGGTCTCTGCTTTACCTCTTCTGCAATCTGGTAAAAAATCCGTTGAAGATTTCAGGAAATACGCCTTTCTCAAGAAGTCTGAACTATTTTCCGACGAACAGAGAGGAGTGTTAAGTCATAAGTCATCAAACCCAAGTTTGAAGTCCAACAAATGTATTTCGGATCATCATATTAAACATTTGTCTTCACCATCTATCTCATTTTAAGTTTCAATGAGGTGATCTTCGTAGAAACTCACGAGAACTTCATAGGACTTTCGCTAAACATTGACATTGACATTAGACCGAAGATCTTAAAAGTATTTTCCACCTATCAAAGATGATGTACTGCTTGCCGCAATGACATACTCCGCCAAAGAGGTTACCGAAATACTGCTACAATACTACCGGGATCTATGTTAATGGCACGGTTATGCCGGCTGAGATTTTGCTGACATCAGACTAGGTGTCAACCTTAACGCTTCTGTGCAAATTTCTCGCTGCTGCTAGCGATTAAAAATCATAAGTAAATTGCTGAAACAATCAGGGCGATGATATTCAAATCATTCAAATCTTTTCCATCCTATTTGTTCATGCGGCACATAAACATAACATGCCTCCTGAGCTTCAGAATCCCGGGAAAGTTTTGTATTTAACACGAAAGGTTTACTAGGAATTCCCTAACACTAGAATTATGATCAACTACGAATTCTGCGTGCCTCTACTATCAAATTATCCTCTAGTCTGGGTTAAGCTTATCAACACTCCAAGAGCTCCAAAAATAGATCCTAGAGTAGACTAGAGGGGCGGCCCGGTGGTAGATGCGACAGCGACACCGATCTTCACACGGCAGGACCGAGGTTCAAGTCTCATCTGGGCCCTTCCCTCATAGTGAGGTCTGACTATCCAACTATACGGTAACAATAAGTCTAGTAAGCCACAACTGGCAGGCATGACCCAAGAGGTCGTTAGGCCAAGAAAGTAGTAGAGTATCGAATCATATCAACTGTATCAGCTCTCCCATCGTGCATTGAAAACTACGTTCGATTAAACACAAAAAAGCACTAATCAAACTAATCCAATAACACGCAAACCGGTACAACTGTCCGTTAAGCAGCAATTAGTATGTACTCCACCACGCTACCGTCCGTTTGCTTAAAGGGCTATAAACTTACACCTTCAGCCGTAAGCACGTATGCGCGTATTTTTATGTCCGTCAACCTTTCCCAACGGCAATGTCGATGAATGACTTGTCCGTTTCCTTTGCTATCCTCCACAAACACCAGCTTGTTCTATCCCATTCTACAGTAGGAGACCCTAAATCATATCACCCGTGTGCTGCTCAGGTATGGGTGCATATTAAACGCTACGCCCTGCATAACAAATCACTGCACTCGATGCACTTTTCGATTAGTTCACTTGACACCCAAAATATGAGTGTTCGGTTTTATTTTCCTTCGACTGGTGCCAGATGTGTTTGTATAGTAAAGGGTGCTGACGGTGGGTCCCATCAGCGAGTGCCGGGCGACAGTTCAGGTGGGCAGTCGGACACATCCAGACGCGCCATATCAGTATGCCGACGAGGTGTGAAGAATTTATGCTTGATCATTATCATGCACGCACGTTAACATGCTGCGAGTGTGTACGGAGGTTTTGTGTTTGTTTTGCGTTTTGCGCTTTTCAAACCCAAAAAATGCCGTTGGGTAGCGCGTTGAATGAAAGTAAAAATGGACAAATGTGGCGCTGCAGCCCGGTGGTGCTACCGGCACATGCTTCCAGTGTTGTTGATGCGATCGAAAAAAAAAAACCCCACCAACAACATGTTTCCACTGTGGGAATTGATGTTCTGGCGCTGTTAAACGAGCTGTCTGATTTAGCTTAGGCAATGGGTTTGAATACTAGATTCGGTACGGTACGGTTCATGTGTGGCTCTTTCATTACAAACACACTACATGGTCCTGTTGTACCGCCTTGAGGCAATCAGTATTTTACACCTGGTGGATGGTGATGGTGAGAAAAAAAGACTGTTGAAAACAATCTGATGTCTTAAAAGCGTACAACTTCTAGTTCAAAGTCTCAACCAAATGACAATTGAATCAAGTGCTTTTAAGAAAAATTTGCTTAACCAGCACGCTTTCTATACTTCTAAGAAAAACTGAAATATATTCATCCGAAACAAGCGGTACCAGTACATGACCGGATGAAATAAATTACCTCCAAATCGTAGCCCAGCCTGGTGGCACGTGTCGATCCGAACGGCTTTTACTGTTGGCGAGCAGCAGCCCTCTTAACGGTCGGTCAAACGCCACGAGCATTTCTAATGAAAGAAGCACAACAATTACTGAGGAGTGAAGAAGCAAAGATGCTTGAAATATGGACGGATTAATGACGCTTGCTTTTGGTTTGCTTTTCAGTAAAGAAAAAAAGCATATTTGCCTTTCAAAAAGATGCTTTCAGATCACAGAAATAACATCAACTGTCATTCCTGTAGAATCTTATCATAAATTTTCTAAGATATAATTGTTTTATCATTAAATCACGCTCATTTACAGCATGTTACAAAGCATTTGTTGTGTAAAACCGAGCATGAAGCCATCAAAGCAAAAAATAAAGCGCGCGCTCTCTAGCGGCGAATAGCGTAAGCTTCATACGCACAGTGGTAAATCGAACTGAAAAAATAAGGGATTTTTTTTTATGAATATTTTTACACCCTCTTTCATATTTTTATTACATGAAGGTTTTACAAGTTCATTAAAAAAATATGTTTTAGAAAAAAAAATATTTCTAAATGTTACTCTTAAAAAAAAAATTCCTTCTTATAATGTCTTCAAAACTACTACAATGGCACCAGGATTCTCTGTATACTCCAAGATATATCACACTAGAACACTCGCTCTCATCAGTGTCCTGTAATACGTCGCTAGCCAACATTCCCGACGCTATTGACATCGACGGACAAACGATATTAATAATGTACCGAAAATTAATTTCCTCCCCTGCAGGTGCCGAAGCTTTGTGTGGCCAACACTGGCAACGTTTCCGAGCGCTAATGTAAAACCTCGCTTTGGTCCTCCCAGTGCGACAGAGAAGCACCGAAAGAAAAAAAAAACAAAACCAAACCAAACAAACAAGACCGAAGATGGCACAGCTTGCAAAAGGCTCTTATCCTCCAGCGTACAACGTCGGGTACGTTGTCCGATGTGCGCGGTACACGCTCATCACCCCGGAGGCGATCGGATGCGAAATAAGTTGTACAATTTATTTATTTCCCATTAGTAAGGGATTTTCGACCTTCGTTTCGCCAGACGCGCCGGCCTGAAATCAATACATCCCCTCGAGCTGTCAGACGCTATCTTTCGTTCTCGGTCGGGTCGGTTGTGTGTGTTTGTGTGTCCATCGGGGGTAGCGTTGAACCCTCCCGGGCGGCCTGTTTTCTATTCCTCGTAACACCTCGTGCATCTGGGTCCGGTGACCCATCGGTATCGCCATGCCACAGCGTATTGCCCCGCGGTGCGATAGTAGTTGTGTGAAACGTGTCACACAGAAGGTGCTGCAAATTGAATGCCAGGAACACGCGACAGCTTCATCTCGCGTGGTGGCGTTGCGTACTGAATGGTGATTATTTTCACATCTGCCACATCGCAACCGACCGTATCCGTTCCCTGTCTCTCTCTTTCTTTCAGTTGCCTTTGTTGCCGAGTCCGAACGCCATCATCGCTTTCCGGCTTCTGCTTCTGGTGCCAGCGGTCGGAATGGGAGGGAACAGAAAGAACGGCCATAAAACCCCTCCGGGAGGCCAAATCGCAATCGAAACCAAGCGCCGTCGAAAACACTCCCCGTGCATCCGCTCGGTTAGAGCTGGCATAGGATGTGGCCGGTTTGATGAGATCCCTTTTCACGAAACACGTCGAACACGGCCAAGCTTGACGCTGGGGTGTTGCGTTGTTGCGTACCACACCGTACCTTTTTCGCAATGGCCGTCGTTCAGCA
>KZ061613.1:458353-533369 GCA_002091835.1 Anopheles maculatus
CAGGCCTCATCATCATTAGGCATCGCTGCGCCACAAATGAGCTAGCCTTCCGGAACGGGGCTTATCAGTGAGGACCTACCCTACCCCCCACTAGTCGTCCTTTCTAGAAGAACATTCCCGCTCAACAAGAAACAATAGGCCACATTACATCTCCTAACTCCGGAAAAAGTCGTAACTTCGTCTCGAGTAGCACACGTAGCACGATGGGTTTGTCATGCGTAAAAGCAAAACGGCAAAAGAGAGTCCTCCACGTGTACGGGCCGAGACTTTGTCACCGAGCTACTTTGTCGTGGCCCGAACAATGGCGCCCGTGATAGTAAAGGTGGAATTAAAATGCGTTCGCTTGATGAATTACTTTCGAGCCGATGGTTGATGACTTCTTGCACAAGCAGCACCTGGAGTCCTCGCGATGGATGAAACGCATTGAGACGATCCTGGTCACGGCAGCAAACCGCACTGCATTTGATCAGCAATATTTGCCGTAATGATAAGCAACAACTAGAGGTACGCCGGCCGGTACAAAAAAGGATGAGGATGAGTGAGCACTTGATGGATGAGCTTCACATTCAAGGTGATTGTGCTGTAACGTGGAGGCGACATGTCTAAGGATTGATAATGAAATGTCTCCCGGGACGGCAACCGAGCGCCCTCGTGGCGCATCGTTTTCAAGATGTCGTGTCTCATACTATCGCCTGGAGTGTTTTTCCGCAGTGTTCTTGCGGGAGTACGGAAGAACTGCGGATTTATATTTATCCCGAAACTGGTAATGTCGCAATGAGACAAACAAAATGAAAACTGAACCGTAAAGGAATGGTTCGGGTATATTTAAAAAACTGTGGAAATAGAGATATGGGAATTCTTCAACTGATTACAAATTAAGGAGCAAAAACTGTTATGACTGCAATATTGCATTCCATCATCTAATATTACATCTTATAGCCTTTCGTTTAGAGATTATTTCAAATTTTTCCCATATATTTTACATAAATCTCTTCAATATATCGGATTCATTTTACTTCAATCCATAAATGAGCAATAAAGTACAAAAAATAGCCTTTGAGGGATATTATAAAAACATTTTTACTTCTTATGTCAATAGTGGTAAAACGCCAAATAAAACAAATAAATTGAAAAATTGACAAGGATGATTAAAAATATATAAGTAATACTGTAGATGAGTAAGAATACTTTAAAACATAAAAAATTGAGTGGCGACATTTAAAAAAAATTGAATAACTATAGGCATTATCCCAGATCATCTAGTTCTTGTAAGAGTATTCTCTAAACAAGTCTAGTTAACATCATAAAACAACAATCAAAAAATGTGTAAATAGGAAGATGAAAACACTAGTAAAAAAGGAAGAATAGATCATCAAAAGCTGGGCAACAACAAATATTACAATCACTGAGTTAACTCTACCATGAAGTAAATTAATTATTTGATTCATAAAATAATATTTATTATTTATAAGCATAACAAGTAACAAGCCACATTCAACACTGAAAGAATGTTTTTATTAGCGCATTATATTAATAGATTAAAACATTTTATATTGTGTTCTTGCGCTCGTGTTCAAACGTATTCATATTCTACTCTTTTACACTCTTTTCAGTTCATTTTTTAAGTTATTTATTTTTGTATTTTTAGCAATAACAAAAAGACCAAAACATAAACTAAAAATAATAAAGAAAATATTTTCTATAACCTTTTTTCTAATGTGAACTGCATTTTTGTAATTGAGAATAAGTTTTTTAAAAAAATATATATTTCGTAAGTAAAAGAATAAGCAATAAGGCCAGGATGTGCTACACGAATAAAAAAAACCTTTTCTCAAACTCTCACTCAACTAACTCTTTATCTGTTTACGCTTCTGCGTGTGAATCTCATGAAAATTTCAGTATAACTTCAAAATAAAAATATTTTTTACCAGCTCAAATAAAAAACTAGCGCCTCCGAGACTTCAGTTACAAAAAATGTTCCCTATTCTTCGTTTTTCCGCAGTGTGCGACACCGCGACACGATAATGCTCAACGGCCCTAACGGTAGAAAGGCACAACAACACAAAAAAGCATATTCCAAATGAATAGAACACGCAGAGCCACCCCATCGTAAACCAACCCAACCCAAAAAAAAAAACAACACACTCAAGCGAACAACATGGCTGGCTGACTGACTGGAAGCAAGGAACTACGGGGAAATACAAAATGGAGTCGGTAAAACGGCCACCAACACGGCCACCATCCCACCCCGGTTCACGGTTGGGCGACGGCCCTGATGACAAAACGCAACAGCAAACGACACCACAAACCGGGAAAATACTCTCGCGTGGAAAACTACTTGGCGTGAGTGAGCGAGAGAGAGAGAGACCACCGTGTAAGTGCGAGAGCGACAAGCAGCCAGCGTAATGGCGAGTGAGAAGGGAGCACAGTTGACAGTAAGGTTGACAATTTTCTAACCCGCCGGCGCTTGAACACACAAGCGTACCGGAGAATAAATTAAACACCGCACCGGGAGACACACACATACCCGGCTCTCGACGCGCTAAGGATGTGCGAGAGTGAGAAGAAAAAAAAACACACACACACACACAGCAAAAGCACTGACACTGCTGCAGACGACATCCACTTTTCCGGCCTCCATCAGTTGCGAACGCGAAAACACACCAAAACTTGCTTGCCCATTGCTAGCGTAGCGCCTTTTTTCAATTTTTCATCTGTCATCCAAGCGTGTTCTGGGGGTTGTTTTTTTTGTGCTCCATTTTTCCACCTAGAATTTTCATTCATTTTAGAGAAAAACATCGTGCTGCGGCAGAGAGTGAAGGTGAAAAATGTGCGCAAAACCCCTCACCAAAAAGTCAGACATTTTGCACTTCACCGAGATGCGAGATGAGGTTTTTCAGGTTGACGTTCAGGGGCAAAAGCATACAATGCTTGCCGTAGAATTTAGACGACACAACAACAAAAAATCCAAATGACATATCCTGCGGGGGATGGACAAAGGACGGGATGATGGCTTTGGAGGTGGAAAGGTGCGATTTGTTCACCCAGTCGGTTACCATTTACAAAACAAACCAGCGAACCAACCAACGGAACCATCATGTGATTACAGGTTTTGGCAACACTGCTTCACGCATCGCCGAGTGTTCGCCATTTTAAAACATAAACCAGAGTCGTTAAGCCAAACCAGAGTGTTAATATAGAGTAATGAGCAGCAGCAGCGAAAATGTTGGAATGATGATGATGATGATGGAAATCTGGTTTAGTACATATTGCTTTTCGCCATATTTTGCAAGAATTTGTAGTATGTGTAATTAATAATAAGCGATATAAGAAAAATAACTGTTACATTGGACGGTATACTTGAAAGATTACTTGTAAGTTTATATAGAATTATAATAATAATACAATAAGAATGAACAGAATTAAAAACACATTTGTATTCTTTAAAATAACAAAATTTTCGTGATTATAAACCTAGCTTATAAATAAACTTAGATAAAAGACAAAGAAAAGCAATGTAAGAATCTGTTGAAATAAGAAAAATTAGACTGTAATAAAACAGTTAAAAAGTTTAAATTAAAAGTTGATAATTTATTTATTTATTTATTTATTAACAAAAAGTTATCTGGCCTAATGTGGCCTACATAACAATACATAATAGAACAAGAAACAGAAATCAATCAGAATATGAACAAACATTATCACAAAAAAGTTTTCTTTTAAAATTTACCACGCAGAATTATTTTAAGATTGCTAACACTTATACTGGGATCTACTGAGAAATTTAAGCTGTTGTACTCATTGGTCAATTTAAGTAAAGGTTCGTTCGCACCAAACTCTGTTAATCTAAATTCTGTGTAGAACAGTGGTCGGGGCCTTAAATACCTACTAGGAGCCTGATAATTAATTTTGCTAAGAATGTACGGGGCGTCGATTATTCCGGTGGTCAGCTTATGAAAAAAAATACACTGAGCCGTCATTCGTCTATGTTGCAGAGATTCCAGTCCGAATAAGAGGCACCTAGTACGATAAGAGGGGTACGATGCTTCACTGGACCACGGTAGAAGGTTAAATAGTTTACGAGTAAATTTTTTCTGTATGGATTCTAGTCTGTCTATTCGATATTGCTGAGATGGAGTCCAGATAATACTAGCGAATTCAAGTGTCGGTCTAACTATTGTGCAAAAGAGAGATTTTAAACTATTAGGGTCCCTAAAATCTTTACCAACACGTAAAACAAAACCTAATAAACGGAAAGCTTTCGACATAATTAATTCGTAGTGATCTTGCAGTGTCAACCTACTATCAAGCAAAACTCCTAAATCGCGAACTACGTTGGTTCGAGGAATTGAAATTCCGTCTAGCTTATAGTCATATACGGTAGGTGATCTAATTCTGTAGAACGATATTACAGAACATTTATTGACGTTGACACTCATCAGGTTCGTAGAACACCACGTTAAAAACACAGACAGACAATTTTGAAGGACAGCACAGTCGTCAGGATCAGAAACAGGCATAAATATTTTCAAGTCGTCAGCATAAAGTAGTTTGAAGCAATCGGGAAGCACATTGACTATGTCGTTAATAAAGATTACAAACAACAGAGGTCCGAGAATGCTGCCTTGTGGTACTCCCGAAGTGTTGGTAAAAGGTGCGGATAACGATCCGTTGATTTTTACTAATATGCTGCGATTGGTTAAGTAACTGGAGATCCATTGGACTAAAGCATGATTTACTCCGTATTTAATGAGCTTAGCCAACAGTAATGAATGATCCACAGTGTGATGTTTGTAGCAATTTCAATAAACTGTAAAAAGGATGTATTAGTCATAAACTAAAAGAAAAGTATATAAAGAACACAATTTGCAGATAAGATAAAAAGACTTGACAAATGAGAAAAGTTTAAGAATATAATGATAACAAAAATTATGTTATTTCAATTAAAACATCAAATTTAAATATAATTTATAATTTGATTTTCTTGTAAGTATTACGTGTCTGTGTGTATTTATTCATCTTTTCATCTTTGTTTTTCTTATTTTCATATAGTTATGAAACGGCTTTTGTGCTGTTATGTATTTTTCTGTTTAACACCTATTCTTTCTTTTATTCTTTATATCGCATTTTTTTGTTGTTTATTGTATTGTTTTACCTTCTCAAGCTTCTTTACTTACCAATCGTTTTGGTAGCTTCTCTTACACCTCATTATTAAAAAAAAGTTTATTATAATTTCCCTTTCTGTGCTATCTTTTAAAGAACTTCTTCCATTTTTTTATTTCTGGTACGATATTGTGTTTCTTTTTACTTGGGGTTTTTTTTACTATTTTCTTCAATTTCAATTTTATCCGTAATGAATGAGCTGCTTTGTTTCTTATTTTCACAATTCTCTAGTCTGTACAATCAATATCCTGTGATTGTGATTATTGTTTTACCAGTTTCAAAGGCTCTTTCTTAACTTTTAAAATCTTTTTGTTTTAATCTTACCATTGTTTGTTTTTTTTTTAAACTTCCCAATATCAATTCTCATTATTTTCTTTATTTTAAGCTGTCTTTTCACTGGCTTTCTGTTTCTATCAACCATTAACGAATGCATTTCCTCTTCCTTTACCTTTCCATCGATAGCCGCGTGAAAATTGCAGCAAAACTCTTATAAATCCAGCCACTTGCCTCATCGCATTCAATCGATTCCAGATGCCCTTGCAGATTCGAATCAAAACCCCCGTTTGTAAGGTCACCGCCACACTTGCCTAAGATGAAGCCGACGAAAAGGACGGTACCGTACGGTGCAAACGAACATGGCGTCAAAAGCCAACGTCGGCCTTTTCAAAATTAAAACCTCCCGTTCTTCCGCTGTGGCCTCCGGAGGTAGGAAATATTTTTAATTGGCAAACCAAGTTCTCGAGCGCTGACGCCAACGCCACGGAAAACAACTGCCGTGTTGCAGCACACTGAAGAGCCCGGCTATAGAGAGAGGGAGAGAGAGAGGGCGGAAGTGCACACTTGGCCACCGTTTACCACATCCTTCCTATCCAGCGTGTACAGTTTGGTCGTCAGCATGCTGGGCTTCCTTTTGTAAATTCGACAACCCTTCCGTATGAAATCTTCCAAAAGCATCAGGCACCGGGAGAAGAGTTTTCACCCAACCAAACCCGCCGGCTTTCTCGCCGTCCGTGAAACGTGCAGGCGTCATTGGCAAATGGGGCGTAGACGCCCTCGAAATCTCCCAATTACAAGCATTTTCCACCTTTTCCACATCCGCAGCAACAGCAACAGCAGCAGTCGGTCGGTTCCCGTTTTCTTAACCCCCAGTTTGCTGAAATCAAGCCGACTAATAATCAACCGTACCGAACACGGCTGGCAAGCAGCAAGTCATCCTTTCCGGCACACAGGCGGGACCGAGGATGTAATTGATTCCGCTTCCCTTGGGAGGCAACGAAGACGCAAATGAAACGAACCAAGCCGCCTGCCCGCCTGGCTTTTCAATAGCGCAGATTACGATCAAAATGTTGTGATGAATTCAATGTAGCGCCACGGGAAAACGTGTCCGGGCCGAACACTTACCTTGTTGCTTACCCTTACCGTTGGCTTTTGCTGCTCTGGGGTTTCGCTGCCGAAGCCAACACGGGGCGCATTTAATTATGTGAATATTTTCGGGTACTAATCTTGACGCGGCCGGCGCGTTGAATTGTGGAAGGGTCGAACGATTGATTGCGGAAGGCAGGACTCGACGAAATGGTGTGCGTGTGTGTGTGTGTGTTGGTGAAAACAGGAAAAGAGTTTTGGGTTATCTTTATGTTAAAAAGGAACTGCCATTTTGTATGGCAATGGTATCAAACGCAATGGTTAAGGTGGAAGTTAAAAGATTAATAAAGACTAGAAAATATTTTTATCAATTGTTAATTTTCCGATGCTTTTCCGAAATTAATCTACATTGAAAGGTTTTTCAATGCGATTCCTTTGAAGTTCTTTAGGAGTTTGTACTACACAACAAGTACTCTAAAACGACAAGAAGCATGCACTGATAACATCCCTTCGATGACACTACAATGATGAACCCCTTCAATGGGACGACAACATGCTAGATTGGGTGACTCTTGTGGGATGTTACGATTTCTCTTTGTAGACGAAACACCTGCGACAACGAGGCCTTTTCATCTTCAACGTCTTTTAATGCTCGAGCAGCCTTCAAATGACATTAGACGATCAGGTCTCTTGGACGACATGATTTCTTCCATTTCGATTGTGAGGTTTTGTAGGTAGATGAGGCCTTCGACTGCCAAGACTCGCGTTAAGCGAAGTTTTTTTAAGATACGCACTATGAAAGCTATGACACCTTGGTTGAAAATGCCCCTTAAACAACGAAGTACATAGATGCCGTCCCCGTCGGTCGCTATTAAACTTAATCTGATTCTTACTAGAACCATTGACAGGTGACAGACTTGTGGCATGGTATATTGGCAGATTTTGGAAACTCGAATGTAGTTCACCCAAGCTATCGCATAAGCACAACTGAAAACGCGTTGAGAGATGATCGTTAGCCGTGTTCTCTACTGTACGTTCTACTCTCCAAGGCAGTAACAGAATTTATGGTCGCTTTGTATGACTTCGTTACTCGGTTTCGACACAAATCTATCAGCTGCCATTGATACCACGCAGTTCGATAGTTAGTCTTCACTACGGGAGAACGGACTGGATGCGATTCGATTTGGGTTTCAGACAGTTGTACATGATCGAACTTTAACGAAATGTCGTGTATTAGGTTGTTTGAGAAGGTTTTGTGTCTAACAATTACTTGCTTACTTACTTATCAGGCGCTACAACCGCTTCGCGGTCTTGGCCTGCTGCAACAATCCTGCTGTGAGCGATACCGCTCACGGTGTAGCGCCGTCGTCTGCCAATCCATTATCCCAGCCGTTCTGGTGGACGCATCAACGTCATCACTCCATCTCAGTTTGGGCCTACCATGCCTCCTCTGTCCATGTGGACGGCCTAAAAGGACTTTACGGGCTGGGTTGTCCGGTGCCATTCTCATGACATGACCAGCCCACCGGAGCCTGGCGATCCTAGTTCGCTACCCGATGGTAAGATCATCGTACAGCTCATAGAGCTCGTTGTTGTAGCGGCTCCTCCATTGTCCTTCCACACATACGGGGCCAAAAATCCTTCTGAACATCTTCCTCTCGAACGCGGCTAGGAGGGTTTCGTCAGTTTTGGACAGAGTCCATGTCTCAGAGGCATATGTGAGTACTGGGACTATAAAGGTTTTGTACAGTCCCAGCTTCGTCCGTCGCGACAGGTATCTTGAGTGGAGAAGTTTCCTCAGGCTGTAGTATGACCGGTTGGCAGCCAGCACGCGCGCAACTCAACGTCTATGTTGTTGTCGGTGCTGACTTTTGACCCCAGATAGGTGAAGTTGTCTAACAATTACTAAAGATCCTTTAAACGATGGAGCCCGATTCCGTTGAACGACGAGAACTCTTCCGCTACTTGGTAGTTGAGGTTCTTTCGATTAAGGAGTTTAGATGGAGAAGTCTTGAGGATGACTAATCAAAGAGAGATAAAACATCTTATCTAAGGATATGGACGTCGTTAAGGATATGTTTCTAATGCACGGTAGAATCGATACAAATGTAGTTAAATCATGATACAAATTGTAACTAACAGTGGTTTAACATTGAGTAATAAATTAGAAAATTATTTTGAATGTTAGAAATACAATAATGGTTTTTTTTCTCTCAAAAGCATAACACAAATACAACGATTAGGCCACAAAACAGAAGCCCTCTAAGCTACGACATCATGCAATGCAGATGGTGAAGTGTTTATCATCTTTACAGAGGGTACACACGCAGCATCCCGTGTGTACCAGAATCCCTTTGTAATCCCTTTTTTACGTTCCATATTTCACGCCATATTCTAGCGAGCACCCAAAACCAACCGATTCCCGTTCCCGTGTGTGCGTGTATGTTTTTTTTTAATTCTATTTTTTTGCCTTCATTTTTAGGTCAACGCAAGGTTTTGCCGAAAAACAAACGGCAACCGATCATCCTTTCAACACCCGGCCACCGGGTACATTGTTCCGTAACGCGTAAAAGGTAAACGTTGTAACGCTTCAGTTCGATGCACAAGCATCATGCCCCGTACGGATGGGTTTTTCGGGTTCGGTTTCGGTTGCCAGATTTATTTCGCTCGGAAATGTGTTGATAACTATCCCTCGTGCAGTCGAAATAGTTGGACTTTTGTGCGTCTATTTTTCTACGGGGCTTTCTTTCTCTCGCTTTTTCCTTCAACGAGATAGAAAGATATTTAGATCTGCAGTGGCGTAATGCATCGGTGCGCGTTGAAGATGGGTACTGACAGCCGAGCAAAACGAGAACACACACAGCATCACCGAAGCAACAACAAAAAAAAATGGAAACGATATGTAAACATCCATTTATCTGCACGCAATGGTAAAATGTTTTCAACACTGGTAGGGAATAAAACAAATTATGGCCGATCGAGGGAAATGATTCGTCCCCCGGGGGCCGACTAGTTTTTCGTGCCCGAGAATGTAAAAAAGGAATTTAAAATTATGCTCAAACCCCCCGAAGCCTTCTTGCAAATATTGAACGATTTTCGGTTCGGTTTCGAACACAGATGGAATTTTCATGTAGCATTGCGTTCAATTAGAATGTTTCCTTTACCTGCGTGCAGACTAGCGGGCGTATGTTACACTGATCGAGGTATTTAAAGTATTTATATAGATAAGATGTAATAATTTGCATTATGATAAATTCCTCGTTTTTCTATGCCACCAAACAGAATCATTTTCTCGTTTTTACGGAACATTTAATTGAAACATTTCTCACATACTTTACGTTCGGTGGTATTTATGGATATTATTATGGGCTTGACTAGATGAGCATAGATTTAAATATTCAATATACTTTACACGTGTTTTTATTCATCAAAAAAATGTCTATCACTTTGAATGCATCGTTCGGTATTCGGATATTACATTTATCCTTAGTCGTCGCTACGGATGTATTTTTGATGGAACAGTTCGATCGTTTCTAGTCATAATTATTTAATGTTTGTTGTCAGTTCGATAAGAAATTAATAAATTTTAACATTCTCTGTCTTATCTAACTCTCGAGACTTTTTTTTAAAAATGCAGCTAATAAGCAAGCCCGGCATAGAGAGCAACGATCATGATGGGATTTTGTAAAATTGTTGTAACGTGTTAACTAATACAGATTCATCTAATTTAGATGTTTCTTTCTTTTATACTTCCATATCAAGATGCATAGCATTCTTCTATTTTACAACAGTCTTACATCCGTCTGAAGAATTTGATGTCAATTGCTGTGATTTTTCATACTATTTATTAAGCTTGTTAGGCTCTTTATTTATGTGTATGTAAGATGCTTCCATTCCTAACCTTTTCTGTGTTATAGCTAACTTATGCATATAATATTCGTGCCTAAATCTTAATGATAACTTTATTGTTTTATTAATTCTTCCTGCACCTTTTTAGCTATTCTTTTAATATGTACTGCTTAATATTTCTTTATGTCGTTAATTTTTTGATACACAGATACAGATCTGTGGGCGGCCCACCGGGGCGGCCCGGTGGTAGATGCGACAGCGGCGCCGGTCTTCACACGGCAGGACCGGGGTTCAAGTCTCATCTGGGCCGTTCCCCCATAGTGAGGACTGACTATCCAACTATGCGGTAACAATAAGTCTAGTAAGCCATAAATGGCAGGCATGACCTAAGAGGTCGTTAGGCCAAGAAAGAAGAAGATACAGATCTCTATTATTAAACTCTATTTAAATTTCAACGTTTGTTTATTCCTTCATTTTGAATCCTTGAGGATATTATTCTTTTAAATTTTAGATCATTTATATACTTTTCGAATCGATTTTGCTCTTTTGCTAGCATCTTGCTTGAATGCCATACAATTCGTTATGGTATGATGCTGGTTTAATACTTTATACTTTTGTATACCTTTAAGTATATTTTTATATCTCCATTGCCGTCCAAAGAATCGTATCCAAGGGATCTCGTCCAAGGATCTTCTATCAAGTGACATAGTAGTCATTGTAGGGTTTATAGGTTTATGTGGCTTCACAGAACGAGAGTCGTCATTTATCTTCATCATTACAGCGCCAAGAACAACGTGCTGTAGAACCAAAAAGACTTTAGAAAACGTGTAACTACATGTTCGCAAGTCAGACCGCACCACGAGTCTAGAAAATTCTTGATAACGTATGATGTAAAATAACAAACAAAATTTTTCGAATTTTTATGAAATTTATCTACCAAATGTTAGCCGGTCATCTCAGTTAGTAGTCAATCAAAAATTGAGTTGACTACATATTGTCAAAATTTTAGAGCTTCATCAGTCATCAGTCATCATTTACGATAACTGTGACGAGAGCATTGTAAGAACTTTGTGCTGCAGTTTTGTTCGTACCGCTTGCTCAATTTGAGCTTAATAAAAGTCCACCTTTGTGGCACCTGATAGAGACCGTGTCAGCCTGATACGATCGGGTAAATATCTATAAGTTTCTGGCTTTAGATTCGTTTTAAGTGACTGCCGCATTCAACAGAAACTGTGACTCACAATCAGTGACCGGTGAGGCTTATTGTACACCTCCCAGAAGTTGCCATCTTCATTAAATAGTATTACAAATATGAAGACGTGGTGTAGCCAGCGTCGGAAAGCAATGAACCGATTGAGCATTGCCTAAAGTAATCCGGAATCTTTGGGTTTTCCACGGAAGCGTTTATAAAAACGGCAATCTTTTAACTGAAGTTCCAGCAAACTGTCACAAAGCAAGACTCGACCGGAAGTAGACGTATTTTTGTGAAATTAAAGATTTCTCTAAGAAAAGTATGCAATTTTGTATGTTATAGTATCTTTTTCAGTTTTTATTTAAATCATCAACCTGAGAAATATCGCTTTATTTTAGTGTATCTTTTTTCCTTGTAAACACCACATAGTTATGACCTCCGTCGCCTATATTGGATGCATAGATAGACAAGCTAATTAAATTCAAAATAAAATTAAGCTAAAGCAAATACAGTTACTGCCAAAAGGAACTTTTAATTCGATTTATTTGTACATTTTTATTGTTACATTAACAGAGAAAGGATAGACATACAGTGTAAACCATAGCTGGTCTGCGAAAAGACAATCTGGTATTTAATATTAGAAGCGATGTCACGATAAAACCGAACCTCTAAACCAATAAAACATTGACCATAAACTGTACTCGAAGGAAGCTACATGCATCTCCAATAATCATATGTCGACAGAAATCACATTATTGGCTACATCATATGCAACCTGTAGTCACAACAACTGACCGTTGGGATCTTTACCAAGCGGCAAACGGATCCACCACCATCCATCCAGGTGGTGGAAAATAGATTTACCACAGATGTCCGCGGGCAAACCAAAGCGCTTTCCTAGCGCCCGCATACACACGGTAAGCGAAAGGCCAACACACAAAAGGTATGGGCCACAATATAATATTTGTTAAGTGAACCGCTTTTCGATTACGGTGATGCGATGAGCTCGTTCCACTGCTCGGAACATCAGCCAACATCCGTCCGAGGAACGACTTTGGCAAGCCCACATCACCACAAAAAAGAGGACCAGCTCACCGCTCGTTTGAATGCAAATATGCATGAGATTGAAATTGAAAATTTATCTCTTAAATTAATCTCAACCCAATCGAACCGGGGGGAAGCTCCAGCAAAAGGTTTCCAAATGTCGCCAGCCGCTGCGTGTGTCTGTGGATTTTGCTTCCGATCTGCCCGGTAGGTGGGTGGTGGGTTTTGAAATCGATTTGAAAGTTACTCCCTTAAGCTTCGGGGGTGAAATAAACAAAAACATAAAAATAGCAACAACTAACTAACAACCGCAAAACCTTGCTTGCCATGGTGGTACGTGCCCGATGGTGAATGGTGACAGCCGAGTGTACCAACCATGCTGATCCCTATGGTAGAGTAGTGAAAGCTAAACCATCCGAAAGCCACCGAAAATTGCGTACCGAATGCCAGCAATCCTTCCAGCTGCGATACGGGTTTGGATTCTTGAACAGTTGCATTTCGGATGGGAGGGAGGCGGTGGGCCACAAATTATCGAATCGATGAATTTATAATTACAAATTTCGTACGCTGTGGCGTGCGAGGGTTTCACTGTAAAATGGGTTTGCATGCTGAAAGCGCAGGGAACGAAATCCCGAATGCCGGATGAGCAATCTCAGCTAACAGCGAATCTGCATGGCCATTTCCAATTTTGATATGAAAATGCATCTTTGATAAGGGGTTTTGCTTTCAAACATGTTGTCAATGATGGTGCCGTGCGTGTATCCATGCTGGTTAGGGATATCGGATCGGAAAGAGTCTTTGCTGTGAATGTAGATGGGAAATGGCATGAAATTCATTGCAGACGAAATGGATGTTATTTTTACGTTACTTAGTGGCCAGTATTTTACAGCAATAAGAAATCAATAAAAAAATTGTTTTGATTTGTTTACAGAACATTCAACAGTGAAGTTGTTTTACGTTAGCAGATATCGAAATGCAAGTCTAGGAAACTAAAAAATACTTGGCTATGATCCTTCGAGATTGCTCCGAGCATTTGTGGAAGAAGAACACCTTTTATAACCAAAAAATGCTCCTGCTTTTAGCTGTGACATACTCTCCAACTTCTTCGCACGTTGGATTTGATTTATACAAGATATTTTATAAAAAAAATGCTTTACTTCCTAAACATTTCATGCTTTTAAACTGACAATGAGTCCTCGAGACATTCCCGTGAAGTGTAAATAAAAATTTTGAGTCATATCGCCCTATGCAGAGGTACGGTTTGAGCAGGTATGTACTTCACTTGTAATAAGTAAGGAACTTCTTCCATATATTCCTGTATAGCAGGATACAGCACATGGGTTGCTTGATGTAGCATCTCTGAGGTCAGAGGCTAAGATTTTATATTCGAGGCCTATATTCGAATTTAGAGACCTCGTGGGGCCCCCGAATTTATTCTTTCATATAGAATCTGCCCTTTGAAGCTAGAAGCCCTGCTAAGAAGGATTATTGGCCCCTTATGTGTGGAACGATCACGAAGGAGCCGCTGCAACGAAGAACTCTTCAAGCTGTACGGTTATCTTACCGTCTTACAACGAATTATATTCGCCAGGCACCTTTAAGCTGGTCATGTCAAGAGAATGGTACCAAACGATCCAACCTGTAAAGTTTTTTTAGGAGACCCACATGGATACAGAGGGCGTTAAAGACCCAGACTAAGATGGAGTAATTGTGCTGCTGCCACCATTAAAACGGCGCTAGAACATATGCGGCATTGAAGATTTTTGGAACAGACAAAGCCATAGTGAATAAGTAACTGATATAACAGTGGAGTAATCTGTCTAATTAGCGCCTCGTAAAATACTCTTTATAAGGGGCCTTCTGTAAGTCGAAGAGGGATGGTGTATCTAAGTTGAAAGGGACTGAGTCCCAATAATTGCAAGAAAACCTATGGAGAACTTTTGGCTAACGCAATTCTCATTCACTCTAAGCTTGTTCAACCAGGACTAGAGTGCCTCAGTTGATTGCCCCGTGAAGGATAAATCCGTTTGACACAGAACCACATCGCTTAATCTTTGTCCTGCTTGTCTCTGACACTACGGAAATACATAGTTTCGCCTATGGCTGGATTATGGAGGATTTGAGCGTCACAAGAAATATTTGATCCCCCGTTTGTACTCGCTGCTTATAGATCACTGAGGCCATCAACTCTGAAGAAATAATTGCGAATCTAATGTAGAAAGCCTGACGTAACCAACAGAGTCTGCAAAAAGGGCAGCGTTTAGTCGAACAGAAGGACAAGTTCTAGGCATTAATGCTCAAAATATACCGTTTAACTATAATATAAATACAATTCGACTTACACTTTCGAATTCGACTTAAAATTTTGTCAATTGTAGTTAGTTTACAAATATTTATTCCTTTTCGTTTTATTCCTAAAAGATCTGTGCCACAATCTGCCACTAGCTCCTCAAATCATTTCGACTACCAAATGTTCATTGCATGCTTTCTCTTCCAACCAACCGTCCCATAATAAATACCCCAGAAAAAAGCTCCAATGTCAGCAACAATATTGTGCTCCCAACAACAAAACTCAGCCCGATTCGAAATAAGAATTCCCGGATTGACTCCCACCCAAAAGTCTCATCTCATAAGGGAAGCTCAACTCACGCTGTTTGCTGTTATCGTTGTGCTATCTTTTGTTTGGGACATTGATTTTATTTACCCAACCGAGAAGGCAGCGAGAGTGCGAGTGTGTGTACATGTGCTTGAGATTGCCGTTTCTCAATGGAAGCCGCTCCAAAAAAAAAACCACAACACACAAATCACAACTCGCTCGGAAGTCAATCCGTTTTGCCTGCCCAAAATTGCGTCTTAACGGATGAAAAACCAATCCTTTTCCACTAGGAAAGGAAAAAGGGGAAAAGCTAATATTCACCGCATTTGTCACCGTACTACACACGCGTCATCCTGATCGATTTGCTCAAAACCCATCCAAAATCTCATTCAAATCGACTTTTCGGGACAATTTTCGGAGGATTTTGTGCAACCGATTTCTGTCACCATTCACCGTACCGCAGTGTGCCCGTGCCGACCTACCACTCGAGTACTCGATGCAATTCGCAAACATCCTCATCCTGCCCAAGGAACGATAAAGAAACGGATCAACGGTTCCCTGTCTCGCAAGCCAACCTTTTTTTGGAAGTCTGCATCTTAACAGGTCATATTAGACTGTGATTTTTCCAATTCACAATCAGAACATTCTTGTTGCTGTTCTTTGCAACTTGTGGTACGGGTTGTGCATATTGCTTTGGCCAACCTACATCCTATCCTAAATTTCATGGCACCACACATTCACACATGCAACCATTCCGGCTCGAGATCCTGACGAGTGTAATATCAACTTGAAGCACTAGGTACTCCATTCGTCGCGTTTTACTCCTTGAGTTTGAGCCGGTTTTTTTTTCGATCTCAAAACGGGGAAAATATACAACAAAAAACCCCAGGAAACCCGGCCCCTCGTGTACCCAAAATTGCAAATATCCGCCATATTTATTTCAAACAAAGTCCCGATTTCAAGAGCAGCATCGACCGAACCCCTCTGTAATACATGTCCACACCATTCTCACCCACTTGAGGCAGCAGCAGCAGCAGCAGCAGACCCACTTGAAGTGTGTCGTTGCCAGCCAATCCTTAGGGCGTATTGGGAGGGTATTTTTTATGTTTTATTTCATTTTCGCCGACCTCCAGCGAGTCTAGCACGGATTTTTTGTTTGAGTGACAAGCAGTAACCGAGGACAGAAATAGGAATACAACGGCAGTAGCAAAAAAAAATATGAAGAACTCGCCAGCCCGCCCGTCGACGCGCCATTGTTCACAGTAGGTGACATTTTATAAAGCCTCAAGTGTACAGTAAACAATTGAAATGTATGATTAATTTTCCGTCATCCATTTTGTGGGATCGCTATCGGTGGCGCTTTCCGGGCGCAAATAATCCACACAGGAAGACTTCCTCTAGGTACTCCGATTGTGTGTGTGTTTGCGAGGATAAACGTCACCCGGCTGACGTCAAACGAGCCGAGTAGGTTTGCCTTTCTATTGGCAAACAGTATGGAGACGAAATGGGTGGAACGGCCCAGTGGGGTGCCTATGAGAGCAAGAAATAAAAAAAAATCTCCAACAAAAGCATCATGAGGTTGTGTCAAGATGGAATCTCTTGAGCTGACTCCTCCCTTTACGCTTACGCTGGTGATGCATAATAATGGGAGTTTGAGAGAATTCTTTACTGTGATTTTACGTTGTTTTTATATAAAACTTTTATAGCTAAACCTTTCTACTATTTTCTCTTCGATTCAAACGTTTGCTAAAGGTTCGTCATTGTGCTTTGAACTATGATCCATTCGTATAGCTTTCTGCTTAATGAACCTCTTCGAAGGACCAAAACGCTCTCTCTCTCTCTCAAAAGCAAAACTAACAAGCTGATCAACAACAACGGTAACGGAATCCATTCTTCGCATAGCGTTAAACAACAACAAAAAATCCACCACAACTAACGAACGGTTTTTAACGTCCCAAGAAGCTCTCACCGATATCAGCTCGATGGATTTGTGGAGTGGCTCGCCCGGTCAGCAAAAGAAAAGCGAAGAACACCCAAAGATCATCGTAGAACAAACCGCAGAAACCCGTTTCCGACAACGGGGGGGCCGGCCGAGAGTTTCGAGTGGGTCAATCGATTGGTCGTCAAAAGAGGGATTTCAAGCGGTGGGATTTTCCGGATAAGAAAGAGCTTCCTCGAGAGGTATAACTCTGCGTTCGCTTATTACTTAGAATTGTGGCTTTCTGTCCTTTGGGACAATGCGTACGATGCTATCGAGGTTTAAGAAGGCGTAAAGTGAAGTTCGGGGCGAAAAAAGGTGAAGGATGATAACATTACAATGGAGCGATAAAAGCATGCGGAAGCGAATGTTTATTGGAATGAATTAAACACCGGTAGGTAGGAAATTCTTCGTATATGAGCTCTGTACAGTATAGCATGATGATATATAATACTGGTAACGAGAACAAGACAAGGATTCTGCGGAGTACTCTGTTCAGAATGATCTAAAGATTATATCCAAGAGTCCTACACACAAATCTATAACACTGGATCCACAAAATCAGACAAACAGAACAAGATCAATGAATCGACAAATATTAGCAAAGAATTTCACCTCAATAGGATAGTTTGAACCAATCCTGACTTGCAGTGCATTTTCGAAATTATGTTAGAATTTCTACAGGAACAATGCAACCAGCGTATACGCAAGGTGCTGTTGATCAGATGATTATTGGAAGTATGTAAATACGACATTGCAGTTCTTTATCCTATTAATTTATGTATCTCGTTACCTATTTCTCATGTATAAATCGTACATCACCATTTTTATCTTACTTATCAAAAGCTCAAAGAAGAATTGGAGAAATAAATGCGGGAACGATAAGCAGATAAAGAGGACTTGAAACCAAAGACGAACAAAAATTAATTAAACCATCTGAAACACGAGAAAAGAGGATGATTGTTGCAATATATACAGTATGTCGTGTTCCCAATGTCAGGGGAACTCTAAGATGAAGTGATCCTGAAGGAACTTACAAACAGACGAGTAAACTCAAGAAGACACATTTAGCTTGGCGAATCAAGACCAAACAGAAGTCAACGTAATTCGTAAGGTGACATATGTGCAGAATCAAAAATGCGTTTATCAACGACTCATGTGAGATGTCTACTACTTTCTTTTCCAGAAGAAACCTCGATAGTATGTGGACACTAAAACGACACAGGTATACTCCACGATGGAACGTACGATGCTGAAGTACATTGTCCGAAGACAAATTAGGTCCCCAAAATCACCATTTGCCCGAATGATGTATCCAAGTCTCTTGTTGGCTTTCACTATGAATTCCTCAACATGTGCTTCAGCTTGTCATTTAGTATTAAACTAAGCTCCTGAAGATTTACATGGACATATAAAAAGAAAGGTTTTCTTCCTAAACCTGCCTACAATTCTCAGTAATGGACACACGGAGACTTCAGTAAAAATTTTGTTCGACTTATTGACCTAGTGAGATCTCTGTATCTAGAATATTTGACATAAATCCCTTAATATCATTTTTCAACTTGTAGCCTATTGCATAACATGGAAAAATTGTTTTGCAACCTGGAATTAGACCTCAAATATGAGCTTCTTTGGTTTAGCATCATTATGAAGATAAGAAATCCTCCATTTTTTTATCAAATATTTGAGACCGAAGCGTTCGAAAACGCAATCCATTTAAGATAAGCAAAAGATAAGCCCCAAAAATTCATTTCTTCTCTCAATAATCTTTAAATCTAGTTCTTCCACACACACACACACACGCCTTCAAACGGTACGGTTGACTTAGCCTCAAAAGCTTTGTTACATGGCCGATACCTTTCAAAAGCGAAACCGCCCAAAACGTGTCGATCGAACGATCGAAAATTCGAATATTTCCAGCTATTTTTGTATGCAAAAAAAAGCCTAAAAGAAAACTATCACTATCCGTGAAGATGCAAAAGATTAGCTTGCCTAAACGTATCCTATTACAATGCCGTAAAGCGAATAAGATCACCTGACCGACCTGAACCTTCCGGCGGTACATGCTGGATGTCCAACTGACCGGGAAATCGAGTTCTATGCTTCGGTGTGGTATAGTTTCCCTTTACCATTTGTACCTTTTTCTTTTCTTTTTTTCCTCCTCGATTCGTCCTTTTTGGCACGACCACTTGGCACCTTGGCAAGCACTTTCAGCACACAGCAAAACAAAGCAGGAAAAAAAACACACACTCGGATCGTCTGGATTAATCGTATCATTTCACAAAGAGCTCCCGATAAACTGTGCGAGGGAAGTGGCCAGTAGTCTAGGTGAGCGATTCCCATACGAACGACCGTTCCCTTTCGAGTGGCCAGCGGTTACACTCCCGGCCGGACCCTTCACTGAGATTGAGGTTCGTTGCTAGCGAACCAACCGTACTGCGGCATAGTTCAATCACAACGCATTACAATTGGGAATTCGAGCGGTTTTTTTTGTGTGCCTTTATGCCACCATACGCAACGCACCGAACCCGGGGCGCGAAAATATGAAATGCCCGAGCATAATGAAATGTATATTCGAGCGTCGAGCTTCAGCAACAAAAGAGTCCGCTGCTCCCGAGCTCCCTTTTCGGTTAAACGGTGCTGCACGGATGCTTATTCCTGCTTGTTTTGTTTGTTTCAGCTGTTATGAAAAATGAATGCCGTGTATGATTGACGTATCCTCGGCAAGTGATGGAGAACTACTTAATTATGTTATTAAAGCGATCCACGAATCGGACGGTTCCCGGATGTGTGCGAACGGTCTTTTACGGTCTATTTTGCTTGGTTTTATTCTATCGGTGAAGCCGTTTTTTTGCAGTACACGGCACACACTTACACAAATCGAACTTTTAAAATTGAACGTTGTTGAAAGGGACGGCTTCAAAAAGGAACTAACGGTAGCGGGATGTTCTATTTTACTATTTAAAGGGCTGTGAAAAAATCGCTTCAAAAGCAGGGTAGTTTCAATAATAGGCTATTATAACTGTGACTTAAAATTGTGTTCCAAGGCGAAGGGAAAATGACTTTACGCTACTCATGGATAGACTTTGAAGATGTTACAACGTAATAGGATTGAAGGATTACAATTTTTAACCAAATTTCCAAGATCTAAAACCGCTTATCTGTCTTGTGCTGATATATTTAACCTAAAAACAAATAGATTTTTAGCGTTACTGGTGGCTTATCGCTTATCCTTTTAATTATTAATGCCATCGCAGGACTAATGGATAAAATTAAGTCTAGGAAGACTGAAATATTTTGGTCTTGGTCTATGGTCTAAATACATTTGTGGTTTGGGTCATCTGGTGTTATTTAAAAAGACGTGACCAACCCACTGCAGTATAACGCATCTAACTTAGATCAGGATTTCTCGACAATGCTCAACAAAAAAGTCGACGACAAACTTGCACAGATCTCTTTATGATCATCCTTATTCAAAAGTCGGGACTTCTGCTTCTTCTTCTCTGGCTATACAACCTCGGAAAGTCTTGGCCTGCTATTTCTAGCTTTCTATTCTTTCTCTTCTTGTTAGTCCTGCGTACGGGGAGGCGGTCCGACGGGATTGGAACCCCGGTCCTGCCGTGTGAAGGCCGGCGCCGGTATCGTATATACCATCGGGCCGCCCCTACAGCGGGCGGTAGGGACAGCATTTGTAAATAAAGTCGTAATTACTCTAAAATATTCAATTTCTTCTGTAGAGACCTTCAATTTTGTAGAGAATGTAGATGGTTTCAGCGTAAATTAAATCATTTTATGGAGTGGCATATGTCATCTGCTCCTGAATTATACATATAATGAGTTCGAATACGTAAAGGAACCAAATTGATTAAATAGAGGAACAATTGGACAAAAAAGAAGCGATAGAAGAGCCTTTTTTCGATAGATTTATCCTGGCTCATGAGTATATCCGTGTAGCATATTTTCTCTGCATGAATCAGTAGCAGAGGGTATGTAGGACATCCTTGAGCTCCGATGAGGCTTCTATAATTCCCCAAGTATCCTTGAAGCCTTGATTTCACGGCGTCCCAGAGATGCATTCATGCGAATGATGTTTTGGCTTTGGTCAAACCATTTTACATTGGGCGGACATCTCCAACGGACAGGTCAAGTTGATTGCAAAGAATGTGGCCTGTTATACCACGAAATAGATCCTCCATTCTCCAGGCTCTTGTCTGGAGTACGAGACTACTCAATCTGCCTTATTAGACGCATTCCAGTTCATTAGAAGATAGCCTGATGCTCCTATTCAGGATCTACAAGAGGTTAAGATTATTTTTTGAGATTTTCGAACAGCTTTTGTGAGTAAAGCTACTGTGTTAGTCTGAGTGTTATATGGGCTAGGTACGACATTGGCGAAATAAAATGGAAGATCCAGAGCACGGCACATCGTTGTAAGAACCAGTGAGTGTTGAAGGAACAAGCGATATTCGGACGAACAGGACATTCCAGGACATGGGAGAAAAATCTCCAAGATCATTACATTCCCCCACTTTGGGCAGACTTGAAGTTAGCATCCAACGAAATAGCCTAGCTCATCCAGGAAAAGGTACCCTTTCAAATACAAAATAATTTAATAAATATTCAGTCAGACACTTAACACTTAACATAGGTAAGGATAATTTGTCCGAAATCATTGTATGTAAAATCAATCGCAAATAAATTTAAATCTCAAGCTTAAAATGGTGTTTCAAAACACACCACATCTTGTCATAAGTCTCGATAGGTCTTCTATAAAATAATAACCATCGCATACATACATACATACGTATCGTCTACTAATTTACTAGTTTTTTATACTGTGATCTTAAATTTGGAAATTTAAAAAAAGGAGAAAATAAAATGTCTATTCAAAACCGTTTAAAACAAGTAAACCGATAGTCGTTTCCGATTTCCACAACACACCAACCGATGTTAAAATTATGCATTACAAAAACCATATTCTTCGTGTCTGCACCATTACAATGCAATGTACTTTTTTGCGCACCCTTGTTCGACAGCTGTGTGCCGCTGTGCACACCGTAAAGCTCATTACGGTGTTGCGTGGAAAACATTGAAACAAACAAAAATGTATTTCATGTACAATGTCCCGGTAACTGATTACTTAATTGCAGCCGGCGTACGCAATGCTCTTTCCGAACAATAACACACACCGAGGACACCGAGAACTGGTGCGGGTGGTGGTGGTGGATGATGCAATTAATGCACCGTATGCCACCATGCAATACTGACTGACGCCTGCAGCATCCTCGGCACGGTTTAAGCTCGTCTTACTCGTTCTCTCGTTTGAAGTCCCAGCGCTCGAGCACCCGATTCCCTTTTAAATGCACTATCGAACAATTACCATTCGAGAATTAACGGCAGCACACAAAAAACGAACACACACACACACACGAACCAACAACACGTGAGCCTTTCGCATCCACAACCAAACAAAACAAAGTTGTTGTGGATACAGAAAAAAACCCTCTAAAAGTAAAGCATATAAAGGTGTATCAGTGCCGAACAGAACAAAAACACAACATGCCCAGCAAAGTAAACAGTGTACGGGAGGATTATACCGATCCCGACAGCCCGGCATACAAACCGCCGAAAGCGCCAGTAGCGATTACAATTTGCTGACAGACTCTATAGACTCTCATTAGCAGTATACACCCGAACAGAAAAAGGGGTCTCTTCCCAGAGTTCCCAGAGCAAGAGAGAGAGAGAACAAGAATTGACGCCCTCGAGACATATTGGTGCGTGTCTTCTTTTGCGTATCCTTTGTAAAAAATTAAACCGCTTCACAAGTCCCTACATCCTGTTAACTCCTTTCGAGGCCGGGTCCTTTCCAGCTTAATCCTGCCTCAAATCCCAGTTCTTGCAGTTCGCTTTTCTCCAGTTTTTGTGTGTCTTTCTATCTCACTTAATCGCATTTGTTGATCGCTCCTAGTAGGAATGGGTGCAACGCACTGGGACCTTAAACTGTTCCCTTTCTTTTTTGTCGTTTGTTTGCGTTTGCGAACGATTTGTCCCAACGTTTTAAGTTCTCTGCATCCTTTCTTTTCTTCCACTTTCTATTATGCACTTTTTTTGTTTTGAGAACCTTCAAGAGAGTTTGTGCATTTTCTTGTTTGTTTGCTATTTGCTTACTGCTTCAAACGGTTCAAACTTTGTTGTACCGAAGCACAATAGAGGCACAAGTACCGATGCTGCTTGTGATTACGCCGTACGCTACACATGCCCAAGAAAGGTGAACATGAGCCGTGACGCTGTATGCTCAATTGAACGGCCAATGACATTTTTTTTACCGAGCAGTTGCATTGTTTGTCGTTTAGTTTTGAACGCTTTTTACCTTCGTTTTTTTTGGCTAACTTTCTTGAAGTTTGCCTGGGTGCCACCGTGCAGCCTTAATGTCACCAGAAACGCTCAATTTAGAACGAATTCGGCACGGTTCTGGGTTCAAAAGAAAAGGAATATGTTTCGTTTTTGAGATTACTTGTGTAACATTTTGCTAAGCTGTGATAGTTTCCTTTTAACCTTGCGGCTTATCCTGTGGCGCATCCTTTTGCGTTTGTTTGTGAGCTGTACCCTTTCAGTGTATTTTACTGTTCCATTGTAATGTTTTCTTTTAAAAAACAGTTTGTATTTTTTAGATTTAAGCTAAAGTAACTAAGGATACTAACGTTTACTCTCCAATATGATAAAGACAATATGAGATAATCCTGCAATGCGTAAGACAACTTAATTTTAGCATCAGATTTTTAGAATGTTTTTGATTTTAAAAAGAGTTATTTCCTGCACACTTACTACTTAATTGTAAATAAATTTTAAATGGCATTAAAAAATTGTGTCTAAAACATTTGTTCATTTTCTTTTTCTTGGAACCAATCATTTCTTTGGCGATATCGAGTGTTAAATGGTTTATTTGAATTATGATTGCTTGATATTTTGGTTTAGGCCTTATTACACACGTTTCTTACATTGTTTATTACCAAGTTACATTTGGAGAAGTCTACCTAAACAAAGTTGATTGGTGATGATGTGTGTGTAAAACAGAAGACTGATGTCGCATGGAGTAATCGTGCATTTAAGAGTATCGTAAGACACGTCGTTACCGTCGGCTATTGCCGTGTTAGCTATGACAACAGTCTTCATTTTCTGGAGAAGACATGATCTTTTAATGGAGTCCAGTTTTAACAAAAAATTGAGTGTGTTGTACTGCAAGAGAGTTGACGTAACATTCGGAGCATATGAATCGGTGTCTTGATCTAGAGGGATAAAATGAATAAGGATGAGGTTTCTTGATCGATTCTACACTCTTCACAATGTATATGCATCAAGAGATCGCCAGTGATCTGTTTCAACAAGAAGCATGGGCCAATATGGAGCAGCTGCTGATCGTAAAGGGTTTTTTTTTCTCAGCATTGGCATTGGCATCCTCCGCCAGCATAGTCCAGGACTCGTGCCCGTAGAGAACTACCGGCCGTATCAGTGTGCGATAAATGGCGCATTTCGTGCGTTGTTGGAATCTTCTGGATCTCAGGAGTTTGTGGCGCCCGTAGGAGGCACGATACCCCTGGATTTCGCTGCATAAGTTGTTAGCCGAAGTAGCGATCGTGCCAAGGTAGCAAAACTCCTCTACTACCTCAAGATCGTCTCCGTCGACCAATACTCTGTTTCAGAGTCGTGCTCTATCACGGTCAGAACACTCCTCAATCCTCAGAGGATCCTCAATCCAATCCTATCGGCTTCGCGTTTCAGTCGGGTCTATTAATGGTAAAATTGGGAAAAGTCGTGTTAAATTCATAGTCTACATCCTTCAAAGACTTAATTTTCACCAGAATATTGCAACAATATTAGACTATGCATTTAAAAGTTATCAGCCTTCTAAGTCGCTGGCTACCCGAGTGGTCGGTTGCCTGGAATAGAGTTTATTCTTGTATTCAATTTTTTGTTTAGTACAACTCCTTTACCAAACTCAAGTCCAAATTGTTGTGACATTCATAATGGTCCAGAGAATTCAGAGATAAGTCCAAGAAACGTATATATTCTTAATTTTTAGCTACCTAATTGCTGCCCTACTTTGAAATAGATTTGTACAAATATACATCCTAAAACTCATCTCTTCTCGGCCTAAATAAATTTGAAAAACAATTTCAATGTTCTTTTAACGTTCTCTTTGACGCTTTTCTTAATTTAGAATCCAGAGAAGTAGAGAAGTTCCGATTATTCGTCTAAAGCTTCTATTTTTTCGCAAACCATGGATTGCATTACATCGATACATCTTCAAGCAAGTAATGAATCTTTATCGAGTCTAGCAAATGAACCTACATATAAACCTGTTTTGTAAAAATTATAATCCATTTATTCTATCAAAGACTGATGATCAAAGACTGACTGTGTATGACATGATAGATTATTACAAAAAGTCTTCAATTCTATTGCTGGTTTTTGTGAATAATAAATTCCTAATCTTGCTTGAAAATTGTCCTCACGCTGCATGTAGTTAAGTCGTCAAAACTTTTGTACATATATCCATAACACTCGTAATCTAATACTGTCACAGTAAAAACGCTTAAAAAGAAAGTATATAAATTATTTTTCATCCTACAAAAAAACTGGCGAAAAATCTTATCTATCTCTTCTAAGGGATGTTCTAAGTAAGTTACAAAATTTTACCCCCCTCTTTTTACCGGGTAACAAGCAAAACAATATTGAAGTAAACGGCAAACAAAAAACATTCCACATACAAGCTGCACACTTGCCGGTAAGTACCGACGGCAAGTATGAAGAAAACTTTTCCCGAACTCTTCTGCCAAACGTTCCACGGCGGGTGATGTACCGAACAGACAAAAAAAAAGTAAACTCATCCTTCGCCGAACACTTTGCCAAGTGTAAATCCAACACCGTAAAGCACACCGTGCGGTTTGCCGTTGCCAAACAAAATTCTCCTCCCTTCTCTTCACCCCTTACTACACCACTCCCTCCTCCCCCCTTTTCCACTCATCTCACCAACGAGAAGCAGCAGTAATGGGGTGGATAAAAGACCTCCACACCACTTTTGATCACAACTTTCTCGTAATTATGGCCCATGTGTGTGTGTGTGACTGTCAAAATGGGGAAAAGCTTAACGTCTGTGTGTGCGTGTGTGTCAGTGTATGAAGGAAAGCTGACAGCAAAAACCTTCCATAGCAACACCATAGCAACACCACATAGCACGTACAGCGAAGAATGATGTTCCTGATGAGGTGATGCACGCTAACAACATTGTGTGTAATCAGCAAAGTATTAGCCATGCATGTGTCTCCGTGTGTGTGTGTGTGAGATGCTGTAAGTGATGGTTTATGGAAAGCTTTTCGCAACTTCATCCGACAAAACCTGGGCCGTCGGGGCAGGAAACGAGCGAAACCGAGTAGAAGGAGTTAATCCTACTTTTATTACTTCCATCACCAGGCGCCTCCATCAAATATATTCTCACCCGTTTCCCAACAACAGTTTCGGTCGGTCGCTTCACAACACTTCCCTCACTCGCCGTTTCACTTTCACTCACACCTACTCAAAGTGACAGTGTGCTGCTGTCTCGTTCTAGCACACAACACTCTAGCAAAATTGGATCGTAGCAAAGATAAAAGGAAACGGTTCGGTCCGAAAAAGGGGACGCGACTGTGGATTAATTGAACTAAATGAAAAGCTTTTAAAACACACGTTTGCAGTAGGGAGGTGAGATCGGCTTTGGGTGTGTATGTGTGTGAGTGAGAGTAAGCGAAGACGAAGAACATGGCATGGAGAGCTACGTTGATACACATGAGCAATTTTGTCACCGGGTGGAATGAATTTTCCTCTACACACCTTACTGCTGTTGTTGGTGCTGTTGATAATTTGCAATTTGTGTGAGTGTCTTGCTTTGGAATCTTATTTCATGCCTATGTGACATGTGTGGGTACTACATCTGGGTATTCTGTAATCAGAAATCTGTGGTTTTAGTCAGCTTGTAAATTATGTAAAACAAAAATAAAACTTATAACACTTTTGTTGCTGTTTTTTATTTTGTATAACTAATGTCAAGAGATAAAAGAAGGTTAAAACTATTGGTAGAAACGAAAAGAATGGATAAATTAATAAATAAAAGCAAAATATTGAAACAATAAATTGAATAAATCAGATTCAAAATAAAAAATAGCGGATATTGAGTATGAATATTAAAATACATGCGAAATGAATGTTACACGTTTAAAAGCAATAAAGAAAACCAATATTTTAAAAGTAACATATAATCAATACCATTAATATACAATTTTACTCACAGATCAGATAACTAATGCCAAAATCTTGAAGTTATTTCTAAAATACCGTAGTAACCAAAAATTATATAGAAACAAACCGCAAAGAGTAAAATAGAAAGTGGTAAAAACTTTTATTAAACGATAAAACAACTATAAAAAGGATGGAAATACGCAACTTGTAATATAAACATTATTCGCTTTAAAGACATTAATGAAAACTAATCTTCTAAACGCAATGACAATAGGTACAACTTGTAAGAGTTTATAAGGGAATAAAGTAATTGAAGGTGCAAAAACCTATACAAAAATTAGCTGCTAATAGACTGGAAAGGTGATAAAATTCAGAACAAATAAGGTAAAAAAAGATATAAAACTAAAGAATGTAACTACAGCTAATAAATTACAAAAAAAAACACACAATTTTACAATACAGTGTTTCTCACTTGATAATGCAAAGTTACCTATGATTTTTGCAAACGCTCCATACGAAATCGTATGTAGCGTTTGCAAAAATCATAGGTAACTTTGCATTATCAAGTGAGAAACACTGTATTGTTCTTAAGTAATAAATAACCTTAAACTATGATTTTGTTTTACGTGATAGCCTTCAGTATAAAAAAAAACATCTTATGACACTATTATTGCTGTTGTTCAACGTGTTTAACAAATAACAAAATGTCAAAATAAGACGGGAAAGATAATATAAACAAAAACCAAAACTAAACGAAAGCAATGTACAAAACTTAAAATCGTCATATATTTTAATACAATAAAAAGAAAATAATAAGTATGTAGATTTTCTATTACGCCACTTTGTTGATATAATATACAAAACTCACCTTAAAAAATATGTAAAAAATCATTGGAGCAATCCTAGATTGTACAACATATTAAATATTGCGTTGAAACACAATTTTCATGACACACATCCTGCCCCAGTGCTGTTGATAATGCGCAATTTGTATGAGTATCCTTACAAAATCTTGTACCGTGCTCGTAGTAGTATGCGTTAATGTGTGTAAAAGCCAACACTCTCAGGCAGGATGGGTAGATGAAACATATTGTAACGCATCGGCATCATCAGCACAACATCGTCACAAATAGCAAAGACGAAACAAAGACGTTCAAAGATTGACGCCATATCGTTTCGCCATCTCTCGGTGGATCTTTGTACAAACAAACGAGTCTGAATAATGCAACGTATCCTAATAACGATAGGATACAGGACATACTGTCACAGCGCTGATGGGATATTGCGACAAACGAGATGTTGCTGGCAGGAAGGGAACCGTGTTGGGACAAAGGACCGGGGACATGTTATTGTGTGTTATATATGTATGTGGATATGGAGAAGGATGTGTGTGTGTGTGTCCTTTCGGTACATAAGACAACGCTTCAGACATCACATTGTCCCCAAGCATACCCCGAAGTTATACAACAGCGGGAAAACAAAACAGTAGAAAGGACACCAGTAGACTTCCATCTTCCTTCATCACCGGGCCCAAGTGTCATTGATTTCAATTTCGATTCCAATGGAGATGGCACACACATACACACCCCAGAAGCTGTGACAAATAACTGCCTTTGCTTAATGTTGTTTTGCCGATCTTCTAACCTCACTAGTTCGCCCCACAAAGGGAGCATGAAGATGACGCAAATATCCCCTACGACATGTCCATCACTTCTACCACAATATTCGTGTGTGTGTGTGGGTGTGTGTTGGTAAGCTGTAAGTGTGCTTGGTGTGCTGTTATATACACATCGCCGTGTGTCCATGTCTCTCCAAAGCTTTTTTTTGTGCCCTCCCGCTCTACGTCAAATGGAAAACCACCTTCCGGGAAAGCAATGCTCACCACAGCACATCCTCGCTCGAGGAAAATAGCAGCAGCGACAGTGTAAGCGAACGGTTCGTTTTTACCGAAGATGAATGTGTGCGTGTGTGTGTGTACCAAAAAGGAAAAGGAGCAATCAACTTCCGAGAAACGAGAAGCGCAGGTCAATCTCGAAACCGAATGGAGACGGAACCGAAATGGAGAAGCGGGCGAGGACGAGCGAGCAGCATAAACATAATGGCGTTGCCTTGAGGGTGACACAACACGCCACCGTTATGCGCCATCCCAAGAAGGGTGCGACTTCCCGCTGCACACACACATACAAACACACAACGACACACACATCGAACGACACCCGGGGACTCAAGTCAAACAAACCGACCAACCAACGAGCGACAACGCCAACGTCTCGCTCGCGCCCGGGGGACAAACTTTCTGCCACACTGCGTATCGCGCGCCTGTGTACGTGTGTGTGTGTGTGCGTTCTTCATCCTGTTCTTCTTCCTTTCTGCGCATCCCATCCCTTTCCGAACGTCACCAGGATTAGAGCGCAGCACAGGGACCACCGTTTCGCAGCTGAAACCGGATACCGAGGGTGAAGTTTTGGGATGAAAAAAGAGGAAGCGAAGCGTGTTGGCGTAAAGAGCCGACAAAGTGAAGAAACGAAAAACAAGAAGGAAGGCAGCAAGCAGCGCCCAAAAAAAAGGACATTCAAGGCACCGCAACTCCCAGGTGCCCAGGTCGGCAGTCGAGCTCGGTTCGATCGAGCTCGGTTACCGGTATAAGCCGAAGGTACAGGCAAGCGATAGGGTGCGAGAAAAAAAAAGCTGCAGATTTGTACTGCAGAAGTAGAAGAATGGCGCTGGGGCGTTAGGGAAAAAAAATATCTGTGGTTGTCATTTTCCTGGAAGCCAGCGGTGTGATATAACTGAAACAAGCAAAAGTTAAGTCTTACGATACGGTTAACATAGTTTGAGGTCATAAAAAGTAGATAAAAATGCATGTAGAAGTAAAACATTACACAAAAATTAATGCAAGCAAACAAACAAGTACCAAGAAAGAGATAAAAATGTATGTGTTAAAATATATAACAATTAGTAAGCTGTATTTAGATGTAAAAATAAAAAAAGAATATAAAAATATGCATAAAACAGGAGAAAACAACGATAGTAATGGCAGAATTACACTAGTATCAATCAAAAAAGATAAATAATAAATATTAAATTAAATAAAGAAATGCATAAGTGTAACAAAAACCAATAAAAATATCTTACGATAAGTACAACTTCTAGTAAAACATGAAACTGAACTGAAAAATAGGCAAAACAATTCATGACACAAAAATAAAGGAAAACACTCGACAAAACCAAATTGAAATGTTACATTGACTTACATTTGAAAACAATAAAAATTTGACAATGTGTCTAACAATATTGAAAACTAAGATGTTCTTAGTTACTTGGCTATATTATTGAACATCAAACGCTTGAAGAAAGTATTTAAAATAATGTATAAAAAAAAATAATACAGCAGTAAAACAATAACGAGCAAACACTTACCGAAAAGAATCAACAAAGATTAGTTGAAAGTATAATAATTCATAAAACTGGAAAGGAATAAAGACAACCAAAGCTACGGAGAGTTCCAGGAAGCTAGAAGCATGATAAAACTAAAGTGAAAAAAACTTTATAAAAATGAAATAAAATAGACAAACGTTTTTTTTACCTACATTAAAAAAAATTGTTGTGCTTAGTGGTGGCTGAACATAAAAACCGGCTAAGAATTATTTTTAAAAACGTAAAAAGAGCTATAGAAGTAAAAATAGCATAAAAATCAATCCAAATTGAATCAACAAAGATTAGTTGATAACGCATAAAACACATAAAACACATAAAACTAAGATTGAAACTAAGTATAAAATTAAAAATCACAAAGGTGAATGCAATACAAACAACAAAAAGAAGTTAAAAGTTTAGTTTTTACATTTGAATACAATAAAAGCTTTAAAAATGGATAAATACTAATTAATAACAAGCAGTAAAATATAAAAACAGAGAAAAACAACAGTGATTTTAATTCCACTATAATATAAGAAAAATATTCAACAATTAACAAATATTTTGAATCATCCCGAACAATTGCCAATTCACGACAAATTAAATTTCCATGTAATAAGAGTAATAAAAGAGAAAACAAGATTTTCAAAATAGAACAAAGTTAAAAAATTTTGGAACGTAAAAAATTATAAAGGAAAATAATGTTTCAAGTAACAAAATATACATACAGTAATACAAACCTTATAATTTAGTTTCAAATTGGTGTAAATCATCCTATAACACATTAAAAACACATAAACAAAATCTATACTGTACAAGAATAATAGTAACTCAAATAAAATTGATTATATTCTACTAAAATAGTAAAAGAATTAGATAACGTACATGCAGAGGAGCGATAAAACATGTTTTTCTATTGCTGTTTCATATTGTTGGTTCTCTGTTTTATGTGGTTTTTCGTTATTTATATTTCTGTTATGATTTTCTGCTCTATTTTCTAAGTTTTACTGTATATTCTTACTTTCAAAGTTATAACTCTTATACTATTCTCTAAAATGAGCTGATATTAGTATGAAAAGCAGCATCGTTCAAATAAGATGAGAAGAAACACAATAAATATTTATCCGACCGATGAAAATAAATTCAACTTATAAACAGTCTGATTTAATCTAAATAGTTTAACGTTCTCCCTTCTACTAAACATTATCCACCGACCAAAGACCGAACCACGTACCGATACTAATGTTGTGAAAACTTTCTCCAACCGTCGTGTCATCGTTTTTCCTGACGCTGATTGCATAAATTTCCGCTCGAAGCCTGGGCTGCCCGTGCTGGCTGCTCTTTTACGTTCCCGGCGCTCGGTACGGTTGACTGTGCTAAAATATTTACCCGATAAATAAATGCGACGCGGCGCCATCGCAGTCACCTTTGCCGCGAATAAGCCGAAAGTACACTCGCACCCACCACGCTCCCGCACCGGTCCATTTCCCGTGGCCTTGATGGCGTCTATGTACCGAGCGGTTGGGTTTGGAGCTTTCCATCGGTAGGACTTGATGGGGAGATGATGATGAAGCGACCGACAAACTAAGCAAACATGGCAGCAGTAGCAGCATCATCACCAACGCCCGAACGCTTGACACGTTGAGTGTGTTGCCATAGTGACACAACCGACACCAATACACACGCGCCCAGCAGCCCATCCTTTTTGCGCTTCGGTCGAGCTTTGGGTGGGGGCGCGTGGCGTTGGTGTGGGTGGTTTAATGCTGTGTTGCAAGAATGGAAAAAAAACGGAAGCCCAGAATCCCTTATGCTCACGGATTCCAGGAGTGCTATTCAATTTACGGACGCATCCTTCCGTGACAGATTTTTTTTTTTGGTTCGTTTTTCTTCTACTTTCCTTTCAACGCTAGCTAGGATGACTCATGGTTGATTGTGACTAGGGGTTTTTTTTCTACTCTCGAAAGGTTGGCTTCGGCGTTTCAGCATATTTGCTAGGTTGTTTTTTGCTCTCGTATCACTCGATTTTGGCGTCTTTTGGACGGGAAATCGAACTATAACTTGGTCTCATTAAAAGTAAAGCCACACCTCAACATAGTGGTGGAAAAACTAATGGAAAATTTTGTGATTAACGAAAGACAAGAACAAGGCAGGGTAAAAACTCTTGGAAAATAAAAAGCCCAAACTTTTAGAAAGTAGTTTTAAAACCTTAACCACACTTTTCGTTCCTAAAACCACCAATAAACTTTAGGGACAGTTTGTGGTAGGTTTTAAGCTACCTTCCGATAAAAAAGTAGGGTCGGGAGCTGTCCTTTCTCGTGCATCTTCAGTAATTATAGTAGCTGATTAATAAACCGCACCAATCAAACTATTTTAAGCGCAATTTAAGGCACCACAAACTTGAAGGCTTCCTGGAGAATTATTTTGTTCGTTCTCCAACGATTCTGACTGAAAATGCTCAATGATAAAGTCTCGTTTAAAGGACAAGAATAGTAATTAATAAAATAAACGACCAACCAACCATATAAATCCGCAATACAATAGTAAATTAATTAAGTAAATATTAATTAAAGCTAGATTTTAAGCTGTCATTACTGACGATTTAATAAAAATCTCGCCAACATTGTAGTAAAAAAATGAGTAAATTAAGAAAATGACAATGAAAATTTATAAATTGATTCAAGTTTGAAATAAATTTATTTAACTTGGACTAATAACACTAGATATTAAAAATCTATGAAAAATGAAATGTAAAAAGATGTGATTAAAAGTAGTATAAATAGGTAAAAATTCAATATTATAGATATACAATATAAACAAAAAGAGGAAAACAGCAAAAACGAGTTTAATACTATAATTTCAAGTAAGAGGCTAGAAAGAAGATGTAAAATTGACAAAATTAGATGCAAAAACAATATAAATAATTACAAACAAATGGAAATTTACAATAATAGAGTTATTATCTCGTCAATGGTTACATTTAATTAATGACAGTAAAACTATTACATCAATAATAATTAAAAAATATCAGAACTACGTTATATGTTATTTAAAAGTTAAAAAGACTATCTTTTGAGTTTTTAAAGCATTCGTAATAAAATTTAATAATATGAGATACTTCTTCACTAACGAATACAACAACCTTGCCCCAGATGAACCTTACCCCAAATAGTGTAGATAAATGATGTTGATTATTAAACAAAAAGTAAAACATTGAAGGGAAAAATCAAGCAGCTATAAGAAGAAGAAAAAAAAGAAGCGAAAAAATGAGAATAATTAATATATAACCTTAAATATGGAAAAAAAACTGAGTAACTCTTTCATTTTCTGTGTCGCTAATAGACTTAGTATGAACCCTACCACGACGATATCAAATATTAATAACCTCATTCCCAATTCTAGCAGAAATACTTTCAAACCTAAATTATTCATCATTCATTAATTGTAACTCAATTTACGATATCCTTTCCCCGATGCGAGAACAGCGGGCAAAACGCGTGTATTAATTTCATACGCCTTTTTCCGCTGTCCAAATCTCAACCCTCAATCCCTTTTGCTGTAAGTATTAACGTATTAATTCTTTCGAATCAGGCGCACGATATCATCTTACACCGGGCCACCCTTTACCCGGGTAATTGTTCCCCGGAGAGAACAGTTACCAAGATGCCGACGCTTAACGAGGAATTAATAATGATATCTCCATTTCGACTCAATCCCTTCTCCGACGGCCATGATTGGATTTGGCGGCATCCATTTGCGGAAAAACGGATTTTCCTCTGTTTCCTTCTTTGAAACACAGTATCCAGTATCCAGGCCCTGGTGTCCAAGCGGTGTCCAAAAGACTCATCTTCGCCCAGCCCAGACTGGTCGAAAGATTTCCAATGTGATAAAAAGCTGCCAACGACGAACTGTGGCCAAATCCCACTTCATCAACGCATCCGGAATCCTCTTGTCAGTCTATCCGCATCGACGACACAATGTTTTCGCCCTTTGAAGTAGTTCGCCCGGGTGCCACTCTTCAAAGGGATGATCCAAAATAATAATAACGGCTTTACATTATCCACCGATGTCACCAGGGACCAGCACAGGGCACGGTAAGAATCTGCACAGCGCGCACCGTACGATAAATAGCCCTCGAGGAAAAGGGCATGGATGCAGTCGCTGGCACGGCCGTACATTATCGAGCACATTGGCCCATGATGAACGATGTGTCAGGTCCACAACCACCAGAACCACCGATGGTGACTGCTTTGACTGCTTTTAATCGACGGCGCATCCGACGGCGACTAGCGTTTGATTGCGAAACCCGGAGTATCCGGGGCGATGATGACTTCCGCGCGCAAGGGACATCTCGGAACCTTCCCGATGTATAATGGCATGCGCTTGCTGTTGCTGTACCACACCGAGCTGTATTACTAAAAGCACCCATTCGCATTCCCGGTGTGATCCATTCGCCAGCAAACTCGAACGACAGACGGTGGCGGTGGGAGAAAATTGCTCACTACTTCAAAGTGGCAAATCCCCTTTTCAATTTTCTAAGCGGAAGATGAAGGCATAAAATTTTAATGCCCAAGCATAACTCAATTTCGTCCCCCGGGCTGTCCTCGTGTCGTTCGGTAAGAGCATCGGGCGCATCGAGCATCGATTCTGGATCTTTTATCTGCTCACACACATACGAGGGGATCGTTCGTTCGTGGAAAATGGATTCACAATCGAATCATACGAACGAACATTATCTACTGCTGCTCCCGGTCTCGTGGCACACCTTTCCTTTTTTTTTGGATAGGCTTCGCTTTGAGGACACTACGACGGTGGCTTTTAAACCAGCTAAAGCTGACCATTAGACTGGCACGTTGGGCTATGATGTACCTGTGCAGGTGGGGGTGAAAGGAAGAACAAATGATGAACAGTTTTTTATAGATGGAAACACTTGAACGAATCGTTTTTCTTTATTTGCTTTCAAACGATTTTCATTTCGTTTGTTGTGGTTTGACGCGATTTGAACCATATGGTGAAGCAAAAATCTAAACTTAACTTTAATTTAAAGAAAGGACATAAATTTACTTCTAAATTCACTTATCTAGGAACACATTTTCATTGAATTTTCAATAAAAACTCATGCAAATAATAATGAACAGAAATATCCCTAACTTTGAAATATGACCGTAAAGCGCCATCTATTGGTTTGTAGCGCAACTTATGCTAGCATTTTCAAACGGAGAATCAAACATGGGCAGTTTTGTTACATTTATTGGCTTATAGAAATTAAATAATGAAACAGTTTAATCTTTTGTAAGTTATTCAACTTACCATATATATGATTCTAACGATTTCATTTCTCTCCGTTCTTTGCATTAGTTCATAAGTAGTATATTGAATTGTAGTAACGTAATTGCATTGACATTACTATCACAGCGGTCTTACTCTCTGTGTCCTTATAAATCAGGAAATGCAAACGTTTTTGCCTTCTTCACCGATCGTTCTGCAGGGCGAGCATTTAGATGTTTACCGAAGATGGTCACTACCTGATCTTTGCAGATCACTTCAAACTGGGAATCGTTTTTCGGTATTGCTAGAAGATAACAAAAAAAAACGCTTTCTTAATCATTCTACCGTAAATATGTCTGCTCTTCTTACTTACTGCGTAATTTGTCGTCCTTCGACACCATTTTGAAGGTTCCTTTCGTGTCTAGCACTACGATTCCTTTCATTCCTACCACGCTGGACTGTTTCGACCGAACGATATGAATTTTTGCTCCATGGTAGTCTGCCTTCAGCAAGCTGGCTCTAAAGGGACGGAAAAGAAGCACAATTACAATCGTTAGGACATACTACACAAAACGTATTAGACGCGTATCGACATACACAACCGTATTGTATCGGGCTTCGGTCACGTCTGGCAATTCGGAAGGGAAAATAGTTTGGTAATACCCACGCCACATTCGGTGCAGCTTTAGCGCATCTTCGTACTTAACCGTGTCGGGTGGCAACGTGTACAGGCCCAATTCTTTGATCTCTTTGCGCGAAAGTTTCTTTTTCTGCTTCTCATGCTGCACCTTCTTTTTGGTCCTGGAATGCACGGGATCGAGGCTGAGGTACTGTTTAGTTGCTAGCACGTTATCCCGATCTTCCGGATTCACAAAGTTAACCATAAACGAAGGGCCTGCAAATAAACGTGAAAGGATGGTTGATGCAGGGAGGTGTGTTGAGTGCTAATACAAAATTAAATAAATTTACCTTCCATGCCGAACAAATGAGCGGGACATGCGGTTTTGTGGATTTGTTTGGATGTTTTGTTTACAAAAATTGACATTTCTCGAATGGTGCGCCGTACCGCTGTAAGCAAACCACATGGCGGGCAACCGATCTCACCCACACTATCATACAATTGTTTATTCGGTATCAACGATTTAAAGTGGCCGTTGTACAAAATGGTTCTACTGGTGGTTTCTAGTTTCTATTGCTAGCATCTTATCTAACGCATTTTATGCTTTTTTTATTTTGATAATAGTCGTCTTTCATAATCATGACAGTCAGAATCCAGCAGCCTCTGAGATCTCCATGACGTTCAGGAGACTCGTCGCAATTTCACCCAGTTGTTTGTCCGTCGAATCTCTCATCGTTTTTATCATTGCCCACGGAATCTGCAAGAAAAGCTAAGATTTATCAGTTTCTAATTTTACACACTAGTTTCCACTTATGATCACCTTCTCTGGCAGTGCCGATGGAATCCCGGCCTGAAGTGATGTACTCAGCAAGCGATAGATTATTGCCACCGCAACAGCTACCACATCCGTAGGATCGTTTAAACTCAGACAACGAAGCACACAACTGACAAGCTTTTCCTCGCTCAGCATAAAATAAGCAACCGGATCTTCCAGCGACATATTGTACGCGAACGTAAGCACCATTCGCTTCATCAAGCGGAAGTGTGTGAAGCTCCACCGTTCCTGATCCAGCACCATCTTTTTCATCAGCTGCACCATTTCTTCTTGCTGTGCCAGAAACGCTCTGCCCTCGGTAAATGCCGCCAAATTCGTGATTGCTCCTAGTACCGATATCACAAATACGTGTTCCGTAGATTGCAACGGTGGCGGATTGATACCGTACGCCATTAGAAACGAATCAATCAAGCCCTTCGTCAGTGCACAATATTTTTGCATCGTTTCTTGGGCTTGTAATAGCATTTTAACGTTCGATTGACTTTTGAACGATTTCCACACGATTTCACCCATCACGGAACCGATCTTGACCATCACTTGGTACTGTCCTTCGTACAATCTGGCAAAATAACAGAAACGAAACTTTTACTAACGGGAAATTAAAAAACAAAAGGGAAAACCCCTTCGAAAATCTCAACCTTTTGTAATTATTCATTTGGCTCAATTTTTCCTCCAGCTGTCGCTCCAACAAGGCCACTCTTCCTTCCGCTTTCAGCGCTCGTTCCTTCCACGAGACAGATTTTTCATCCGCTTCCTTTAGCTCTGCGATTAAACAAAGGAACAGTTTATCCAACATGTTGCTTGTGTTCCCATCTAGAAAGGACACAACCGGTGTACTTACTCGTCTCGAGCAAAGGGACGCACTTCTTCGTCACGTAATGCAACATCTTCCGGTGGCGTTGAACAGCAATTTCGATATGCTTACATTCTTTTTCCGCCTCTGCCATCATTTTTTGCTGGTAAATTGAAAGCAAATTATGCAAAACAAAGATTGATTTGCTCTGGCAGCTAAACGTTCGGTTCAATCTCAGCACAGTGTGTGCGTATCTGCGACTTGACGAACCGGTTCACAGCCGCATTGAAACGGTTGATTCGGATGGTTCTGGTTTGGCATTTCTGGCTGTCTCGCTTTTATTTCCTTCCAAACAAATACTATTGAAACTACAATTTCTGTAATGAATTTATCCTTTTGATAAGATTTTATACAATCAGGTTATTTCGTAGTTAAATAAATAAGAAATCCTTTATCTCGTTCTACCCTGTACCGGTTTGATTTCAAGCATTCATCCTCACAATGTAAACGCACCATGACAGCCAGCTGTCACAACAAACATGGCCATTCAGCGAAACGCACAGAAGGACGGATAAATATTCTTAAAATTTGCTTTTAAAATGTGTTACGTGTTTCTAGCCGGCAGGAAGGAAGATTTTAGTGTTCATTCCAGTGAGAAGTATTGCAGCAAGAAGGCCTAGACAACTGAAGCATCGAAAATCGTCCGTAACGCATCGAGAAACTAGCAGAATTTTACCGACATCATCGACATCACTGGAGCGCGGCGCTAACACGGTGGCAGACAGACAGTACGAGCAGAAGCAAAAAAGAAAATTGGTCTGTTTTATGCACGGAAAATCGCGACCCACCAGCAGCCAATGGTGAAGCGGATCGTTTTTATTTGCACGAAACTTTCTCCAATTCCCTCGCTGCATCACGGCTGTCGTTTACTGGCCTGGCAGAGCAAAAGATAGGCGATAGGCCCGTTTGTTTACGTGCGTACTTGCTAATGTGTCTGGCGGGTAGCGTGGTGGATGGTTCTCTGTCTGGTGGTAAAGTAGGCAGGCAATCAGCGAAGAATGCAGTCGCCATCCCTGGAGGTTAGCTGCACTCAGAGCCAACGATAATCAAGTGATCTGCGTACGTTTTCATTCGCAATGTGCAACGCTCGAAGATAGTCCGGACGCGCTTTCGAATGGAGCAGATATAAATTATTGCCAACAAAGGAGTGTGTGGTGTGAAGTAGCACAATTACAACAAAAAATACCGTTCCGTATTGAAGCAAGCAAGCAGCAAACAATAGTATTTTAATCTGTCCGTTCGTCCACATCATGCTAGTAAGCATCTGATTGCAACCGAATCAACGTGAAAAATCATCATCATCGTACCGGATTGAGCCTCATATTAATGCACTATCATGGATAACAGTGAAGCGACAGGCAGCACCAAAGTAGTACGCAAAGGTAAGTGAAAGTTACATTTTTGTGATATTTATTGTCCTGCTCTTTTCAAGAAACCTTGATCACAACATCCCCTTTTGCGGAAAGTGCTAAAATTGGGGTCAGCGGATTGTGTTAATTGCACGCTTCCCTGCGCTGACACACCATTGGACAGTTTGAAGAGAAACAATACAAAAGGCAAGAATAATTAATGATCGTATGTGATGCTGGTACAAATTAGACACGTGGCAAAACGGGGAAAAGGTTCAAACCACCCATAACCTTGGCTAAAAGAAAGCTTATCGCCAGTAGAATCCATTCGTGTGGATACTCCACGTTCATCGTACTGTGCTGCGTACTGTGCACAGATTACGAGAACGAATGTACTGGAATGATGCAAACCGGTGCTCGCTTAGTGCGCACTCCAGTTTCCAGCTCACTGATAAGCTGAAATCATAAATTACATCCACTTATGAAGTAAGTGTCCCCCTGAACGTCCCCCACAACAACACCGAGACCGAGTGTGCCTTTTCCGTGCAGATTTGTAACCGACGTTGTTATCGCTCCAGGTTGGTTATCTTGCCCAAGTTCTACGCCGACACTCAAATGGGGAACAGTGAGTTTTGCAAACTCCATGGTAAGCTTATTCAATGGAACGCAGGACCCCTGCGAAAAAAGCCCTTGAGAAAATCGCTGCCCATTTCGAGTAGATGATTGCTGTAGAGCTGCGCTAGCTTCAAGTGGTGGTGGTCGGACGGACCCCGATAGTATTGATGCATTAGAAATAATTATCATTCCTCTCGCTTTTGTTTCAATCGTCAACGTTTTTTTCAACGGGGGTTTTCTTATCGGTTATCAATCGACGTGAGTTTATTAATTTGCGCCGATCTAATGAGTGTAGATCGTTCTCCATTCGTGGGAAGGAAATAAAAGGTGCAATAAACGTTCCTTTTTGATAATGAAGCAAAGATTATTATTGATCAAAAAAGGGTGAATAATTTATTGTGCGATTTATTGGCCTATACCAGGCGAATTGTGCGTGCAAAACCAACGCATTGTTTGTAGTTTATAACAATAAAGCCGGTTATTACTCCAGTTATTAATACGTACACTATTTTCCTACAGTTTTTATTTTTTTGTGATATAGAATATATATAAACCAAGCAGAATATTTACATTCTCAGCAATACAAGCACATAAAGGGCTAAAAAATCATAAAGCAAATGTCATAGTCATAAAAAAATTTAATTAATGTTTATGGTTGCTTTAAAATAGGTAAAAGATTGTATTTTTTGCTGAACAATTGCGTTACATCCAGTCACGAGATCGAGTCTGATGTGCTTGACCGTCTGGTTGTTTGCCAATTATCGATTTGCATGTTGGTGCTCGGTTAATCATACATGGACAACTGACCTTGGTCCGTTCGGTGTAGGTTTTTACTAGATTTTTAACAGGTGTTGATGAGTCATTTTTTTAGTATCTGGTCGGGTGAGGTGTACGATTCACCGTTATCAACTAGCGTTTCCTTCCGGTGTATTAGTTATAATACCCAAACAAGAAAACATGGGGCTATCTCAGCATTAGTGTGACAGTTTTAAGGTTAAAGCGTAGTTGAAGTCGTACTTTAATTCAAGTCGCCGACGCCAGAAAGGATAAACAAGAACTCCTAATGAATCTTTGAATCTTTTTTGTAATCCCAAAAACGTTTGAGTTAAAGCAAATCCTAAAAAAGTGTTAAAAAAGCTTATTTAAATGCATACCATACAGTGTCCGTCATCTTCACGTCATCTCAGACCTTCAACGTCTTGTCTATCCTTTGCAGTATTGTCCGTTTGTCGACTACAAAGGACTAGTGAATAGCCTCTGCTACAATAATTATTAGTGTATTTGCATTGTTTTGTTCTAAAAATTACTTATAAAACTAGCATCTTCCAGCATAAAACCATTTCTAGAAAAATCCTATTATAATCCCGCTACTGCACTAAAGACTACACAAAATCTCTGTACAGTGGCGCCATCTAGCCGACCAATTCGCCTTGTAATACAAGAACATTTATATCATCATACATCTATATCACTATCCATGACAATGAGTTACATTTTGAATTGTATGGGAAAAGAGACGTTCCTTTGGCCTTTCCGACGAACCGCTATGCATCCGATCCCTGACCCTACTTAACTAGTCGGAATCGCAACACTTAAGCTAATGTGGCACCCTTCCATTCGAGAGAATGGGTCTCGTTAATGACATTAGATCACTTTTAAACGTTGGAAGAGCTTCTCCAACAGCATAGAGAGGTGATCGTGAAGTTGCTATGCCACACTAACTGTCAACTAACACCGCGACGCCAAGGAATATCCTCCGGGATTTAAAACGCTCTCAGAGATTTTAGGACGTAATAGTCCCACAGTACCCAGGGGAAAAGCCTCCGGTATCTGATCTTAATGTCTTGCAAATATGTTCAATTATTGTTCTTGATGTGAGCAAGTCCTACACACAACTGGATGAATATGTAAAAATTTTAAATTTAACTCAACATCATAATGTCGTACAACAAGTTCAAACGATATGGTTGAATCGATGGGTCGATTTTTGTCCAGTGTGCACACAAGTGTGTTCATGCCAACTGTGTTTACTTGAATGAATACTGCGACGTTTGAATGAATACGGTTGCCCTCGGCTTGCTCTCCTCTGTGTCTGCGCACGTACAACGTGCGCGGGTACGTAATCTCTGCATTTCGCTTCGCGTTGTCCAAACCGTGCTCTATCATCGGCTCTTTGGAGCGGCGCGCGCGAACCCGCTCGGGAGAAAATCTGATAATCGGTGCGCAGCCAACAAACGCGAAGCCGCGCACAACTGCTAAAGCGACACGGAGCGACGAGTGTGTGTTTCAGTTTCTATTGACAACTGGATCCTCGCGGTCGAACAACATTTCTGTACGCTGTCGTTGCGCGTGTGTGAACGTGTCGCAGAAACTGGCCTCTATTGCGGATGCGGATTAGAGAAAAGATCGTATGATCTTCACAGTTTCAATTTGCATAGGCTGGTAGCAGCTCTGGAGGAGAGAGAGAGAGAGCGAGCTTGTGTGTTTTACCGCGTGCGTACAGTTATAGTTTGTGAATGAAACGCGTGAATTTTTGGTGAAGTTAAATCGTTCGAGAAGTGTGCGTGTTTGTTTGGGCGGAAAGTGGTCAGAAGAAGCGAGAAAAGAGTGGTTGGTTGGTGATCTGTCCTAGACGCCACCGTTTTTCGCTCGAGGTCATACCTCCCGGCAGTGTAGTTCGTGCTTTGCAGGATTTTTTCGCAGTTTCACCGTAGGTGTCAATCAAGCAGATCAATTGATGATGTCCGGTCGTGTCTTGGTCGTCCGAGTGTCTTTGGGATGTGTGATAGCAACAGCAGCAGCAGCAGCAGAAATCAAGAACAAAATGAACTTCAAGAAATTAGTCTAGAGTAAAGAGGCATTGGGTAAAAATAAGTAACCGGGGAGTGATTTGCAAGAAAGCTTCTAACTTTCGTTGCTATGCAACCAATCATCAAGAGGTACACCCCATGAGTTGCCACCCCATTTCTGCCAACGGTGTGTGTTTTTCATTGATGTTTAAATAATTATCAAGCGTGTGTGTGTGTTAACACTGGCCACGCTTTTCGACCATGTGTGTGCAAACAGTTTGGAATAACACGGCACAGGTGGTAGAGACGGAGCAGGTAGGGGTGGAATCTGCACAACGGTGGCCACACGCAATGTTGCGATTCTCCTGATACCCGGCCGTCCATCTCGGGAGGAGCATTGTGTAACCGAATTTGGCGGTACTTTTTCTGCGAGCTCTCTCACCCTCCACGGCTTTCCACCGGTTGGCTTCCTCCGTCGACGTACCATTAGTAATCGCTTGCGGAATGTTGGCTGTATGTGTGTATATGTGTGTAGTAGATGGTCATGACTTCAATGTTTGCTTCCTTGTTGTTATGTGTACCACTTTGCGGGGAGAATGGAATAGGGGGAGGTAGTTTGGATGGAGAAGCCGTGAATGCCACCTTCAGATAGCGCAGGTGTACCGATACACAGATGTACATCAAATTTCTCTTACGAATGTCTTTGCCACAAACGGAGGATTTCTCTTCACATTTGCCAGTGTTTTGGGTTTTTGATAAGTGAACCTCCGATCCCACGATCGACCATTTTGTTTGATGTTGCAGAGACGTAATGAACACCGCCCGTCCGTGCACTTTCGCTCTTCAAAGGCCACAACATACGAGTGCGTTGCGTACGTACACGTGCTTGTGTGCGTGTGTGGCCACGAACTGGAGCGTTAAATGGACGCGAATGTTCCAAAAGCCTTGTCCGAAAGTTGGTTGGCGGTGCTGTAATACGGCAGGGGCCATCTTGAACGACTCCCTCTAAGCCACAGGTGGTTTTGCATGCGATAACAGAGAGAGAGAGATCGCCAAATTGCCGGCGCGACATTCCAGGCGCGAGACACACCTTCGCCCGTCGTGACGTTATGGAACCGCGCAATCCGCCGTAAGAAGGGGAGTTTTGTAGGTCAGCGCGCAAAAATCCGTCATCAGACGACATCATCGATCGTGGCGTGTATCGCTGCCGGAGTTGCCACGGAACCGGAAGTGTGTTGCAGTTTGTTGGTGGCCATTTTTGTTACGATCGCGCTTGTATCCACCGTGTGATCGCGTGCCCTGACACGCGTACGCACGCACACACGATGGCCGTCAATGTCGCGTGTCATGAGATTGGTGCAAAGTTCAGTTCATTACTCTAGTTTTTTTTTTCTTTCCAATGATCTCTCCTCGAGTAGTTGGCTTGCCTTGGCCCGGCTGGACGTAACAAGCGGACAGAAAAATGACTAGCGATCGATGTGTTGTTTTATTTTTTAACTGGCGTGATCTTCAACATCTTATCGATGGTGCAGAACAGGATGTGTGCTTTGTGTGGTGGTCGCGTGTCCGGTAGCGATCGTCCGAACAGCGATCATCATCACAGATATTTCCGTCATATTGGATATTTTTTTTATGGACAAGATGTTGTGTTGAAAGAAAGAGCGAGAGAGGCGGGGATTTGTTTTGATTTTGTTTGCTGATGTTGGTGAAACGATCGTTAAGGAAACCGGATTTCAGAGGGTTGAGTGCTTTGTTGATATCGGAATACGCGAATTCTTGCTTCCACATTCTTTGCCAGCTTTGAGGACGCTTCATAGTCTTTAGGGTCGATAATCTCTCAGTAGTAAGCGTTCATTTATTCGCATGTTTAAAACAATGGGTTTAAAATATATTGTATGTAGTCAAGAATGCTAAACATTGGTAACATTTCGTCAATGATCAAAAGACATCCCTTTTTAATTTTTTTCTAAGGCATTGGTACATTATTATCAGTTATCTTTCTGTTTTGTTTCAGAAACACAAGTGTTTCTATAATTATACCTTGCACACAATTAAAGTTATTAGGTCAATTACTAAGTATAGGCTTCCTAAGTAGCATTAACAAAGTCCTCCGGCAATGCTTTAGTCCTCTGTTGTTACAAAACCCTTGATCTTGTCGGAGATTTGCAAACTTCTTGGCCTTGTTTATGGTCCAGCAATAATGCTCCCTCGAGTAGTTAGCCCCCTCCCATGTCTTGTTTCCCTCCAGGAAGTATATCTGCCCTGCCTCGGTCAAAACCCAAAGCATCCCCCATTGCAAACGCTACACTAGATAAGATTAAAACGATACGCAATACGATACGTATGTTCGTGTGTGTCCTCACAAACATCAATTACGAGGTAGTTGTATTTTGTTTGTTTGTTTTTTTTTCCAAAGATTTATCGGCCAACGGTCAAGTAGAACCGGTGCGGCAGATACTACGCCTTTGGTGAAGGTGTGTGCTGTATGCTACGTACCCCTCCTTGAAACCCCTTTTTCTTATGCGCTGTTTCGCCAATAAAACACTCATCATCATCATCGGTGCTGGATGTTGTGGTGTTGTGAATCGCATGAAGATCGCGCCAGTCAAAACATTATTGTCGGTAAACAAGGGTCGATTAGTTTTTGGCATATTGGCTTCTAGACTTGTGTAAGAAGCAAAAAGACAAACCAACACATCGGCACGGTTTCGTCCGATAGACGCTTCTAGTTGCTGGTAGCCGAGCATATGATGGAGTGGACCTGTTTTTTTTTTTGGTTGCTCATATCGCACAACCGGCACACAACATGTGCCAATTCATGCCGATTCCGACACAATCCCCCAGAGCAACGAAGGAAGCAAAAAAAAAGCTTCTTGCGAAGGTTATCATCATCAAGCCAAGCACAGGAGCACTGTAACGAGTACATGCACAACACCAGGCAACACGAAAACGGCGGACGCGGTTGAATGTGTGTGCAAGTCGCGCCATCTTCTCTTTCGCCTGGTTGGTAGGCTTATTATTGATGCGTTTCGGTCGGGGGCCAGTTAGTGAGGGCCTCTCTCCAGATTTCGCGCACTGTGTACTGTTTGCAATCGTTACTGCCTCTCGAGCCCTTATTGCTCGATTGGTGGATTATAATTCCATGTTTTTCTTACCTAGCCGCTGATTGTTTTGGGTTTCGGAGGCCGAAGTGGACTGGAAAGTTCCGCACACAATGATGATGATGGTGGTTGTGGGGAGAAAGTTTGATTCTATAATTACGGCCAGATCGTAACAAGATGATGCAGATTTTGCGGCATTAGAGCCAAGCCAAGACAGCTAAAAGTTTGATTGTAACGCTTAGTAACGCTTCGATAAACTCAAGTAAGCTAAGGATACAAGGAAAACTAAGCGAAAATTAAGATTTTCAACATTTACAGTAGCAAAAAAAAAGGAAATATGAAGTTTTAAATATTTGTTTTAAGTTTTGTCTCTGTTCTGACAAATACAACCCAATATAACATCTATTGATAGCCGATCAAATGTACGACACTCTCACACATTTCCATGCGTATGCGTGACCTTATTTAATCGGTGCGCTATGGGTGACAGAAAGCTCAGAATATTGACGACGACGAGGACGAGTTTGCTCTAGCCTATCACCGTCTATCGGGTGCTCATACGTTACTTAAGCACACACTCACCTCCGAACTGAACTCCAAACTAATTTCCATTTTGCCCGGCTGGTGGCACCCGTAGCTTGACCTCGCACATTACAAAACTGGTCCCTGTATCGTCCAACGGCTGGCTTGGCCGTTGGAAACAACGAGACAAGCAAACAAACTTTACCACAATGATTCTATTAGTTTGGATTTGCAGAAGTTCACACTTTGTACGGAAATAGACTCACTCTGCAGAACGGTGTTGTTTCCTGTTCACGTTCTCAAGCCCTCACGGTAGGCGATATCCCATCGCGCACGTATATCTTGTTCCGTAGTTAATTACCTTCACAGCTTTCATTAACTCTTGTCTGGTTGTGCGGCACGGCAGACAAAAAAATTGTCCGACCACAACAACAACAACAACAAAGTTGCGTGTAGGGGGTAGGCGTCGATTTGCGTCATTTTTAGCCAGCAGCCATTTTTCCCGTGGCTCTCACTTACGTACGTGTTGTGCTGTGCCATATTATCGCAAAACCTACCATATCCGACATTCATAATTAACTCTTTGAAACGCTCTTTGATGTGGGGTGCGGGATCGCACAAAACCAAGCGGCAATGAAACAAAACACACACAAAAAAACGACAACTTCCATCGGGAGTTGAAAAAGGAACGAAAAAAAAAAGAAATAACTTCTATCGAGACTCGACGCGATTTGATGGCGTCATGAGATCGGTTTTGTTTGTATCGTGGAACCGAAAATCAAACATGCTGTCCAGGTGGAGAGGATAATAGTAGTGCGTCATATATTTACTGGGATTTCAGCTGGCAGGTGTGTAGAATGTGCTGGTGTTCTGCATAATCAGTGCTGAAGGTGGATGGATACCACAAGAGAAAGGAAGAAATCTTTCAAGCACGATCACAGGTGATCAATCGGTTATTGAGCCTTTCTTAAGTGTGATTGGTTGTGTGAAGACAAGACGAGGATTTGTTTGTTTAAATCGTTTATCAATTTTATTATCATTTATTTGAATACAAAGACATTGTTTACGGCTTGGAGTGCGTTCGATCATTATCAAAAAACTTGAAGGAAGCTAGTAAAATGACAGGTTAAGGCATCTTGTGATTGTAAGACCTCTTGAGGTGGTCATAAGGCATAGATACAGTGTTAAAATCGATCCATTTAAATTCCCTCAATGTTTTGGATAGCTCTAATTCTATGAAACTTCGCATCTTGACGAGACAGCCGATCAGACAACGTCTTTCTACAGTTAAACGTTTGAGATTTAAAACCCATGCAATGTAGTTGAATGGATGGTGCCTGAGGTACTACTAAAAACACAATTTTATCTTTGACACAAACATTCAATAATTGGCAAATCGTAGAAAGGAGAAGCTAGTACACTCTTCTTTTACTAGTTGTCGAAGAATAATGCCGGAAATCTGGTGGTGGGACTCAAAGTATTTTTCCTTTCTGCAGCTTGACTCAGCTTTACTGAGCCGACCTGCTGGTACGGAGACTTTAATGTGAGAAAAGCACATCTTAAATTTGCCATTTGGGCATAGTTTTAATCTATCATGTTCGATTTCAAAGAAAACGTCTTCGAAAACTCCCTCCTTGTGTGTGCAATACTATCAATAGATTCTGTATTTCTGTATTAATGTGTCAACAGTCTGAACTCTGTCATATTATTGGCAGCTCTGGTAATGGACAATAAAATGTTCCCATCATTGACGTCGCTACAACAATATCGAACCATAAACATTGATCTCTCTTGTACTGGCGATCAAAAATAGCCTCCAATTTGCGGGCTTTTTTGTTTGCTGCGTCGTCGTTTGTTGTTACTCCTTTCACACCTGTGCAAATGTGCTTTCCCAACCTTGACCAAATGGTTTTGCACACACCAACTGCTACTGCCGTCTTTCTTCTTTCGTTTTTGTTCCCCCCCCCCCCCCCCCTTATAAGCTCCCAATATGTTTTTTTTTCGCACTACTCATCACCCGATTCATCGCCGTCGTCTCGCCGTACGCGATGAAGTTGCTGAAACTCGTTAATTGCTAAATAATTCGTTTGCCGTTGACGTAACCTCCCGACTGTGTGTGTGTGTGATGATATGGTACTGCGGAGAAGATTGTACATTGACCCGTTGGTACATCTGAGTGCTTTGCCCAACAAGCAAAGAAGCTGGGTGATGGATTTATCGTCCTGGCACCCATTAGCGCCTTATCGTACACTAATGGGAGGGAGAATGCTTTTTTTTGCAAACCAGCTTCTTTGATAAGAGTGCAATCGGTGCTTTACAAATCTCATCAAACCCCATTGTGATAGCATTGATAAACAATTTTCTGCTTGCAATGCACATAATGTGGGGCCCCGTGTCATGTCAAGGACGATAAAAGTGAACCACGCCAATCGTTACGCGTTACGCGGCGTGGAATCATTTAACACGTACGGTCAGAATGGTGCACGCACCACAGACCCCAGAGGCCTAGTGTGAACCACTGCAAGCCTTGCTGTGGTGGATGTTAGTTGCCGCTTGTTGCCACACCATATCGCGAATGTTGTAGAATCGCATTCGGGGGGCGAGGGAAGTTAAGCAATCGATGCGTAAGGGGGCGCCATCTTTGTTCATTCGCAATTCCAATAACTGATACAACGCGTGTAGATAACGAAACTGAATCATGGTGTCTACTCCTTTGTGTGCGATAAGCTCTAAGGTTCAACTGTTCTGCTGTTGCTACTGCACCCAAAATCCCACCGGACATCGGGCAAGAATTCGATTGGCTTAATCCGACTTAACTCCTCTCCCATGAAGCTAACGCAAGCCTTACAACCAATCTCCACTTCACTTCACCAGGTGGCGCTGAACGCTTGCATCGAAAGGGGTATCCGTTTGCGTCAAGAGCGGGCCCTAGAACAATGGACACGGACGGACACACTGGACACGCTCGGTCCATCGCTCTCTAGTACCGTGACACGTTGGCTACTGTACGGTACCGTCGTGCCCTCCGTCCATTCGTCCATCAACCAGCACCGGCAATACTCCTCCGTACATTCCACCACATCACACAACCGGCACACGGTGCGCCGACTGCCCAGACGCAAAATGTCTTCGACGGAAAGCAGCGCTGGTGATGGTGGTGGTGGTGGTGGTGGCAGCAGCAGCAGCACCAGTAGTCCCAAAGTGCCCTCGCCCACCCGTCGAACGTCTGGGCGGCGTACGCGAGAAATGCACCGTACGTCGACGGCAACCTCGTCGTACTCATCGGCCGGTTCCATTACCTCCATACTGTCCAGCCTGTCCTCGGTGAACAGTGCGGGCGGTGGCCATCAGCAACAACATTCCCAGCGTAAACAGCGTCGCTACAAGCGACGGACGGCCAAGACTGGAGCGGGTACGGCTGAAACCAAAGCTGGTGAGATCAGCAGGCGGCGCACACGAAAGGCAATGGCCACCAAATCGAACCCCGATACCCGGTGGACCGACGAGAGCCGGTCCGATTCTTCAGAACATTCCATTGAGGGACCAGTGTGTAAGCATCATCGTTCATCTATCTTTTTGGTTCTTTTGATTAGTTTTTGTTTGGGCGCATCAGTTGCGTTAGCTATGTTATTACTTCGTTTCCTTTTAAACGCTTTGTTTCTTGTTATTCCGTTTATTGATTACTACATTTTCTATTAACAACTTTACTTAAAAGGTAGTTAGAAAATACAAAACTACCACAAATATAACCAATTCCGACGCCTTTCGCGCCTTCTACAAAAAAGCTTGACAGTGATGATCATGTTGATCATAAGATGATTGGGAAAACTGAGCATTGGGCAAACATTGTGTATTGCTTCCTTCTGAGGGTTTGGAATCGTGTACAACGTTTCTCTTTAACTCATTCACTATTTTCTAGTGCTCTTTTGGCCTAATAATTGGACGTATAGTATACTCATATAGACAAGAAGACGCTTGCCTCCTTGTTGGCAGCCATTAAGAGATCCTCTTTGTCGCCGTCCTTGTTTTTCACCTTTTTCAAGATCAAGATCTTTTTTCACCAACGACAAATAAACGACTTCTGGCATTCCTACTGGAGTACTGGAGTATACTGCTAAAATAGGATCTAATTCTAGCACATAGTATTGCTATGTTGTCCAATCATTTCTTCGCCCTATTGGTGCCTTGTGTGACTTCTCCATGAAGTCACCGATAAAACGATCTTCTTCTTTTGCTTATGCTGCATTTTACTATCGTAAGATCGTACTGTTAGAAGGTTAAAACCTGTCCACCGATCTAATTTCTTTCTTTATTGCAGAAGAGAGTTGATTTAGAAAATGCTGCCTCGAATATTTCTGAAGGATAAGAAGTGCTTGACCAAACAATTTAACTCTTCTGATACGTTCTCTTCTGATTGCTTGAAAATATAGTTTCATATTTCTAAAATGTATTGAAAAATTGTTCATAAGGCTCATCAATCCTTAGATGATACCGCCCAGCAACATCCCGACGGATCGCCTCGGCACTCACCTTTCACATCTAATCAATCATAAATCAATCATCCTTCACACACTCCGGACTCCATTCACGTGTTTCCCGTAACCATCATCTTCAGTTCTTACTCAAGGGATACGTTCAGAACCCTGGCCTGACCACACACGGCTCGTGCCTTATGTTTGTTTTACCCGCTCGATCCCAAATGTTGTATGATCGACGAAAAGGAGGCACGTGCAACGCCGTGGCAAACCGGGTCCGTGTTTGAATGTTTAGCAGATCACGCCCCTCTGTTTATGGCGTGTGGAACGGATGTCTTTTAAAGTCATGCCGCAAATCGTGTCGTGTATCGTGTCCAAACCGCTTTCCATCTGCGACTAATCAGTGGCGATAAGAGTCAAAACCCACCCATCCTTCGCTTGATACGCTTGATGCAACGGCTAAGTCCTTGATAATGACTTTTGAGAACATTCTCCGACGGATGCGATGGGACACGGGATTTTGGATTTTGGACCTTTCTTTACCCGTGCATTACGAGCGATGGAGGCAGCTCTGTCTCTCTGTCTGCCTTCTGCTGATAAGGGTGACGTTTCCAGTGCCCGTTTGAAACAGCTACTGTCGATAACCTAATCAAGGATTCGAATCGAACCCGATGGTGGATCATGTACCAGCACCGGTTCGAACACGTGATCATCCGAGCGCGGAGGTCAGCTGTGGTGGATGTTGATCAGCTGGTTTTTAGTTGAAAAAGAAACTGACCTTAACCGAATGATGCACCGTAGCGTAGCGAGAAGAAGAAGAGCAAATGCCGGGCCTATAATTCTTGTGGGGCAGCGCGATAAGTGCTTCCTAGGAATATGTTTGTTGCTTAGTTTAAGCTTTTTTTTTTTGTTTCGCCGTCTGTTTATTTTTGGAAATTGGATTACAAATTAATGTGTTTTCTTTTGCATTCTCTTCTCTTTCGTCTCTCCGATTGTAGCGATGCCATGGTTCGGCATGGACATTGGCGGTACGTTGACGAAGTTGGTGTACTTTGAACCGAAAGACATCACGCCGGGCGAACTGGACCAGGAGGCACGCATTTTGCGCAACATTCGGCGTTACCTGACGAAAAATTCGGCCTACGGTAAGACCGGCCACCGGGACAGCCACCTGCAGATGGACGATGTGGTGATCCGGGGTCGTCGTGGGTCGCTCCACTTCATTCGCTTTCCGACGTCGGAAATGCTTAGCTTTCTGAAGCTTGCCAAATCGAAAGGCATGGCCCAGCTGGTAACGACCGTGTGCGCAACCGGGGGTGGTGCGTTCAAGTTCGAGGAAGACTTCCGGCTAAACGTCAACATGAAGCTGGCCAAATTTGATGAGCTGGATGCACTGATCAAGGGCATTCTGTTTACCGAAACGCACAACAAATGTGAATGCTACTTTTGGGAAAATGCCAATGAAATTAGGTAAGTTCGTACGTCGGGTGCTGGTGCTTGTGAATGTACTAATCGAAACCTGTCCTATCGTTTCTCTTCCGGTTCGTACCCGCAGTAGTACGAAGAAAAAGTTCGACTTTAGCCAACCGTACCCGTTTATACTGGTGAACGTCGGCTCGGGCGTATCGGTGCTGGCGGTACGCGGCCCGGACAACTACAAGCGCATCTCCGGTACGAGCCTGGGCGGCGGAACATTCCTGGGCCTGTGCTGTCTGCTTACCGGCTGTGAAACATTCGAGGAAGCAATACAGTTAGCTACGAAGGGTGATCATAAGAAAGTAGATAAGTTAGTGAAAGACATTTACGGCGGTGACTACGAGCGGTTCGGGTTGCCCGGCGAGTTGGTCGCGTCCAGGTACGTGTGCGATGTTCGTAAGCTGCTTCCGTGTCCGATATTAACTCTCGTTTTTCTGGTTTGTTTTCCATAGCTTCGGACAGATGCATCTGGAGGAACGAAGGCAGAGCGTTAGCAAGGAGGATTTGGCGCACGCTATTCTGGTGACGATCACCAACAACATCGGTTCGATCGCACGCATGTGTGCAAGTAATGAGAAGATCGAAAAGGTAAGACAAACTTTGGTGTGAGGATAAAAAGCGCATATACCTAATGACATTTTTTGTGGCATTTTTCTTCGATTGCAGGTTGTATTTGTGGGTAACTTCCTGCGCGTGAATCCGATCTCGATGAAGCTGCTAGCGTACGCGATGGATTACTGGTCGAAGGGAACGCTGAAAGCCTTGTTCCTTGAGCACGAGGGCTACTTCGGTGCTGTCGGTTGCCTTTTGCAGTTCAACGGTGAGCTGCACGCACAAGTCGGTGATTTACTTACTTAGAGTATAGGTTAGCGGTAACGTAAAAACGGTAACAACACAAACGAGAAGCCACCATCCATCATGCGACATGTATCCGGGATCTATTTCTCTATTGGTTTCAATTGGTGCGGCATAAGGCATAGCTTGTTCTTCGTTGCTTCGGTTTAATAGTTCTCGTAAGGTGTAAGAAGGTACGAACATTGGCTTGAGGCAACAAGCGACAGACCGGCATTGGATTGTAAGCTATAAACCCACCTCACAAGCTCACACGACGGAGAAGAGAGAGAGAGAGAGAGAGAGGAAAAAAAGAAAACCTGCACACGATTACTGTAAGCTTTTCTCAATCATATTGTCCTAGGCGATTATAGGAACGAATCTACACGGACGTTGAGGCATATAGTGTAAGAAAGCATTGCTACAATGCTGATAGCGTTTTAGGAATCAAAAATGATTGGAGAGAACAAGAAATTCAGCATCATATTTAAATGATGGACCTCCCCCTCGTTTAGCAACAAATTTATCCGTCGGTTTGTCCGTTAAAATGAGCTGTGAGAAAAAGCGCGTGTGACTAAATACAAATATCATCAAAGAATCCCAACAGTAGCAAAGGTTATTATTTTCTCTCCAACGTACGTGCGTTCTTCCGTTTATAATTGTTTAGGGGCATTAAGGACAAAAACACACACACATAATACAATCAACTTTTCCAAACACCGCGCCCCCCCCCCCCCCCCCATGACGATCTTTAGACGAACATGTCCCCAAATATTTACATCGAGTGAGATTCCTTTTTTGACACAGCGGGTAGCGAACCATCCTCCACACATGCTCATCATTAGGCAAGGTCGGAAATAGTGGTATTTGTTAGGTAGTGGTGGTAGTAGGAAAGCGAAAACTAGAGTATATATTGGCAAACTCGGGTGGAGATAAAACAAATAAGTGTAAACATGATAAGGAAACGCAACGATAGCTAGTTTCATAGATGGGACAGGTGCTCATTGCAAAGAAACACACAGATACATGGACTCCCCCTGTGCTCTTGTGTATTTGTTTGAAGGTCTGTGGGGTTAATGTTATTGCTACTTTTATTATTAATATTATTATTATTATTTTATGTGTATGTTTAGTAGCTGTTGATGGAAAGCAAAAATTTGGCGTCGCTATTAAGTTGAGTTCAAAACTCAGAAGGCCACCTTTAAAAACCATGCTTTCAGTAAAACGTGTAGAAACCGAACGCGAGAGTAAAACTTAAGGTTCTAGGATGTAATTCGATTTTTGATCTTTTCTCCTCAGACTGCTAAAGGGGGGCCGAACTGATAAAAGAGAAGAAAGCAGGTTCGGTGAGGTGTACTGCAGAAGAAAATGTTACGACAAAACAAAAAGAAAAGCTAAAAATTGAACATATGGCCAATCAGATAGCTGCTGCTACTTTTACACACCAAAACAAAACTCAAAATCTTACGAAATAGAACGAAATAGAAAAGAAATGAAACGTATCACACGACGGGGAAGGTGACTCCTCCGGCAGCTCAATCTTCACACAAAACACGCCTCAATACGCGCCTAAATTGTGCATCAGAGTTTGCCTCAAACAAACGACGAAGCACTATCGTAGACGTAAACAATGACATTTGCTCCGGCATCGATAGAAAAGCGTAAAAAGGAAAAAAAAAGGAAGCCAATGCACAACAGCAAAAGAACGCGTGTCGGGCGGCCGGTGTATCGAAATATTTGGAGTGAATTCAAAGCAAAAGACAGTTTTGATCGCGTTCGATCGAATTGCTAAGAAAATTTTCCACTATTGCTTTATACAGTTAATTAAAAACCAAATGAAATATATATACACAGCGCTGAGAAAAAAAACACACACGAAGATTGTAACGGAATGTTAAAATGCGCTACATCCCGAAACATTTGCTGCAAGCTTAAGGTGCGTAATTGATGGAAGGTATGTAAAACTAGTCAAAACAATGGGTTTATTTTTTAGCTATGTATCCTTTTGGTTCGATTAACAACTTTAATTATTTATTTCAACGGTTTTTAGGGTTTTTTATTGGCATAGTTACTTCCGATGTTGCTATTATGAATGAGCTATTAACGTTTCACCATTTATTTTTTGCTGTTAGCTAATGGAACCACATTTTCATTTACAAAATGAATGGTATTTGGTTTGATAATCATTTTCATACCATTTTTCAGTAACTGTTTCAGCATTTTCTTACTTAATTGCTAATTGCAAATCAGTTAATGAACTTTTAAAACACTTTTTTCCTTGTAGCTACTGGTTTGTTTCTTCCATTTTATTCATTATTTGTCCGTTTCATACTGTCAAATTGACATCCCATTACTTATTAATTGGTTAAGAATTTTAAGTCCTTGTTTCGTTTTGGTGAACTGGAAGAAAGATTCTCAATTTTCAATTTCCAAATCAATTGTTTTCATTTGTTTGACGTGCATAAGCATTTTTTACTAGTTGTGAACTTATACTTTCCTGGTTTACGTTTACGCTTAGCAACATTTACATTTACATTCCATTAGAAACATTCACAAACGAGTTTTCTAATTATTCCTATTAGATTTATATTTTCTTTCAGTGATACAAAAGAGTGTTGGTTTTCATTTTTCTATTGTTTACTTTCACTATGATTAACTTGTTAAGCTATTTATACCATTACTTCTTATTACTATTATACTATGCGTTATTTAAACATTATAAAATCTATCTCGTTTTAGCGCTATTCCTAAGATGAATTACGAACTAAATTCGACCCTTTCTTCCCTTATCATTACTCGGCATTGAAGCGGAACCGTTGCAGAACATGAACACCAACCACCACAGAACTTGTTGCATCCCCATTGTGGAGTGTTGCATCGGCGAAACAACAACCCCAAACAGACCCCAAAACCGACGACACCCGTGCAACATCAACACAATTGCGATCGCGAAAACGGAAAACAAGAGGCACCCCCCCTATCAGATTGGAACAGTGTGCGAAAAAGAGCAACAAAGATTGTGTGTGTGTGTGCGCGCGTTTTTCCTTTTCTCCCCATTTCGTTGTTGTTGGGTGGTGTACGCATACCCAACATAAGTGGGGGGGCTATACGGCAGCGAGAGAACGACATGCTCATATTTACGCGCACACACATAGATATCCGGCGGCTCCCATCGCTCACGGATGACACGAGCAGCAGCAGCAGCAGCAGATCTCATTCACTGTTCGGTTGTCGTTGCCGTCGCCGGTGCGCTCGGACGTTCGTTACACGACGGACGGATAATTTTGATGCGGATTGGATTCGCTGTCGATTTTCTGCTCATTTTGGCCGCGTTCAAACTGCGTCATCGTTCCGTTTTTCGCGCACGTACGCCGTTCCAGAGACCCCACCGGAGCAGCAATTCTCCCGGTATCGGTGTGTGTGTACGCTTGTCGATTGTTTTGTACCTCGAAGGCCATTTCCCGCGCGCGCTATTCTGTCACCCACCCTGTTGTCCCTCTTTTCCCAAACGAGGGGGGAATCAGTGCGTTTGTGTTGTGTGGTGGTGGTGGTGCTGCTGTATGCACTCGATATAGCGAAAAACCCGGCCGGTCCCGGGCACACACTGTGCGTGTGTGTTTGATTGAATGTTTGCCTGTGCCTGTGTGTGTTTGTGCCGAGTTCTTCTCGCCGTTTGTTTTGTGTTGCTTTTATTACGCGTGCATATTTCGCGCGTCTGTGCATCAGCGGGTTCGCGGGTGCATCCGTTTGGCGACGACGACGACGACGACGGCTACGCGAATACCGTGTGCTGTGTGTGTGTCTGAACGGTGTCGTTCCCGCGTGAAGGTTCTTTCAAGTTTGTTGCCCCCGGCCGCCCTATATCTTCCACGTTGGTCGCAATCGAAGAAAATCAAAGGCTGGATGGGGAACGTGTGTGCAGATCTTATGCTGATTAGCTGGTTGAATATTGTGTTTAAAGATTAATGCAGATAATCGGTGTTTACGTACATTAACCCCGAGGAAGCACCTTCGATAAATATTGATGTTAATTACATATAAGTTATTATTTAAGTAGTTTTTGTATTTATCAATTTAAACGCAAAAAAATGAAATATTTTTGTCCATTCTATAGAATATTTATTCATAAAATACTCATGTAATTATAAAAACGTAGGAAATGTTTAAAACAGTAATGCAATCATTGCGCTTTTAAAAGGGAAACTAGTAAAAACCCGGAACGAAAGTGAGATTTTCAGGCTTTATAGGCCGTAATCCACTCGTATCATACAATACCACAAACCGTGCTTCTTAGTGGTCGTGGGAAAGGTGCAACAATAATCTTTCGCAGCTCATCGATAATTATATGTCTCTCACGTGTGCTAATTAATCTGTACATTATTCGATTGAATGAAATTCAACTTCCTTGTAATCATGTGTAATGTGTGTTGCGATTGATAATAGTGTTTTCCCCCTAATCTATGCAGGTGTCTGTTTGTGAGTGTATGTTTGCGTGGGCTGCGCAGGTGTTTGTGCGAATAAAAGCTCCGATAGGCGTCTGATAAGCCCAACGGAGCAGCAATCGAAAAGCCGTAAATCCATCACGGCACATTGTAATCTTGCTGCTGGAGCGTTTTGTGAGCGTGTGTGTGTGTACGTGTTTCCCATTACATGCAACGAAAGAAAAAATGTAACGTGTTCGAGTGCATCGGTTTGCAGTAGCTTCCATTCCCGTTCGCGGAAGATGGGAAGTGAGCGAAAATAGTAAAGCAACTATTGAACAAAGTTACAAGTTCCATTATTGAATGTTAACAAAAATTACAAGAAAACTAGTGTCGTTTTGCGGACGTGTACAACACAGCCGGAAAAACAAAACAAAAGGTAAGTAGGTGTAGATTTATGTTCGGTCGTGAGATTTCCACCCAAAGGTTTGCGCCCACTGTCTATCTGTCTGTCTCTTGATGTGTTGTGGTGTTACTTCAGGTGACCTTGATGAGTACCACAAAAGCATGTCGAAGGTGGATAGGCTGCTTTATGGCAACAATATTACAATGTGCTGTAAATCCTGTTCATTTTACTTGCTTAGTTAAGATAATCAACGTAAAAATTGGACAAATCAGCAGTATATTCCAACTCGGAGGATCAGATACTAAAAAAAGAACTTCTCCTAATGTTTCTTGGAAATGGGTAACACAACTCCTTCGTTTAGCTCAGCTTTTCTATTATCGTCACCCGGCCCAACGATGCCCCAACAGTTTGTGGTTTGTGCGCTTATCGGCCAGTTATCGGCGGAACTGTTGTTATCGAAAGTTGTGAGTCAGAGTTGTTCAACCCAACCCCGACACGACAGGGATGGCGATTTTGCTCATTTTTGTGTTTGCCTGCCAACAAAATATGGGACACAGGAAAAAAGGGATGTTTTCCTAGAAGAAGACGCTTTTCGGTGCATTTTTCTTACGCCATTGTCTGACCTACAATTTCCCTCTCTGTTGGCATAATGTCACTCGCTGTCTCTTTCTCTACGTAACACACACTAGAAAACGGTGCAGACACAGACCGACCGACCGACCGACCTTGCTGGCCCATTTCCACGACCTTGTACGTTGGCGAAAAGAACGATGCAAAACTCTCTCTCTGTTACCTACCAGCGGAACGACTGTTCTAAGACGGTGTGAGTGGTTTTGGTGATATGGGGTACGTTTACTGCAAAGTTTGTTTGTTACGAGAAAAGCGACAGAAAATGGGAAGGTTTTATTTACAATATGGCTTTTTCCTGTTGAATTACACAAGTTTTTATTCAAGTTTGACACTAAAAACTGAATAAATCATTAAACAAATGTTAAAATCATAGGACATTTATTTAATTAACAGTTTTTATTCTTTTTGCTACGTTTTCTAATTTTTTTATGTTTGTTTTTGTTTCTTCTGACTACTCTTTTATATTTATCTCAATTTTTGTTGTTTTATAACATTTAGCTATTGCTGAAATGTTTTTAATCAATGTTATGAACGGTTATTAACATTATTCTTTCTTCTATTTGATGTGTGTTTATTTGGGTGGATCGATTTACCTGCTTGCTTCTAATGTTTGTTTCTGTTAAGTTGTTTTATATACTTTTAAATTCTCTTTTTTATTCTCCTATATTTTGATGTTAATTGTAGATTCTGGTTTTACAAATGGTAATATATATTTTTTGTACTTCTTATCAATTTTTGAGACACTCAGCTTGAGTTAAGGTTAAACTTATTTAAAAATTGTAAAACTAAAATGATATTTATTTTTAATCTCATTTAGTATTTTTGTCGTCTTTCTTGTAACATTTTTTCTTTCTTGTTGCTTCTTTCATACTCCTATTGTTTCCCCATTCCTTAGTGTTCTCTTTTTTCTTATACATTTTCCCTAGTCAAATTTCACCTAGAGAAACTTTGTTAAACTTAATCGATTGACCAACTTTTTGTTCCCTTTCTTATTTAGCTTTTTTATCTCTATTTGTATCTTTTTTTCCTTTTACAATGTTTAATTAATTTTTATTTGTTTTACTAAGCTTTTAAACATTCTTTTATTTATTTTATCGTTTTGCTCAAACAGAAACTTAATAGACAATATATTTTATGTTGGATCATGTGTCTTTTGCCCACTTTTTCTCTAAGATAGGTTTAAATTATAAAATCCTATAGAAAGACAGGGAAAAAAATCCTGTTTTCATAGTCTTGCAACTCTCTTTGAGAAGCTGATTATAATGTACAAAATTAAATTTATTACCTTAATGTCAGGAAAATAAAACGATATAACGATAAATAAATTAAAATTTACAATCGAACTTCCATTCCTTCTGGATAAGATAACGAATGGTAAAGGTTTCTCCTGACCAAAAAAGCAGAAAAAGAAGGTTTATTCACGTCCAAGAAAAAGGAAACAACGGGATATCTTTTCGCCACTTTAATTATAGCTCCTGTTTAATAATGACCCCCTTTTCTGCTGTTGGGCGATGTGCTTAAAAATAGCCACCAACATCAGGAACCGTCCGGATGTGACTTGAAGAAATGGAGACGGTCGTCGGGCGAGGTTGGCGAGCTTCGAAAGACATACAAAGCAGCACAGTGCTTTGGTGCAGGAGTGAGTGAGACCATTCGTAAGGGATGTGGCGAGAGGTTTGCAAATGGTACCACCAAAATTGCGAGGCTTTTAACAAGCGCACACACACAGTCACACTTACACGGATACATACGCGTCCGAAGGAAACGTCTTCGATCGATCTCCGATCGTGTATCGGATCGATTGGGGGTGAGATTTCTTTTTCTGTGTAGAGATTCCGGACGTACTGTTGTACTTCTCGCTGTGTTTCGCATATCACTGTTAACGTTGCTTGCTCTTATTTCATGTCTTGCCGGGTAAAGGAGAACCATGTACGATCATGTTTCGTGGGAGACATTGGGTGCGGGTTGCTTGCTGCTTAAGCGATTCTCCGCACAACCACCCAACCCCCCAACGAAACAAGCAGCAGACAGATGAGATAACGGCTTGTGTGCGTGTGCAGTTGCTTCTTTTTTGGCTGGCCCGGTTTTTTTTGCTTTTCTTTTCGTGACGGCAAAAATGGCAAAATCGAATATCCAAAAGAGAGAAGCGAAACCAAAATTGCGTTCCGCGGTTTTGTGTCGATACACACACACGCACGCACGCACAGTACACGGGGAGAATGAGTGAGAGAAGCAAAATACATAGGTCAGCATGTTATTGACGGCCATCGTAACGCAACCCCCCCAAAAAGACTCATGCCCAGCATGTATTCAGGTTCAGGTTGTGTGAACACAGAACGATCGAAACCAAAAATTGACCAACCAACTGACTGTGGCCAACACCGGACGGATGGATAGTGTTTTCGTGTTTGGCCTCGGGCAGGCTCTTGTCGATCGGTACCACCAAGAAACAAACAAAAAAAAACATTGGACATTGGGCTCCATTGGGGCCATAGCGAGAGACAGAGAGAGAGAGAGAGCAAAGGCCTACCACTGGCACACAGACAAAGAAACGACCGGACGCCGGTAGTAACCACAGCAAACAGGCGAGCAGGCAGACAGGCAGGCAAGTAAATGAAACCAGTTTACATCCTCCCCAAAATAGAGACAACTGAAGAATAAGACGAAAATGTGAAGTCCTCCCGCAATACTCTGCTCGGAAAAGCAAAAGGAATATGGAACGTCTCGTTGCGTATGGAACCGATCCATGCACAGTATCAACCGACGGAGTCGCGTTGGTCTCAGGCCCTTTAAAGGATTTTTAAGCAAGTAACGTAACTACTCTCATTTTTGGGTATAGAAATTGTGGACAGTTCTTATAAGACACGTTTTTGGAGCAAGATATTACAACGACCTTACCAACTAACGCAGAGCTAACAAAATCAAATTGTATCACATTAGAATCATCTGCAGAAATCGTGTTGCAGATGGTGTCACAATATTGTGTCGCATGTTGCGATAATTTGTAATTTGTAAAGGTGACACCTTTTTAAAGGAGAAGGATGTGTAACAATGTTAGCAAAACACATTAGTCAGTCAACATAAAATGACTTTTTATTCACTATTCACTTCTGAATTTTCTGTAGTTTTTTTTTAAATATGATCCTATAATTAATCTACACACTGTGTTAGTAAATTCATTCAGTTGTCTCGTTACTTACTGTATCATATTGAAGAAAATTTAAGTAACTTTGGTTCATTAGACACTTGAAATTGGTTCAATAAGTGGTACAATAAGTGAAAAGACAACTGAATGCAGTTACTAGTACAGTATGCACCATAATTATACGAATATATTGTGAAAAAAAGGACATACAATTCAGCTATTGGATTAATTTTAGTTTTTAGATATTTATAAATAATTTGGTAATGCAAGATTCTATTTGGTAATGCAAGTCCTACATTTACGATAACTATAGAAACAACAACGGAAAACCCGTCGTTTGGCATATAACTGTCCAATCGGTAACCTATTAGTGGGATTTTTGTCGTCAATACGTGTGCCGATTGATAAATATTTTGGAATTCAAAATTTTAAAACACATTTGAAATGATAAATTCTACATAAAAAACCAAACTTTTCTATAATATATTGTATGAAAATGAAAATTCAACAATTGTATAAAACAAAGTAAAAACATGGATATTTGATTGTGACTCATTAGAACGAAAAGTGTTCGGCACCAGTTTAAATCTGTGGCTGGGCAATCGGACAGTAATGTTGTAACAATCTTTTATCATTACTTTTTAATATATTTTTGAACAAAATTTAAAAAAATATAGCAATTTTCTTTTTCGCGGAAGGTCTTGGTCTGGTGTTTACGCCTTTATATAGAATAGAAGATAAGACATAGAAGAAAGTGAATGTGACTAATAATTGAAACGGGCAATGCATGTGTTTCGATATAAAGAGTTGCTTTAAGCAAATATATTGTTTTTGGTCAAACATGCATTCGTCTCGCTAGAATCATTCAAACAGAAACAGATAATTCGAGCATCTCAATTTAGCGTAGTAATAAAGCCGTCATCATTTTTTTGGATGACAGTTAATATATCTTTAATTAAATTTATTTCCATTTATTAGTAACTAATAGTAATGAAACTCAGAAAAGGAACAATTATACACCTCCAAAAATCAGAATATATAATATAAGAATATATAATATATAAATCAGATATATAGATATATATCAGACATAAAAACAGTGTTCCTGTGTACTACATTATTTCTCCCTAAGTAGAATAACTAAATAGCAGTTCTAGAATTAATATGTTAATATGTTTTTTTATTCTGGACATTATTTAGTTACTATTTATCGTAAGACATACCTTTTTGTCCACCACTGTGTACAGGACGTATGGCTCCAGCCAGAAAACCAATCCACTCACGAAACGATCATGACACAGTTTGGTGATTGGGAGTGAAAAAGACAGAGAAAGAGAGAGAGTGAAGGGAATCGAAATTTGCCAAATGAAACCGATACGTTCCACCGCAACCACCGGACAATGATGATTGGGCTTTTTTCGAGACAGCAAAACAAACTCAAAAAAAAAACCTCCCCATAATTCGACCGAGCCGTCTGTTCGCTTGCTCTCAACAAAAGTCCGACCCGGACATGGGGGGCTATGGTTTGAAGCTTTTCGGGACGCGGAAAACTGCGACCGTATTCCGTAGCCGTAAATGATGTGCACGTCTGCAGATGAAAGGTATTGCAAGTCCAGTCCAGGTCCCGTAATTGCTGGTGGTGTGGCATGCGTATGTATGTACCTTTCACCCGGGGATACAAAATATAAGCCAAGCAACAGTACACGAAACTTGTTCCTTGTGGATAAAACGATTTACACAACCCAAAGCCTCGGCAAGACAAAAGCCTGAAAGCCTTAAAAACAGGGTGAAATATGCGTACGCCTGTGTAGTTTTGGGTATTATAAGCGATGCAAGTGGCCATAAAATATGAAGCATTAAAACTATAAATTTTCCAACTTCCGTTCAACTTGCTACCGTACCTACCACTCGACACGATCCGATGATGAATAATTCAAACGCCGCCTTCCCAGCTGCTTGTCCTTCAGATATTAAAGAGCAATTTGCAACTTCCCACCATCCCTTGCACGAGTCAAAACAAACACACAATCTTTGTGAAAACTCTCCCACACACTGCAAACAGGCAATGTTTACCTTTTTTTTTGTTTTCGTTGTTGCTCCCGTCTGCTTTGGGGACGTGGAAAATGGCAAATGGCGATCCGGGTGTTCGCTTTTCCCAAGGGCAATCCTATCACTTTCACCTACTCGACTCGCTGGATGCTTTATAGGAGCGAGCGCGCGCACGCCTGCTCTCGTCCTGCTTCGGCGTCCTGGCAAGAATGGGACAGAGAAACGGCGCACAACACACCGAGACACCTCGGCAGTGGACGCTGATTTCTTCCAAGGATATTCAAGGCTTGCACGGAACCGGGGGATCGTGAACCGGGTGTCTGGGGCAGATGGGAAAAGTGGGTAAAAAGGTTAAAGGATTACTTCACATAGCCTTGTGCTGCTGGTGCTCCTGCCACGAAGAACTTGAACTTGTTTTTGGGATGGAGAATGGTTTGGACAGAATCCGTGTCCGTGCATACGGGTTGCGTGATAAATGTCGCGAAGAGAGAAAGTGTGTGTGAAAGAGAGAGAGAGAGAAAGTCCTGGTTCGATTTCTGTTCTCTAGTGAAGAATAGGAATAGACCGAAGGATTCATAAATTAATCCTGTCATAATTAAGAGGCTTCTAATTTGTAACTTTACAAGATTTGGAGGGGAAACTAAGTACATAAAAATGTAATTTTCCATATTCTTGTCGCAGAAGTTCCTTATTGGAACATTCGAGGCATTCTTTAATGCCATTGAAAGTAACATTTCGTGGAAATACTTCGGCGCACTTGCAATTTAACAAATTTTTAGTACGATAACGCAAATTATACTTTACGAAGCGTTACATACTTGCAAGTCGTGGGTCTCTCAAGCTTTAAAAATGCGTTTCTGTTTGATAAATAATCACGAAAAAATAAGCAACAGATAACGCCTGGAAAACCCTTAAATTTCTGTTTTGTTGGCCTTGGAAGGTGAAGGTCCTTGGGGAATTGATTGAGCGCTTTGTGGGTTCTTCTTTTGTGCCATTATACATTATACGACACTAAGGATTCGTCGACTACGAACAGCAAAATGTATGACCTTCTGTACTGCCATTGAGCGTCCTCTCAATACCAAAAGCCCTGAAATTCTTCGACGTTTCGGACGTAGAAATTGGGGATATACAACCCCCTACATAACTACTAATTATTACAACATTTTTATGTGCCTTCTGAAGGAAAGTGTTATCTTTCGCGGCCTTGTACATCCATGCAATGCCGGCCGGTTAGCAAAATGGTCGTGTTTATGATGTTTATGTAGGGTTAATGGTGGGTCGTTGTAAAATTTATTGCGTTGCAGAAAAATACATCGACAACCATGCACACACACGTACACACACACACACATCGGAAGGGAGAGAGTGCAGACGGGCTCATGACTTCATCGTTATGCGATGCGCTCCCGCCGGTTTTGCGAATTCCCGGTCCCACTGCTCAACAGCGATTCGATTTCTGTATCCCTCGATGAACAGGGGATTGAGAAGGGGATGGGGAAGTCGAAAAGGGGGTCATGATGAGTTGGAGAAGATGCAACTGCATTTGTTGTGCTCATTTGGTGCATTCAATTGAGAATGCATCCCATTACTCTCGCGCCGCTCAACTGCACCATGTCTCATCATCATTCTAGAACGGGGTGAGAGAACACAGTGGAGTGTTTTACACTGGAAAGTTTGCGTAATTTCTATAAATTTAAGTTAGTAATTGTCAAAATAGTAAAAGTACTAGCGAAAGGTGAGATAATATTATTTATTTAGGAAGTTTTATTTCAAATGTCCGCACAGATGCGTCATGATGTCATGGAAACGGTACTCACTTCGATTACTATTCTTGCATTGTGAGCTAAAATTGAATATTAATCAATAAAAATAAACAGAAATAAGTATTTTTGTATAACACATCGCTTAATAGTAAGATAAAAAGCATTGCAGACCATTCCTCTTCAAAATGTTCCCATTTTTTAACTCAAAACAAAATAAAACATGCAGAATTCAGTGGCGTCATCTATCGGTTTATGACTGCATCTTCTTATCTTGACTCTTTGTTTAGTAATATGTTTATACTCTTCTTTAACTTTGATGGGCTTTCACTGCACAATAAAAAAAATGGATCTTTTAAAGCATTATTTTACTTCAATTTAAAATTGTCCTATAGTGCATTTTTCTTTTGCTTCATACAAAACAAAAATGTTCAACTCACTCTCGCTCCCTCTCATCTCACGCAGTGAAACACTCACTACGCTCTTTCTCATCCCCATTTGCAGTGCGTTCGCTCATTCCTCCCCATTTTATAATATTCCTCCATTCAGCTGGAGCGCAACAACACCCAACCCCTAGAGTGATGGTAAGCAAGGCCGGGGGGGGGCATGATGATGATGATGATGGGGGGATGCTTTTGGTCAAAACAGTTCGGTTCGCTCTGAGAAGCGAGCGGGCTAAACCTCCCGCCCCAAACAGAGTCGGCGCATGTAAGTGTGCTTTGGCTTGACATTGAACTTGAGACGCCATTTCCCAAATACACACTGTTTCTCTGGGTTGTGTTATTGTTATTGCTCCACCGTACCGGAAACCGTGTGTGCGTGTGTGTCTGTGTGCATGCACGGACCCTTGTGTGTGCGTGGAGGTGCACAAATTTGGTGCTCTAAAACATAGTACAGTGCTCCGATGTCCGTTTCTGGCCCATAACACACGGCCAGGACGGGATTTTGCACACTGTTGTGAATCCGATCGAAGTAAGCTGGAACTTTGTCCACCACCCTTTATCCAGAGTGTGTGTTCTCAGTGTACTTCTTCTCCCTGTGAATGTGGATGTGGCCAGAACCTGAGGGAAGTAAGGTCAGATCACGGAAAAAAAGGGTTCCATTTAGTATTTAACACCGTGTGAGCGTAGTTTACCCCTGTAACGTGAAAAATTGCCCCCCAAACATTCTCACCTGCGAACAGGTGCTGGAGAATCGAAGAAAAAGGGTTTCGAATCGAGTAGCCAAAGAACATTGCAAAGTGTTTTGGTGTGAGTGTGTGTAATCGTGAAAAGTGAAGTGAAATCTATTTAATTTGTGGTGCGAAGAAAGTTAACATTTCCAATAGTGTAACCCTTTATTTGCTTCCGTTGGCAAGAAAATGAAAAGTTTGACGAACAATCTTCAATCGATATCGCCCACCACTCGCCCCACGGGTGATGATGGGAGTGCACCGTCGTCGATGCAGGTAATCCTTATCGGGGGGAGGAGGAAAGCAAATTGGTATTTTTGTTTTGTTTTCTTTACGCAGCCCCCTCACACGAACATTGCATTTGTGTGTGCGTGTTTGATAAGATAAGATGCCTTCCTTTCCGATTGTGATATATGTAAGCAAGCAAGCGTGTTTCTCAACGATCGTTCCAAACCCCCGAAAGCATCATTCGTTCTGATCGGTTTTCTTGTCTTTGGCAAGCTTGCTTCTGCCTAGAATTTACTTACATTTCACGCCCTTTCTCTTCAGTCATTGCAATTGTAAAATGGCGCTAACAAAAACGACTAATCGACCGGCTTGAGCGTAATAAACCGGGACAGCACAAACACGACGGCTATGGTCGCGAGCACAAAGCAGACGGCAAACATGTAGAAACTCTCCTCCGTAAACACGTCCGTAAATGCCGGTATCTGATGGTACCAGTTCTCGATGATGGCCATATGGCCGCCCTTGAGCTTCTTGTGCGACATGTTCGATGCTCTGGGGAAGATGTTGGCTGGGTTGGTGGATGTTGTACACGACCTTCCGCTTTACCGACGCTTGCCACCACCACCGCCACCGGCCTTTTTCTCCGACTTGGTCTTTACTACGCTGGTCGCTATTTCCTTCGGTGCCAGGGTGCTCACGTGCTTGTTGCAAAGCTTTAGCAGCTCGAGCGTGGACAGGTTGGCACTGCTCAGTTCAACCTTTTTTAGCTTAGCTTCGGCTAGAGTAAAAAGGCAAAACGAGGGCAGAAATTAGCTTGCCGTTGGTATGAAATGGAGGCCTTTTTGTGTCACTTACCCTGTACCGATGGGATAAGCTGAAAGACAACGGATGGTGGCCTTCGGTCGCAGACTACCTCTGTCTTGAGCACGCAGGTTGGGTTGGTTTGCGAAATTTTCGGTGCGGAAAGATGATGCACAAATTCCCTGTTAGAAGCGAAAGAATGTGAAGTACAAATTGGTGATTATTAAAGGATTCTATTTTCCATTCCTGTGTGTCTTTGCGCGAATCGAACGTTCTGGATTTCTCGCTTGTTTTTACTGCTGGTTCTCACAAAAAAAAACATTCCCTGCGCCATCATTTCAGTCTCTCTTGCTCACACGCACGTTATAACCGTTTCCTTTTCCTATGCTTGTTCCCTCTTGCAGACGGCGCACGATTGAAGCGAAGCAGCAGCAATGTCCACGGAAAGGGAACTAACTCCCGGAACGACGCAGCAGTTGCACCCGCTGTCCTACTCGGATATGGCCACACACATTCAACTGAACGGAGTAATAATGGGCAAATCGTTTAATGGTAAGCTAAAGCCGTCCGATGGTCTCCTCTTATGGCCGCTTTCCCTCTTTTTCGTTAATACTTTCCCCACGCTGAAAAAGGATGCTACACAATTCCGAATCACTACAGCCCGTTTCGAACACTACTTGGTGAAGATTACTGTAGCAAATGGACACCAGAAAACGTACCGAAAATTGGTAGCAAAACTGCACGTTATGATGCTGCTTGTGCTGCTCGTAAATGGGCTTCCCAGCAGCAGCAATCGTCGTTCTCAAAATACTTCATCGTGCGTTATTTCATGTTTCTCGCAGTGTGTGACACACGCTTGCGCAGTGACGCCCAACTTCAACCATATTTTCCTGGCGCGTTGTCTTCGAACATGGGACACACGGGTTTCGCACGGTTCTTACCTCGTTGCAATGGTATTCTCATCGAACGGATCGAACGAAACTGTGATACGTTGAACCGCTTTCAGGTTGACCAGTTTCAGCTGTTTTCCGATGGCCGATACAATGCCTCCCGAGCGCCGAAATGCTCCACCAACCTTGATGGACATGGTTGACGGGAAATGGTCTGCCTTTTGAGAATTAACAAACGGGGAATGTTTTCGCTGATGCGGTTAGTTTCATAACAATTTGTATTGTGCAAAGGTAGATTGACGTTCCGCGTTTTGACAGACGGCAACAGTTTCGCTCGTGCTCGTGGCGAAACTTTATGGCGAAAACAGTGTTCGAAAAAGAATATTTTTTATTCAAACGTGATGTTCGAAAACAGGTAAAAATGGTTGTTATTGAGTTTTTATTCGGATTAAGTTTTTCTGAAGCAAAATATTAGATAATTATTTTTTGTCTGTTAGTATGCGATAGCTCTGCACTGTGTGCGCATTTTGAAACTGAATTAAACTGTAAAATATTACGGTCTTTCTGGCGCTTTTGATCCTGGTGGACGCTTGACCATATTTATAGCAATATTTCAAGAAAAACAAAAGACAGGGCCACAATACATGCAAGCAACTATTCAGTTGGAGAAATTGTTTGAAAATGTCCATAAGCTCACGTGGCTCCGATGCCGTAAAATCCGTTTGTTGGTCTATCATTTGGACATGATTAACTGTTGCTCTACAGAACGATCGCATTCAAGCAAATTTCTTATTATGAAACGATAAATAAATTCCAACGCATTTCCCTCCAGCCAGAAGCAACAGATAAAAGGGAAAAATTAAAAATCTCGAACAATGCAATTTCGATGTTCGAAAACCAATCTCGCTTCGAAACTGCATGTTCGCACTTCGAACACGTTCGGCTACCGTTCGGGTGCGGTACGTTTATACCGGGCAGGTTAACGGCTCCAGCGCTTAATGGGTGTTTGTGCGGAAAGAGAAAAGTTGTGGCGGATGCATCATTCTTTTTCTTCTTTAAATTGCTCAACGAAACGCGCGCTGTTTGCGGAGTGTGTACGAAAACTGTGAAAAATAAACCATCCCGCAACGGTCTGGGGTTGGGTGGACGCTTGCACAATTCCGTGTCGTGCGTGAAGTGTGATCGTGCGTTTGCCTTTTTGGGGTCGCGCACAGGGCCCCGTGTGTGGGGAACGGTTGTGTGTAGAGGCCCGACTGTGTGTGTGTGTGTATGTTTGTGTGTGTGCGTGCGTCAGTGTGTGGAGCGAGTTCGAACGGGAAAAGAAGAAAGACGGCCAGTGTGTGTGCCGTGGCCCCGTAATTGAGTGAAATAAGATTGTGTGTCCCCACGACGGACGTTGTAAGCGAAGCAGCCAGCCAACAACAACGGGAATTTATTAGTAGCATCGCATATACATCTCAAAATGTATCCCGTAGGCCAACGTAAGTAAAATGCGCGTTCGAAGGGTGAAAAGCAATGCATTTCAGAAATCAGTAATCATCACCATCATCTTCCCGAGAGCCAGCAATATATCGTAGTAGCAGCAGCAGCAGCAGCATAAGCAAAAGGCGGTGTAGTGGTGTTGGTGTACCGTAGTATAGTAGTGTGCTGGTAGTGTTGGTGTTGCTGGCGGTGGTGGGCTAATTGTGTGTAGAAGATTCTTTCCGTCCCGTCCGTCTCGTCGTAACCCTCGTTTTTTCAGCGAAAAGAGAGCAAAAAAGGATCGAAATTTAAAGAAAGGAAGGAAAACATAAAAAGAAAACACGGAAAACCGCGGATGCAATTTGTGAAACGGTGTGACGAAATAGATATGAAATGAATATGCATGCAATCGGTGGTGAGAAAATGTCCCTTTTTTCACACACATTAGACGGGATTAGAGTTGCCATGGTGTGTGTAGATGTGTATGATTGTGTGTGTGTGTGTGTGTACCGTCCGATTTGTGCTTCCGACCGACTTGTGAAGAAAACCGTCTGTTGTGCGCAAGTGGCTGTTTGCAAATGTGTGTGTGTGTATGTACGTGCGTGTGTTTTGAAACCCATTTGAAATGAACGCGCGCGTGTGTGTATGCGTAGTGCAGAAGAAGCCATGATTAGTCTCGTTACATTTCATTGCAAAAGAAAAAAAAACACACATGCCTACCCCCACTGAATGGGGTCGTTCGTAGCATTGGGGAAAGAATTTATGGTTACGAATTAAAAAAAAAAACCGTATCACGTTGGTAGCATATGTCGCGACGCGTTTGTAAGCGTAATACCATGCGCTTGGAATTGAACCACACAATGAAGTGGTGTGTGGTGTGTCACCTGCCCCCGTGTGGTGTGAATCGTATAGAGGGGATTGATGTTGCGGTTGTGTGCGTGGTTTTGTTGTTGATAGGCATTTGGTGGAATGGTCGAAATGTGTGAAAACCGCTGGAATGGTGCTGTGCGAACGTGTGTGTGTGTGTGTGTGTAGTGGTGCTATCCACTTGCGTATTACAAAGCATGAGTGTGTGTGTGTGAATGCGAGCTTCTGTCGAGTGGTTGCGAGTGAGAGAGCTAGCGAAACGAGTGAGCGAAGGATAGAAAAGGAAGTCCGATGGTTTTCAATAATACATCGCAAAACATCGAACGGTGTGTGTACACGAAAACATTACGCACAAACACCATCGTAAACACATTTTACGGATACGCACATTGATGATGGCGCCGCTTTGACAAAGCACAACATAGAATGTGTAGCCTTTTTTTTTCTTTTTGCTTAATTTATTGGTTCGTTTCAACGAAAGCGACGACGATTCTCTCTCTCTATACCGCTCAAACTGTTGGTGTTGATTGGATTTAGCACATAGTGCGCGCCGGGCTGGAAATGGAAGTTCTTTTTTTTTTGTTGGAAAACATGTAGACGGAGCGTGTGTTGCGCGCTCCAACGGAGAATGTGAAATTCGTCCGGAAATGTCAACAACCCTGTCTGCCGTTTGGGGGGATGGTCCTGATTGCCGATTGCCGGATAAAAGCGCCAAACTTTGTTGTCATACCACTTTTGAGTCCGGTGCTAAGTGAATTATGTTTCTGTGGTGAAATTATTTGCCGTTGTGGTGTAATTGTGATGCAATTATGTTGTGCATTTTAACTGATGCAACTTGCATGAGGATTAATACAAAAGCGACGCACTGATTGTAGGCAAATCTCACCAAATCACATCATATTGCAATCAAGATAGAGAATCAATGACAGCTAACTGCTGTAAATCTACCCGGAAAACAGTTCAGTAAATGTAAACTTTATAGACCTCTAGACAGTGAAGTCCTCAGAATCAAATAATGGCATGATTTCCTCTTTTTTGTAGGCACCGCAACCATCAGAGGTCTTGATATATCAATTCTGGCATACCTGGACTTAATTCACTCATATCTGGATAGTTATTACTGCGCACTGGGTGATTATTCGGATGATAATCATTGGACCCCATCGGGGGTGTATATGCTGATAAGAACAGTTAGCAGCACCTGTCACTGAGAATGTAGGCTGTACCATACAGTTATGGTCACAAGCAATTCTTCTCCAAGAGAACAAAATGGGACGTTTTAATGACATTCCATACCCCTGTACTGTCATTAGAAAGACACCCTACAATATCTTGCAGAGGTTTAGAATTTAAAAGGTCCATTGAATAGGCAGATCACGTCATTAGAATGACACCAGACGAGTCAGCTCGTATAAGACGAATGTATGGAGAGTGCAGGTGTGATTGACTTATATTTTAATATTTTCTTGGATTGGATGCGGCCACTTGCAGGTCTTAGACACAAAACCTCGGTAGATCCTGCTCTTATATATCATTTATATCGATGGATATTGGTGATACCGGGGCGGACCGGTGGTGTATACGATGGCGGCACCGATCTCCACTCTCGGCCGAATCGGGGTTCAGATTCCGTCCGGACCGCTTCCCCGTATGCAGGACTGACTATTCAGCAACGGGTAAAACCAAGTCATTGAAAGCTAGAAATAGCAGGCCAAAACCTACAGAGGTTATAGTGCAAGAGAAGAAAGAGAATAATATTGGTAAAAACTAGATTACGCCTCGGTTTGTATTTAAAGACGAAGATGGTCAGAAGATCTCACTTTTAGGTTGCACATTAGACTTCCTAAGTACCTGTATTCTCGTCCAGTTAATGTGAACTTTACTAGGGAAGCTCTTAAACTTCACTTTTCTCTAGTGCAGGGCAGATTTAGGAAGTTTGATAGGTGTATCAGGTTGTGTTTGGATACCTTCATACGTTTGTTCTTGCCTCTGGAATCTGAAATTCTTTAAAATCCTGGCAGTTCAGATCCAAGCCTAGCTCAAGAATGATGTATAATCCAACAATTAGTTTGCCTTCGTTGTCTAACGTCACTTTCCTCAGTGAATTGCTGAAGTAATCAAAAACGAACTTCTAATAATTCCAATTCATCGGCTCATTAAAGTTCTGTACCCATTCCGTTTCTCCGAGACAAACCGAACCACCCTAGTCTAGGTGATGTTTTATTATGTTTACCAAAACAGACACACCCGCAAAAAAAGGCCACCATATTCGCCCCGACCATCGGAAACGTCTTGCCAATCACGCACTAAAGCTGTGTGTTGTGCGTTGTAACCTAATTTTGTCCGGTGTGTCTACGTCACCCACCTGCGTCCCCAACGCGAACGAAACGCCGCCGCCTGTCTTGGTTGGTGGCCCCCTTTTAGGCTTAGTTAGAGACTGGGGTGTAAAGAAGGAAACGAGAAAAAAAAGCGGAAACAATCAACATATTCTTCACCTTGCGGTGCGACGACGATGTTTAGTAGCCGTGGCGATGTTATTTCTGTGTGTTCGCCCGTCTTGCTCACAGTTAGCTCGCTCACTCACTCGCTTGCTAAGTGGCTATGTGTGGTAGTAGTTCTTTGTTTTCATAAACGTGTTTCGCGGTTTCTAGCGGTTTTTCTTTCGGTGCCTTCTCACTCTCTCACTCGCGCGCTTTCTCTCTCTCTTTACTGTACAGATTTTTGTGTGGTTAAAAAAACATACATTTCGGTGTGGAGTTTGTGGGTCATCGACATCGTCGTCAAGCACGTTGCTGGCTGTTGCTGCTGCTGCTGCTCTCGCTCTCTTCATCGGTTCGTTCGTTTGTCTCATTCTCTCGCTCTCTTGATTAGAAATGTGTTTATGCTGCTGAGGAATGTGCAGCAGCAAGCAAACGCTCGAGGAGACTAGGGGGGCGGTTGCTTTGTCTAAATTCCAATGTGTGTGGCGCACACTTGTTTTGGGAGAAACGTGTTTTTGCATATTTTTTTAAATGTATGTGTATCATTCTTTGTGTTAATCTTCTCCCTAAATGTCACTTCACGATCGTTTTGTTGGGAAGCGTGAGATGAAACATAACAGTAAAACGTTGTGGCCGAAGGTTATGCTGATGTTCCCCACGTGCTTCACGCTTTCTACGCGCGATTCATCCACGCAGAACTGCTTTTGTTGTTGTTGTTGTTGCTCCTTAAACTCATCGTCGTGATTTATGCTTTCGCCCGATGGCTGTAATAAGCCTTTATTGAACAAAACTCCTCTGCGTGTGTGCACATGTTCAAACCTCGCTCTACTGTAAATACATCTAATCTGTGCATGACGCTGCAGAAAAAAAATCGTTACTAAGGGCGAACTATGCCACGAATACTAATCAACACCAAACCAACCTAAAATCACTGTGGACACTAAAAAATAAATAAACTTTAATCTAGTACTCCACCGTTCCTTTGGTGCTTCTCTCTATCTCACTGTGCCTTATCTCGTGTGCATCGTTTTTGTGTTGCTTGGTTATGCAGATTTAACAGAAGTGCGGTGTGCTATCAATCGGTTCTAAAACATTCAAATA